>MNCI01016660.1:330928-461726 GCA_015680685.1 Gnetum montanum | reverse complement strand
TCCATTCGAAATTGACCCCCTTTTTAAGCAGGTGCTGCATAGGGTGCAACTTATCGGTTAATCTCGAGATGAAACGGCGTATGAACTGTAAGCATCCCTGTAACCCGCGTAATTGCTTGAGGTCTGTCGGAGGCGTTAACTCGATAATGGCTTTGACCTTATCAGGGTCAACTCGTATGCCGGTTTCCGATACCATAAACCCCAACATGCGTCCGGTTTTGACTCCGAATACGCACTTCTTTGGGTTAAGCCGGAGCTCTTATTTAGAGCATCTTTTAAGGACTAACTCCAGATCTCTTGAATGATCATCAGACTTTAAAGACTTCACAGCTATATCGTCTACATAATCATTCAGTCTTTCCAAGAGATAGTCGCTAAAGATGTATGTCATGGCCTATTGATACGTGGCTCTAGCGTTCTTCAGACCAAAAGGCATCATAGTATAGCAAAAGGTACCCCAGGGTGTCATGATTGTCGTAGTTAATTGATGTTCTTGGTTAATGTGAATCTGGTTATAACCAGAGAAGCCATCCATGAATGATAGGAGTGCATGCCCAGCTGTTGTATCGACTAGTTGATCGATACTCGGGAGCGGAAAATTATCTTTGATTGTGGCCTTGTTCAAATCCCGGAAGTCTATGCAAATGTGTATACTCCCGGTCTTCTTTGGCATGACCACAATGTTAGATACCCAGTCTGAGTAATCGACTGCATGAATGAAACCATCCTGGTAGAGCTTGGTGATTTCATCACGCACGGCTAGTGCGATTTCTGGCTTGATTTTTTGTACCTTTTGCCTAACTGCTTTGATCTGTGGGTCTAAGATGATGTTATGTTGGATTAGCCTGGGATCTAGTCCAGGCATATCCTCGTATGACCATGCGAAGATAGTGATGTTGTCTTGCAGGACCTGTGTTATGACATTGTGCGTTTCTTGTTCTAACAAGGAACTGACTTTAAGTGTTTTAGCTTTGCCCCTATGCGTGACGATAGAGACCTCATTAAGGGGGTCTTCAGTTATGTCCCCAGCTTCCAAGTCTAGCGTGCGCGTCAACTGTTCTGGCCATTCCGGGGACATCTCCGACGTAGCTATAGTTACGTCTTCTAAGGGGAGATTAACGTCTATAAATGCAGGATCGAATTACCTAACTATCTTGCCGTATGGGCCAGTTAGAGTTAAAGGTGTTGACAGTGTTGCGTCCATTTGTTTGTCCTGCAAAACCGCAAAGCGCGTAAATGGTTAGAAAGAAGATGACGTGATGGCTAGCAAACGTGGAAAGCTAACAGAATTTTGAATTTTGTAATGAAGTTGTAATCAATGCTACCCAATTACGAGGCGATAAGATGTGATAGTTTAACGTCATTTCGGATAGCGGTGCATGCGATATTCAGCCGCATTAATATCTTGATTTTCGGGTTCCGTTTCAGGAAAGTCCCGCTGAAATCGGATATCAAGTCGGTGATTCTCGCATATAAATAGATGATTTTTTTGTTAGAACGGACTGTTGGCTATCGTGCGTTCAAATTTGCAGGTATTTTCTAGCAGGAGCAAGAAGAGCAGAAGATTTGAAGCTGCAAAGCTGTGCATTTGTTGAAGCTATGATAATGGCGCCTAAGTCAAAGAAGAAGAACACTAAATTGGCTAAAATCGACGAGGTACAGGAGAACCTGGAGCGTGTTCAACAGGCCGTGGTCGAAGTGCGTGACCCGACACCTTTGAACCGGTAGGTCATTCTTTGCATGCTCGTGCTATTTCAGCGTTTATGCTATACAGCGTTCTTCGTGTAAGTAAGGGTTGGGTTATAGGGCTTGCGTTACAGCATGGGTTTGGCATGGTTGCTTTTATCGTCGTTGTCAGAGATGGACCTTGCGCTGTTGCAAGGGTTTGGGTGATTTCCACATAGATAGCTAAGCCTGGTGTGTAGCGTTTCTGTGTTAATGATGCAACTGTAAATCTAGGCATTGATCTATATAGCATGTTTTCTGTACAGTGTCATGCTGAAGCCTATTCTGATTGTGTTAGACATCATTGGGGTTTTGTGTTGGGTAAACCCCATCGTCCCCAATGTCCCTCCTCTGCACACGCGAGTGCAGGGGAAGGCCATCTGGTTCCGAAAGGGGGCGCTGGAGTTTCTGCAGTTCTTACTGCGCAACTTCAGCATCATCGTGTGGTCTAATGTGACCGGCGATGTTGCCGGTGCCATTTTAGAGCACCTGTTGGCGGGGTCTGCAGAGGGGATTCTGGCTTACTTGACAGACGGGGCCATCGATACGGGTGATCCTGAGGACCAAGCGCTGAGCGCCCGAGGCCTGAGGAATTTATGCTGGATCTGGGAAATGGCCCGTTTCAGTTGTTATCATGCGTATAACACGCTATTCGTGGCTCGCCATGTTTCAACCTACTTCCAGAACCCACAAGGCACGGTGTACTACACGGGCGGGTAAGCAAATTCTGCCAACTGTATTGTCTTTGTTATTGCTATAATGTTTGTTATTGATGTGAAGTGTAAGAGAAGTCTATATCCAAAGTGTAAGTTAAGCCTACGCTGTATGGTACAGGTTTTTCATACATGATAACAGGTTAATTGGCGATGGTGATGCATTGGCCTGGGCCGAAACGGCAATAATGGCTTTTACCGCAACCAACAACGTGCGTGCCGGCGTTATAGGGAAAATCGGCCATGAGATGCGTGAGTATCACACCCGCTATGAGCGCCCTTTTAAGAATTGCTAGGAACTCGGGTGGCTACACGATGACTGGACCTTAGAGTCGCCCCTTACAGTTGAGGATGTGCAGAGGGACCTACCGCCATTCCCTTTGCCATTCGGACCTGGTAAGGTCGTTGCGTATTCTAATGTTATGCGTGTATTTGTGAGTCGTGGACATTACGTAATAGCATTTCTATTTAACTTGTGTTTTATGCTTTTCAGTCAGGGAATCCCGGGAGATTACCCTTACGATTTCCGGCCGTGAGGCGAGGGATGTCCTCTTCCGCTATGGCGATATTAAGGATGCACAGCATTGGCTCGGCCACTCGGCGGCTCCAGTCGCGGTGACCGACAAGATCCGGGCAGTGGGGTTAATGCACCTATTTTTGGCTGCAACCCCTGATGTCCCCGCCAGTGAAATGATAGCTTTGGTCAACTCCTTCAGCGAGAAGGTGGAGCGTTTTTGCACACGCGTGGATAACGTGCACGTAAGTTTTGATATCGATGCTCAGCTCTTCGTGGACCTGTTTGGCGTTCCCTCGAATGGTCTACCCGTAAAGGTGAAGACCAAGAGGAGCACTAGATTCTAGGAGTTTCTAAAGGAGTGGGTGAGGATCCCAAAAGAGACCAAAGGGTTTCCTTGTGAGAAATTCGAGATGGGCGACGCCAAGACATTGTATCCCCTTTTTCGAGCCCAGACTTTCCCCAAAACCCTTTCACAGGCGAAGTTCTTTTCTGTAGAATAGACCCACATTATGCGAGAGGTTCTGGAGGAGGGAACCCGGTTCGATTGGGCAAACCATTTGGCTAGGGGACTGCGCAGCGAAATGGTCAAGCTTGGCAAGAAGCTTGAGTCCCGCTTTAATGTGCATTTTTCCTTTTTCATAGCTTGCCTCTGGCGGTTTGCTAAGTTTCTGGTCATCCAGAGGAATGGGGTCTGGGAACAGCAAGATCGAGACCAGCTGTCCAAACCTTGGATTGCCCACATTCTCAGCACTACCCGTGGGCAGGATCCGCCGGAGGGGATCAGGGAGTCGTTGTCTGTAATGACTAAAGGCTTGGCGGCACCCCAAGTGCGAGGTCTCGACAACATGGGCGGGATAATGCCTACCTACACCGGCGACGCCTCGCGAGGGAAGCGCGTGGCAGAAGAAATTGTGGAACCAGCAGCTCGGCGAAAACGGCTCCGTCTAACCGAGGCCCCTGGGGGTAATGCAAGCCAAACTGTTGCGGTCAAGGTTCAGCGGAATAAACCTCTGCCAGGTAAGTGTCAAAAGACTATAGTATGTAATGTTTTATCTGGATGGTCTGTCATTATACGCTAATGTGTGATGGTGTAAACAGTAAAAATGACAGGACGATTGACCCCTGAGACAGGGGCGATGGTACTATGCCGTGGGGAGGGGGCCTCAATTTTAGAAGAAGAGGCCCCAGCTGTTAATGTGAGCCTTGTGTAGGTTCCGGTGCATGAGGAGGCCCCAGCTACTAGCGGGAGCCGCGTACAGGCTCGGGTGCGTGAAGAGGCCCCAGCTACTGGAACCAGCGACGCACAGACTCCAGTGCGTGAAAGGGAAAAAGATACGGAAGATGTTGATGGGCTTGCCACTGTCACCGGCAGAGGTAATGAGTGCGTTAGCGTGTTTGAAGAGTCTTGTTAATAGATGGAGTGTCTAACCATATTACGCTACAGGGGAAGAAGACGCATCTACGTCTGCTGCTGTGAGCAAAATGTGGAGAGATTTCCCCGACAAATTTGCCTTCATGGAAGGCGTTGTTGATGACATGATCGAGCGTTTGGAGCACGTCGAACCTGGCGCTGGTATGTTATAGCCATAATGAATTTACGACATGATGTTTTAGTAATGTGTCATCCATATTGATGCTTGTTTTCTATTAGGAGCTCACCTCCGATGGGATCCTGCGGAGCCCATTGATTTGGACATAGCGGAGCCCCCATCTGATGGGGCAGTCGTGCCACGTCACATTTATGAGGAAATGCATAAATGTTCGTTACACTCGACACGCTCCATATGGGAAAGTAGAAGTGTTAATGAAAGCCTATGGAAAAGGCTGCAGCGGTCGGAGCAGAGGGTTGAGTCCTTGACCAAAGAAGTCGGGGACCTAAGGGCATGGTACGAATTCCTACAGGCTCAAGTGACGGGGGATGAAGACTGGCGTACTGCTATTATCGATCACTCTCGTTATTGGACAGCCATCAAGAACAGTGTACAGACCAGCCGGGCGTTAGTAGAGCAGAGGATGCAAATCGAACTCCTAGCTCAGAAAAGCTGAGACTGGAGGGACTACTGCACCAGCATTCAGGAATGGGGGCAAAAGGAGAAGGACCACAAGCACCTATATAAAAGGGAAAGCGCCGCTTATCAAAAATACTACCGCAATTCCACCATCAAAGCTCGGTCCCTGGAGGTTTTCGTGGACACCATCGGAGCATCGGAAGCTTTTAAGAAGTTCGAAGAGCAAGTGACTGTAACTGCTTCCCCGGAGAGGGCAGTGGTTTTCCCTGGGAATCAGGCTATGATCCCTACCTTCTTCCCGGATCTACCCCGCTGGAGTACCGTGGAGAAAGGGAAGGTGAAAGCTGGAGCTGCGTTGAGCGAGGATGTGTGGCTAGAGCTGACAGAAGATGAGATTATGGAGCGCCTATGGGCTGGCCTGGACAAGCTCCCCTTTGCTGTGGAAGTAGGGACGTCGCGAGTAAGTTTACGCATGACTTAGTCGGAAAGTTTACTGGTTTGTATTGTCTATTCTAATTTTTTTTAGAGGTTATTTGGCTCTAGGTACCGGAAGAAGATAGGGAAAATACGCCAGCTGAGGGGCTGGGAGAGGAAACAGAAGAAGCAGAGGAGGAACGCAAGAATGAAGAGCGTTCTCCTGTGAAGCCATTGCCGGAACGAGAGCCTCGTGAAGGAGCAATCTTTCATGAAGGCATAATTCCCAGAAACGATGGCCCACTGGAGGATGACCTTTTGGGGCTAGATTCAGAGTTAAGAGATACCGGTGATAGTGGCAGCAGAGGGAATGCGTAATTATTATTTACGCAAAATTTTATTGATGCAAGGCCGGGCGTTGTTCTGAATAACTGTTGACGGATTGTTGTAAAGTCTAATGAATATTTGAAATGTTAATCAGTTTGTTGTTTGACTTTTTACACTTTTGTCTGCATCAGCGTGAAAATATATGTTAAGGATTCTGTCTAAATGATACTGATAGGATGTAATAACTAGTTTAAGGCCGTTGCGGGCCGGTTGCGCATTCCAGCATAAATGGTTATAGTATACAATACTGCGTTACTAGTTTAAGGCCATTGCGGGCCTGTTGCGTGTTGCATGGCAAGCGTAAATAATGATAGTTTCGGATGACTAGTTTAAGGCCATTGCAGGCCGACTGCGTAACTACGTACAACGGTATGAATAGCTTGATTTTGTATGACTAGTTTAAGGCTGTTGCGGGCCGACTGCGTAAATTGCGTATAACAGTAATCTTGTATAAATGCGTGAAGTAATGTGAAAGCGTAGCTAACGCGGGTACGATAAAACACGCAAAAATGAAAAGTGTAAACACGGAAAACAAATATACTATAAAAGTATGTTGAAACAAAAGAAGCTGTTATGGGGAGTAGGCAAACTTACAAGAGAATGGTGGTACACGCAGAAGACCATTGTTCAACCGTCGATACGCAATTGTCTCTTAATGGCCTTTACGTTGAGCGCTGCGTAAGGGAAAGGAGGCTCGTGGTTTGACTCCTCTACGTTGTCATCCAGAAATGGTAGGTCAGCCCAGGCTAGGCCTTCATCATTGTTGTTGGTTTGTTTAGGGGCTTGGAGATGGGACTGATCGTCGATTGTTTCAATCTCTGAACCCCGTTCTTCTTCGATGTTATTGACAGTCCTGGGGGTGACCTCGTCGCCGCGTATGATGACCTCCCCTCCGACGTAAGGCAGGTGTATCTCTTGGTGTATCGGAGATGAAACCGCCCTTAGCTGGGCTAACCACGACCTCCCTAAGATCAAGTTGAAACCAGGCATCTCCTCGATGACTAAGAATGTGGCTTCGGTTGGAAATTGATCCCCCGCCACAAACTCAATACGCACCATCCCCTTGACTTGAACCCGTGCTCCGTTGAACGACTTTACGTAGGCTGTCGTCCTGGTAGTGATCTGGTCGACCAAGCCCAGCCTATCCACTATGGAATAAGGAATGACATTAGTTGCTGCGCCATCATCTATGTGCACCCTCTGGATCCGGTACTGACCGACCCGAATGGTAATGAACATAGGCTCAGTCGTTACCTGACCTTTCTCCGGGTCACCTTTGACGGACTCGTCAAGAAAGGTTAGCGAGGTAGGCTTGGATTGTTCAGCTTCGGAAGGAAACATGATAGCGTGTATTGCTTCCTCTTCTGCTAGTAGGTTGGCATCCACTGATATGGATGACAGCATGCTTACCATAGCCTCACGGTGTTCTTGAGACGTCATCAGCAAGTCGTACAAGCTCAATGTTGTGTTCTTTTGCTTAAGAGCTTGTTTGACCTGCGTGAATACATCAAGGAGATCTTTCTCTTGGCCGGGTTGTTTATCCCCCTTGTCCTCCTCCATTCGGCCTAAGAGACGAATTTCTCGAGGCAGAGCGGTGTCAGTGGGGGGGTTGTTCTTTCTCCTGCCAAGAGAAGGTGGCTACGTTTCTGTACCTTTAGCCTACTTCTGAGGCACAGACAAAGGCACAGAGGCCAGGGGCCTGGGCTTAGGGAAGCCAAGCGTAAGGTGGTCTTTTGTATCATTAACTGTAGTGTCCTCCTCCTTTCACTTAGGAGGCGATTACTGGTTATTTTGACCAGAAGTCTGCCCCTGCGTGAGAGGAGCAGGCCGTGGTTTCGATGCCCTGATAATGAAGGGCGCTCTAGGTGTGGGCGCGGACGGAGCTGCAGCTTGAGTGCTACCGCGCGACTGAGGGCGTACCTGGGAAGGTACTCGTATGATGAAAGGTGGCTATGAGACCCCACTAGTTGCCGCTGAAGTAGTTGGCCCCCTTGGTGAGCTGGCGGGCACGCGCAAAACAAAAGGCTATTTTGGCGGTCCCTTATGCTCACCATCCGTACTCACCACAGTGATTGTATAAGGATCGTAGTTGGCGTTCAGCGGGTCCTTATATACATGTAGTATTTGGTTTTCCGGACGCGTCGGGTTACTGCTGTCTAATTTTAGATGACCTTCGTCGATCATGCGTTGAATGTCGTCCTTCAACGCCCAGCAGTAATCTGTGTCGTGACCACACATCTGGTGGTAGTCACAGAAACAGTCCAGCCGAAAAGATCTCAAAACTGCTGGTTCATTAGGTAAGGCTAAAGAAGGATCCTTCAGCAGTTCACAGTGATGTCTGTGACGCTTCAGGGCTTCCTCGGACACCTTCTTAGGTTGAATGTGTCCTGCCGCTAATAGTTGTTTCAGTAATTCAGAATGCTTTACAGGTAAAGCCGCATATTTTGAATGATCTTTACGCTCAAAATTTGGCTTTGGCTGGGGGGACCTTCAGGGGTAGCTGTGGTTTGGCTGGTGCCAGCACCAGCCGTGGCCTCGGGAGGCGCTGCCGTGGGTGCCTTCTTGTTCTTGTTCTTTGCATTTTCAGTCAGCGCGACTATCGTCGTTGTTGCCGCCTTACCCTTGTCTTTGGCCTTGTTGTGTGCATTCTTGTAGGCGACATACGCCGGGTCTTTGCTGGCCTCCGTAGCATCTTGGATACCTCTAACTTGTGCGAAGGCCTGATGTAGGTTATTGGGGGAAAGGTAGTACAGCTTCGACTTGATGAAGTCGTTGACTGCCCCTTTGAACATAGCGAGCGTATGTGAGTCCGCGATCGGTTCGCTGATCTCATTCAAGGTAGCAGTCCAGCATTGTATAAACTTTTGGATGGGCTCAAGCGTGTCTTGTTTCACTTCCATGATCTGATTCAGTGTGACTTCCGGCTTTAGGTTGTATTTAAAGCGGGTCACAAACTGAGTCAGCAGCTCTTCCAAGGTCGAGATGGAAGAGCGTGGGAGGGCTCGGTACCAGTCCAAGGCTTTCCCTGTTAATGACATCGCAAAGACTCTAATAATCGTATGTGGCCACTGTTGAAGCAACAAGGATTCAGATCGAAAGGTGACTAGGTGAGCGTTGGGATCCCCCTCCCCATTGTATTTGGTGAAATGGGGGAGGGACATCCCCGACGGTAACGACAACATAGGGATTGCTGAATTGATCGGATCATCCTGGTAAAAGTCCATGATCTGGACGGTGTCAGAACTAGCAGTCTTGAGGCTTTGAACCTCTTCAGTTAGAGTCTAGATTAGCTGGAAGGCTTGGTCCAGGCCTGTTAACGGAGGCGTTTGTGCGGATGGCACGGGAGGTTGGACCGGGAGGGTGGCTCCAGGAAAGGAAAAAGACGGGCAGGATCGACCAGCCGCTGGCGGAGGACCCCGAAAGGTGGGGGAGCCTGTGAAGACCTTCACCCACTGGTCTGCGCAAGGGGGTTGACCGCCGCCTGCTGCATGAGATAAGGATGTAAATACTGTGGTCCCCCCTGTGGAACATACATTGTTGGTGCGACCGGGAGTTGCGCGTCGTACACCACAGATTGGGTCTGTTGCGCCACCGGGTTGGCCCATTGACCTGCAGCAGGCTGGTGGGCATAAGTTGGTTGCACGGTTGCGGTAACTTGTTGGGTTGGAGGGGGCGGAAACGACAAGGTCTATGCCTGGAGCGTTGCGGACACGTTGTAAGGCTATATCTGATGAATGAAATGGGGCGCAACGGTCGCCGGGACTACCGTTGGGATGTTAAGTACGTGTGGTGATGAAACCGCCCTCGCATTATTGTGAGAGATTTGTACTTGTAGCCCAGACGATTGCGCAGCAGCCTGTGGAAGGACAGGGACGTGCATTTGTGCCATCGGGGCCGTGTTAAGAGAGGCGGCATCTCCGTTGAAAGGAAAGAGGGGATTTTTGTACGTATGGGGGCTCAGGGTATGGAACGAAGGTTCCAGAGTATTGAACGAATGTTCCGACTGGGCTGCAAAGTCGTCCTCTTTCTCCTCCCCATGCTGGGGCTCCACCGCAGCTTGTGAAGCTTGGCCTTTGGCCATGACCAACTATGTAATTAGTTCATAGTGGTGTTCAGTCAAGGGAATTATGTCATAGGCTGTTGACTTAAAATCATAACCCCCTCGGTGGAGCATCTCAAAGTTCCGTTTTGCTTCAAGTTCGGCTCGGCTTAGAGCCAACTTCGCCTGGATCTTAACGCATATGAAGTTGTATTCTTCAGGGGTTATAACCGTGAAGATAGGCTCTTTTTCCTAAAGCCTCAATGAACAGCGCAATGGTCCCTGGGATTCTGTTGCGCCCGGTGCTGGTCTTGTGACCGCCATAGGATTCACAGGTGCGGCACCCAGATCGGTAGGGACCAGGGCAGTTGTGTTTGAGTAAAAGGAATCCGTTGATTAATGAAATCGAGAGTAACTGGTAATCAGATCTAAAAGAAAATGGTTGGCAACAAAAGCACAAAATAGGCTTTCTACCTTGTTGGATTTCAAAGAAATCGTCCGTGCGACCGATCTATACCACACGATTGGCCGTAAACATCCGTAGAGGTATTACGTTTATGATTTAGGGTACAGATCGCTAGCAGGGCTACCCAAAAAATTTGGATCGGAGCCTGAGTGCCCTCCTTCTAGCGCCAAAAAATTGTAACGACAGAAAACTTTGACAACTGGAAATATCGATTGAGGTTCCGTGTATACAGTTTTAACCATGGATCCGCGCAAGGGCTATGCTGGAAAAAGTGAATCCGTGGCACCCTGAACGGTCTTGTCGATCAGACAGGGACTTATAGGTCAATAAAAACGATGAAGATTATGGATCTTTGTGTGCTGCGATTTGATTCGGGGGATCGTGAAATGGGAGGAAAACGACATGGATGGACCGCTACAATGATAACGTCAAACACGCCGAAGAGATGCTAATCAGGAGAGAAACGCGTGATTTTCAAAGATCTATGCTTCGATTTTTGAAAGAATGTATGATTTATATGTCACGTTACAATGGGAGAGACCCCCAATAACTTGATGCAAAAATGAGCACAAAACAACAAGGAAACTGTCCAGACAGAAGTCCGATCTACCTCGTAGGCCAAAGCTGGGATGCAAGGATGGTCAAACTCTGAAGTCTGCCGATCAACTATTTCTGACTGGTAGAGTTTGCAAACTGGGCGAGACGATCTCACAATCCCTGTTCTGCTTCTTTGCTTTGAGTAGGTTCTGCTCAGGGCAGCGATCGCTAAAGGAGAAAGGTCGTATCTTCCCCGAAGGAATGATTTCTCCTATTGCTAAGGCTCAAGCGCACTATGCTCTGTTCTTGCTGAAGGATGGTGCTGTCGGCAGTTGCCAAAAGGTTGCTCTTTGTTTCTCCGCTCAAGGTATGCTTCCTTGTTCAAAAAATGCTCTTGCCCCTTTGACTTCTCGCCAACAAAAGTGATAAGTGCTCTAGTGCTCAGAAAAATGTCTCTATTTCTCTAATTTTTTGCCAACCCTTGTACCTTTGTCAACTGAGGTATTTATAAGCCACGACGCTCCATGGAAGAGGCGCAACCCTGATGACGTGGGTCCTGAACATTTTGGGTCCCATTGACCATTTTAAGTCAGACTGTGACTATGCACAACACGCTCGTTTGCGCGCTGTGTGTGTGAAGAGCAGGTACATGTTGAGCGTGCTTTAATTGCTTTCAGGCTGTATTAGACTCATCTGCGTTGTATTGTGTGTATGAGCGTAATCCGGTATAAAAAACAATAGGCTCAAAATTGTTTTACGCTCACTACGCAGCTGCGCGTAACAAAGCGTAGACAATGTCTAACTTGCACTCATTACGCAGCTGCGTGTAACGAGGCCTAAATAATGTGCAACTTACGCTCACTACGCAGCTGCGCGTAACAAAGCGTAAATAATGTGTAACTTACGCTCACTACGCAGCTGCGTGTAACAAAGCGTAAATAATGTGTAACTTACGCTCACTACGCAGCTGCGCGTGATGAAGCGTAAACAATGCCTAGCTTTAATGATGAAGTACGCAATGGTACGCACCGCCGCGTAACGAGGGTAAAGACAAGTTATTCATACGCCATGAGAAAAAAGTGTCACACTGTTATGCTTCTCTAGACTCTACCTTCGACTATTTTGGATCCTGTTATGCTTATTACACTGCAGTGCGTAATAGAGCGTAAACTTGTCCTTGAATCAAAGCTGATGCACGCTCTCGCTTGAATTGGGAATCTCTGCCTGAAGCCTACTCGTAATTTTCACGGTGTTTCAGGGCATACACGCTGGGCATGCAGGAGGAATATGCTCAGCATGTGTACTCCAAAGTGCATGATTTCAAGGT
Organism: Gnetum montanum; assembly: GCA_015680685.1. Classification (NCBI taxonomy): domain Eukaryota; kingdom Viridiplantae; phylum Streptophyta; class Gnetopsida; order Gnetales; family Gnetaceae; genus Gnetum; species Gnetum montanum. Next base: position 449,592 of record MNCI01016660.1, on the reverse strand, counting down.
CAAAACTTGATTTTCTTGAGTTCATAATGATGCCTAGTGATTTCCCTATCCTGGAGAGTCGATGCCCTGTGAAAATCTTGCTCTGAAGTGCATGTTTCGGGTAGTCTCTAAAGTCACACGCTGGGCATGCATGCTGGGCGTACATGATGCATACCTAGTGAAAACCAAGTATTTCAGGCTCAAAATTTGCCAAGTTTGATGCCAGATGTCACTGTAGTCTTCTGTGGATCCTAGGGAACCATTTCTTGCTCAGTTTGACTCCGTTTGAAGCTGTCCACGAGGTCGTCAAGCTTTAGTCATGGTGGGGAGCATCACGATTTTGGCTCGATTATTGTTGGAGAAGTACTAAGCTTAGAATTTTGTAGTGTTTCAGAGGTATCTGGGCCTTGGTGTTTCCAAAAGACCAGTAAGCACCTAAATCCTGTTCGAGGACACTCATTGGTGGTCGTGTCCCAAACGGTCACCAACAGTTCTTTTGGCGCTAGAAGGAGGGCTGAAAATTTAGCCTCTAAGTTCATAAGCCATATAATTTTAGCATATCAACAATTCTTTGTTGCTATAGAGGCTTAAGAAATTAAATACTATTTTCAGTTCATGACCAAGAAGATTGATAGTTTGGGAAATTTAAAAGTTTTAAAAGATATTCTTGATTCTAAGACTAATTCTTCATCAAAAGAAGAAAAAATGAAAGTTTTTGAATTGGAAACAAGTAGTGGAGTGAAAACTAGAAGATCACCCATTATATCTAATTTATCAATTTATAAGAGAAGATCTAGAAAGTCTAAGAGTTCAACTATCCAAAGGAATAGGATGGAAAATCCTTGGCAAAGAGTTACACCATTAGGATTTAAAAATTACAATGATATTCCTAAGGTAGTTTACAAATATTTTCCTGAGCCTTTCATTCCTGGAAAAGCTTATTTAGCTGAAGAATATATTCACATGTTTGAATTAGCTTTAGCTCATGCAAATATTCAACATCAAGATCAAGCTTGTAGGTTGTTTTTTTTAAATTTAAAGGATATGGCTCAGATTTGGTATTTGAACTTACCAAGTAATTGTCTTACAAGTTGGGATGACATGAAGAATCTTTTCTTGGCCCAGTTTGGTAATCAATTAGATCAACAACAACTATACTATGGGCTAATACAAGTTAAGCAAGGAGTTAAAGAGTTAATTAGAGATTTTAACATTAAGTTTCAACGAATTTGTGGACTCTTTCAAAGACAATATAGATCATCAAAAGAAATGATTAAAGAAACTTATCTTAAGGCTATCAACCCCAATATTTCAATTTGGTTAAGGAGAACTACAAACTTAACTACACTAAATGACTACTTTAGTGAAGGTATATAGTTAGAAAAATAGTTGAACTTGAATCCTGAAGAAAATATTGCAATTTAAAAAAGAGAAGAAAGAGTTATGATTCCTATGCAAGATTTTGCACAATTTAAAGCTTTACTAGGTCCATATCATGTTAAGATAGAGCAAGAACATGAAAGAGTAGGATCTTAAAAAGGACAATTAATTAGAGATATGTCTAACAAAATAGTGAGGCTTGAAAAAGCCTTGGAAAGAGTTAATATTAAGGAAGAAAGGAAAAATAGAAAGCATAAACATCAAGACACTAAGTTAGCAGAAGATGAAGATGAAAGTGACCTTATTATGTCCAACTTTCTTGACATTGAATCTGATAATGAGTTATCTAGTTTTCATTATGCAAGCAAGTCTTCTAGCAATGGATCTAGTGATACTTCTTCTCTATCAAGTTCTGAAGAAGATATGTATTCAGATGAAGAATGTAATAACAATGAGTAAAATGGATATAGTCTCTGATCAAAAGAAAGATTAACTACTTCTAGACCCCTAAATGTTATTATAGATCCATCTACCAAGAGAAAAGCTTTTGAGCTAAATAGAAGAGATAAGAATAAAGGTAAAGACAATCAAGTAGAGCAAAGCACTCCAAATCAGTCTTTTAATAAATGGATAAAGAAACCAAGCTTTATTGGCAATGGAGAGTATGATTTGATTGAATACCTTAAACATGTCAAGGCCAATATTAGCTTTTATCAATTGCTTCAAATAGGAGATCAACAAAGAAAGGCTTTAGAGTTCATTAAAGGTAAAAGGAGAATTAGAGAATCAGAGTTAAGTTATGTGTCTAGTAATGATGAGAAATTAAAGACCTCGTATTATTGTATTCCTGATAAGGAAGCTCCTCCTTTCCTTTTGACAATGAAATTAAATGATAAATACTTACACAATTGTTTGATTGATTCTGGAGCTACATCTATGCCACTGTCTATATGTAAGAAACTTGGTTTGATTCCTGAAAAATCAAATAAAAAGATTGTTCAAGTTGATAAAAGTAGAGTGAAGATTCTGGGTCAATTACCAAATGTTATATTGGAAATTTCTTTTGAACCCCATGTCATAAGTAGAGTAACTATTCAAGTGGCAGAAATACTAGATTCACATAGTCTCGTATTGAGTAGAAGTTGGAGCAAGAATTTCTCAGGTTACATATCAACAAATTATTCTCACATGTGGCTACCTTGGAAAGGAGAACCAAATCAAATATACATCTATAGTGAACCTTTGATGTTGGATAATATTACTTCAAACGGAAAAAGTAAAATGGTTGAAAAAGGAGGTGTTGGAAACAAAATTTGTACACTCCAAGAAAATTATAGTTCTGAAAAAGAACAATCAAATAATGAGGATAAATGGGAGTTATACTTTGATGGTTCATGTAATTCAAAAGGTGCAGGAGTCGGTATAGTTATATTAAGGAATGATTCACCTAAAATTCTTAAAGCAATTTATCTATCTTTCCCTTCTACTAACAACAAAGCTGAGTATGAAGCTTTATGTATTGGTATAAGAATAGCTCTAGACAAAAAGATTAGAGTAATCACTATAAAAGAAGACTCAAGATTAGTTTGTGAACAAGTAAAGGGTAACTGTGTAGTAAAGAGCTCATTCTTAAGACCTTATAAGAAACTTAGATGTTAGATCAGTTTCAACATTGCCAAATAGAGCATATAAATAGAGCAAAGAATCTTATAGCAAATGATCTAGAAAAAGCAGCTTCAGCATTGGATATGCAAATAATAGAAAGTTACAAAGATGTAATGGTTGAAGAAGAACATTAGCCATCAGTACTAGATAATATAAGACATTTACAAGTATTTGAAGATGATGATCAAGTAATAATATTTATGAAAAACAAACAAGAATTTGAGTGTCAAGTGATACCTAAAACATCATCAAAATCCAAAGCTAATTTCATTCCAAAAAGGATGATTGACTTGGAACATGAGTTCAAGGAAAATTTACTTACTGGAAAGGATATACAAAACCTAGATAGTCAAGCTTTCGAGGTATTGAATTTTGGATTAGAAAGAATGCCAAAGATGTTGGATTAAAAAAGGAAGAGATTCGAGTTTCAAGAAAAACTTGTTAACATGTGTAAGAAATAATTTGGACAATTTTGCTTGGTCTTATGATGATCATAAAGCTTTTAGACAAGATGTGATGATACATAAAATTCCTTTAATAGAAGGTTGTAAAATAGTCAAGCAAAAACAAAGGAAGTTTAATCCATCATTTGAACTAGCTATGGAAGCCGAAATCAAGAATTTTTTGCAAGCATGAATCATATATCCAATTCGATATTCAACGTGGCTTGCTAACCTTGTTCCAGTGAGGAAGAAAAATGGTGATATAAGGCTTTTTGTAGACTTCCAAGAATTGATGAGATGCTGATTAAAGTCTCAAGTTGTCAAGTATATTCTTTCTTAGATGGTTTCTCAGGTTATAATCAAATCGTGGTGGATAAGAATGATAGATACAAAACAACATTTTTCACAAAATGGGGAACTTTCGCTTACCAAAGAATGCCATTTGGATTGTTAGACGTTGGAGCTACTTTCCAAAGAGTAATGGATTTAACATTTAAGGATTTATTAGGCAAATTCGTGGCAGTTTATTTGCATGATATTACAATATTCTCAAAGAAAAAAGAAGATCATATTAATCATCTCCAGCAAGTTTTTGATAGATGTCGTGAGTTTGGTATTTCATTAAATCCTACGAAGTGTATTTTCGGGGTTAAATCCAAAAGCTTATTAGGTCATATGATATGTCAAGAAGGAATTGCCATAGATAATTCTCAAATCCAAGAAGTACAGAATATTGAACATCCCACAAGTAAGAAATCTCTTAGATCTTTCTTTGGGAAGATAAACTTTGTGAAAAAGTTCATCCCCAGGTTTACTGAAAATTACCAAGCCTTTGATGCATATGCTAAAAAAGGACGTCCAAGTAGTGAAAACACCAGAATGAGAGAGAGATTTATCAGAAATTTAAAATGCTATAGAAGAGGCTCCATATTTGCTGAAGCCTAGGCTTAAAGAAGATTTTTGGTTATATTTGTTTGCTTCGAATGATTCCATCACTACCGTTTTAACACAAAAGGATGATGAAGGTCGAGATGAATCAATTGGATTTTTTGGGTATTAGTTGAAAAGTTCAAAATTAAATTATTCAGACTTAGAGAAACAAGCATTTGCAATCATTAAAGCACTTCAGTATTTTAAATATCATTTGGAAAGTTCATTAGTCCACATTATGCTAATTGAACCTACAGTCAAGCAATTCAAAGCCAAAAATGAGATTGGGTTAAAAAAAGAAAAATGGCTTATAAAGTTGCAAAGTTTCAGATTTTCATTGGAAATATAAAAATAATTAAGGGAATGGGTTTAGCCAAGTTAATGATTAGAGAAAGTGAAGTATGTACACTTGACACCCATGAAGAGAATTGGTATGATGAGATTCTCAAATTTCTTAATACAAGGAAAATTTCAAATATTTTAACTGTAAGTCAAAAGAGAGCTTTCTTCAAAAGAGCAAGAAGATTCATTGTTAAATATGGTATATTATATAGAAAATATTTTTGAGGTGTTTTATTGGAATCTTTTCATAATGATCAAATTAGTTTCATTTTGGAACAATTTCATGATCATTTGAATTTATTTTATGAATCCCCTAAGTCAAGTATGCANTTGGTACAATTACTCCTTCAAGAGCTGGACACAAGTTTATTATCATGGCTATTGATTATTTCACTAAATGGTCTGAAGCAAAGGCTCTAAGAGGAAGTTTAGCATTAGATTTGATTAATTTTCTAGAAGATCACATTCTAAGTCGATTTGGTCTACCTGAAGTGTTAGTGTTAGACAATGGACCTGCAAATGGGCATCAGAAAAATCTATTTTCTTATTTTCCTTATCAAACTATTATCCCCAAGGAAATGGCCTAGCAAAATCTACCAATATAAAGCTTATTTCTTATATCAAGAAATTGATGGATGGAAATCCAAGAAATTGGATCAATTATCTACAATCCGCATTATGGTCAGATCAAATTAGATTCAAGAGAGCTATTGGGACATCACCATATAACTTAGTCTATGGTTTGCCAGCTAGAATTACAAATAAGATTGTAAGCTCAACTTCTGAATTTGTACAAAGATATGGTGAAAAAATTGATAAAGATAGAACTTTCATGACTTTGCTTATTAAAAGAGAAGTTGAAGTAGATAAAGTAAGGGATAATTTGTTACATAATACCTCTCAAGTTAAAATATGGTTTGATAGGAAAGCTTTGAAAAGAACTTTCGAGGTAGGAAACCTTGTCCTATTATAGAATATGAAGAAACCTAACAAGTTTACCCCAACATGGATTTTTCCATTTCAAATTACAAAGCAATTGTTTGAGGATACTTACAAATTATCAACTTTGGATGGCATGGAATTGCAATTTCCATATAATGTTTTGCATATAAAACATTATTTCGGACAATTGCATACAACTTGAAGATATCCTTATACAAAAGTAATATATGTATATACTATTAGGTATAATATTACTAGGAGTATAGTATTAATTATTATGTTTAATTATGCTATTAGTATATAGTTAGATAAGTAGATAGTATATTATAATAATAAATATATTTAGGATAATTTTATTTAAATTATAAATTAGTTTTACAAGGTAATTCCTTCAAGTAAGGCAAGTGGAAGCCTACAAGTAAAACAAGTGGAATCCTACAAGTGTGACAAGTGGAGAAGGTGATTCATCCACCACTTAGTGAGGATTTTGACAAGTGGTTAGAATGCCTTAAAAAAGGGAAAATTAGTTGAAGACTCTTGGGGGAATTTTAAATTTCTAGCACCTATAAAAAGAGGATTAGGTTGCCTAGGATTTCATCATCTTCCAATTCAAGTTAAGTAAAGAAAGTAAGAAATAGCTAATTTGAAAGATGAGATGGAGTTTGGGAGAATAATGAGAAAGACGTTCATTCCTTATGTGATGGTATGTTGCCTAGAACATGTGTTGAAGGCTTACTTAAAAGCTAGATCATGTGGAGCACTAAAAGAGTATCCTTTCATGGCTTGGTTGGCTGATGAATTCTCATTTCTCATAAGAGGTTTAGAGATAGAGTCAAATGTTTGGGGGTAATATCAAGATTACACCCAAGAAGAGGAGAAGGGAGAAGAGCAACCAACCAATGAGGAGTCATGGGAAGAAGCATTCATCTCTCAAGAGGAAGATGAAGGACCCAATGGCGAAGAACAAAAGGATTCATCTAAAAACGAAAATGAGAATACTGCTAAAGAAAAAGTTCAAGTAGATCAAGTTGAGAGCTCCACCAAGCTAGAAAACAGTAGAACAACCTTCATCATGTCAGAAATTGCCTATGAGATAGTTAGAGAGATGAGGATTCCTACTAGAGTAACCCTCACAATTCTGTTTCCATCTCAAGAATAGTTCATGAATGAAGGACTTGCTAATGTATAGTTTTTTTTTTTTTAGAAATGAGGTTTTTTTATCATCAAACCTTATGTTTGATGGAAATTTTCCTCCAAAAATATTTTTCTATTCAGCTTTAAAAATTCAATAAAAGTTTCAGTACGTTTCAGTTTTAAAATGGGGCTGCATAAATTTCTTTAAGCTTTTAAGGGGATAGAAATGTTGACACATTTGGCCATTTCATGGAACAGGTGGACTATCTTATCAAAAATTGGAACATCTTGGTGTTGGTACATTTATGTCATTTAATGGAGTAGGCTTTATGATTGAAAGGGGATTTCATTTATCTTTTCTTCTATATTTATTTAAGAGAGAGATGATCTTCCCATCCAAACATTTTTACACTGATTTTTTAAAAACAATGTATGGTTGGAAATTTAGAAGTAAACATGTAGCTTTAAGGTTATGGGTTGATGAGTGTTTTGGAGAAGTAAGTAAACTATTAAACATAGATGGGATAGAGGAGCTTGTAGTTGCACTTGTTATTTGGGTAATGGAAGGTATCGGTAAGATCACTTTGACTGTTCCTCTATTAAGAGCCTGGAGAACAAACTCTCACAAAAATACAAGTTTTCCATAATCAAGTTTGACAACACTATAAAACAAGCAAAGCATTCCCATATTTCTAAGTTGCAAAAACAAATTCTTCATTATTTGTTTCCAGGAAAAATAGAAGAATTTTTGTTTAGCGGAAGACGTGATGCAGAGGATGATTATTACATCCTGTGTACAGGAAGTCGAAGATAAAGTTCCAAATTATTGTGAAAAATTTAAAATTTATCAAAGACAATATCTCCATGACCAAGTATCAGAGCATTTATTGGAAACAAAAGTGATGGGCCCTGTCACCGAAGAATTTAGAGAAGCATTTGCGGATGGGATGAGCATGTTGAGGGAGGTAGCACACTTATGCTGCAAGATTCCTTTGCTGCTAACTATGGTTGGAGGACAGTTGCATAAAAACAAACACTCCAATACTTATGATGAGTTTATTCAAAAATTAAAAATGGGAAATGTTAATTTCAAAATTATTGAGTATGAGAAAATGCGCCAAAATAGAGACGTCTTCGCTGATAAATTCACATTTCCTTTCCTGGCGAAGGCCTACGCCATGCTCTAAGACTTGGACCAAGGCCAAAATGTGTATCATCATGCTAGAAGAGCTTAGCTTGATTCCAACTTGGTCATTGTGAACTCGTTCATTTTCATGTTTAGCAAATGCTGCTGCCTAGACCTTGCGAGAAAGGTGTTCAAGAAAATGCCTGACAAAACCCTAGTTTCATGGAACTCTATGGTTGCAGCTTACGTCGAAAATCATACTTGGATAAGGCTTTCAAAATTCTGGAAGTCATGTGGGATGCTGGGGTCTACCCTGATAGGGTCACTATTTTTGAGTTTTCTCAGTGGATGTGGTGAATTTGGGGATAGGAATGTAGGGTTTGTGTATGACTAGGCTGTAGAACATAGTTTGTATTCAGATGTTGCCATGGGCAACGCATGGGAGAATCCAGGATGATTTCCCAGGGCTAGTCCATTTGTGTTTTGATTTTGAAAAAGGGCTTTGATGCAGATGTTGTTATTAGAATAGCTTTGATTAATCTATATTTCAAATGCAAGGATATGTATGAAGTTAGGAAACTACTTCCAGAGAAGATTTTGCAATGAAGAACCTGCAAACAACCTTACCAAAAATAGTAGCAGTGCCCAACACCAACGCATTCATCTTCACCATTACCAATCCATCAAGTGCGGTTACAGAGACACGAAAACATGGCAAGATAGGTGCACAACTGAATCAGCAGAACCAGGAGATGTTTTAGCTGATGCCGATAAATCAGGGTTACAGTTTATTCAGAAGAAACCATCATCACTGAAGACAAATACAAAACCTGAATGCACAGAATTAAAGTCACAAAATAAAATTACAATTTCATATGGTCTAGTGGCTAAATATAATTTCAGCAAATTTCCTTACAGGCAACAATTGTATGAAGCACTTATTAAAGACCTAGCATTAATTTAATTATCTCAAATAAATTACTAAGGCTTTATACACAATGGGTGATTAAAATCCTAAATAAAATATGACAATTGTATGAAGCTCTTAGGAGATCTTGGATTTATTTTTAGGTTATTGCTTATAAAAAAAATATTTACACATGCCAATGTTAGCATGATTTTCTCCTAATTTTATGTATAAGTTACAACTTCCTAACTTGTTGGGCAAGTTATAACTTCTTTTCTTGGGAGAGAAGTTACCTAAGATATTTTTAATTTCTAACTACCTTTTGAACCCTATAAAAAGGCTTTAGGGGTGAGAAAGAAAAAAGGGGACACTACTTGCTCTCATTGATATATCACACACTTTTGAGATCACATCACACTCAGGTCACACTTGAGGTCTTGGAGGAAGATTGTAGAGAAGAAATTGTGAAAGATTGCTTGTAAGATGACTTGTTAAAGACAACATTTCAGCCGCTTTTTCAAGTCATGTGAGTTATTTTTATTTTTTATTTTGTTTAAATTATTTAGCTAGTGGTTTAGATAGTATCATGCTTGGAAAGTAATTTTGGGATTTTTAGATTGCTCTTATTGTTCTTGTTGCATAATAGAAGATTTCTATTAAAATTTTGCCATAGAAGAGCTTGTGTTTAAAAGCGTTAAGAGAATTTTAGTAGTGAATTTTATTATTGTGCAATGTATAAGAACTACTATTGAGATTGTTGTAAGAGAGCCTCTGCATGTAGTCAAGCCGTTGAACAATTCAATAGTAAAGAGGGTTCAGAAAATATTTGGTATTTTGATAGGACCAGAATAGCTTCTTTTATCTTTAAAGTGAATCTCTATGGTATTTCAATTAGAAATTGTCAAGTCTTTTGAAGGTTCTATTGCATGCAATTGTTGGCATCCATTATCTAGCCAAAATAGAGTCTCGTATGTGATAGTTTACGCAGCAATTTTTTGGGTAGCATAGTAGGATTGTCTTGAAGAAATTGCTTATTTGAGCTTTGGAAGTTTGAATAATTTGTAGTTATTGAATTTGGGATAGCTTTATTGTGAAGTGTTTACTTGTATCATTTTACCTTGTTTAAACATTGGAGATCTTTACACAAATTTACTTTCTCTTTCTCTTCTTTCTATTTCCATTGAATCTCTCTCTATTTCTAGTTTTCTTGTGGAACTATCTCTTTCTTTGGGGAAAATTAGAAGTAGATTCGCAGAGTTGTGCTCAAATGGTATTATAGGGATCGCATAGACTAGACAATTGAATAGAATAAGAACTCTCAACAACTCACAGTACTTGGCAAAGTTGGCCGAATCTCTTTAAGATAAGTCATTTATAGTTTTACACACAACCCAATCATTTCATTTTTCATAATAGCACATCGAAATAGCACACACACATACTCACATTAACTACTGAGTCTATTTGGAGGTATCTGTACCTTGGTGTTCGAGGAAACTCGTTGCCGGTCGCGTCCCAAATGGTTGCCAACACTAACCTGTGTAAGTGACAACAAAGCGTAAGTAATCATCGAACAGGTCCATGAGGGACTATGCAGAGGTCACATAGGACCTAGGGAAATGGCAAGGAAAATTAAATAGCTAGGCTATTATTGGTCTTACATGAAGTGCTATTGTGTCTCAAAGGTTAAAACATGTGACATGTATCAACTGCATGGTAACTTAATGCATGCGCCACCAACTAAACTACACACAACACATATCATGTGGTTGTTTCATCATTGGATCTTGAACATCGTTGGACCTATAACACTTAAGTCCTCAATAGGGCATAGTTTCATCATAATCGCAACTAAATATTTCACCATGTGGGTTGAGGCTATTCCCATTAGGAAGACAACATTACAACAAGTTTGAAAATTCCTTCTTAATAACATAGTGATCGATTTTGGCTTATCCATGACCATAGTAATAGATAATGGACCATAATTTAGTAGTGTTGAAACTAAAATATTTTGTGGGTGCTTTGGTATCAAGCATTCCTTCTTATTGCTATACTATCCTCAGGTGAATGGCCAAGTAGAGGCCACAAACAAGGTCATCGTCAACCTTTTGAAGAAAATGCTAAGCAATAGCAAAAAACAATGGCATGAGCAACCAGTTTATGCACTTAGGGCCTACTACATAACATACCAAACTATAACAAGTGAGACACCTTACAGTCTCCTATATGAACCTAAAGCAACTTTTCCCCTTGAATTATAGGTTCCATCACACTGGGTGATCCTCTCGAATTTCATTAATAAACCTCAGAATAATGAGTTGAGGACCATAGACCATGACTCAATAGAGGAGGAGCACATGCAGATGCTTGATCACATCGAATGGTACCAAGAAAAGCAAGAACAAAACCACCATCATAACTAGCATTAGAAACTAATAAATAAAGAGGGCCTAGTCCTCAAGGTCATTTGTAAACCCACAAATAAATTTTCAGCCAACTGGGAAGGACCTTTCTTGATCACTAAGACCTACGACAATGAAGCATTCAAGCTTGCTAATTAAGATAGTAATGAATTTGCCAATCTAGCGAAACATTCATACTTGAAGGTATATTATGCCTAGCCTAAAGCACTGCACATCAATTCAAAATGGTAAGCATTTATCTGCTACAACATTAAACTAGCACTGAAACCTCTTTTCTACTATGATGTTAAACTAGCACAGATCATCCACTATGATGTTAAACTATTATAAGGTAAGCATTCATCTGCCATGATGTTGCGCTAGCATAGGTTGTTCACTATGACATTAAATTGGCATCCACACCTCATGTTCACCATGACATTAAATTAGCATAACATTCATCCTTCAATCACAATGTTAAATTGGCACAACAACACATCCTCCATGATGTTAAACTAGAACAATATCCATCCTTGGGTCATGACCTTAAACTGGAATAATAGCACATCTACCATGATGATAAACTGGCACAACATTCATTCTTTAGTCACGATGTTAAACTGGCACAATAGAACACTTGTTATGACATTAAACTAGCATAACATGTCCACTATGATGTTAAACTGGTGCATCAGTCTACTATGACTATAAACTAGCATATCTTATCTGCTACAATCTTAAATTGGCTCATCAGTCTACTATGACTATAAACTAGCACAACTTCTTCACTATGATGTTAAACTAGTGCAGTAGTCCACTAGAGCTATAAACTAGCACATCATAGTCTACCAAGACATTAAACTAGGTTTACCGTTAGTCATGCATAGTATCACAAGCAAATGAGCAAGAATAATTTTATCTCCCCCTCCCCCCAACCTTTCTACACCACGTGGATAGGGATACTATAGTCCCAAATTGGAACACTAGCCATCAACTCAACCTTTGGAGCACTTGCAGCATTATGGCCCTTACCATTTTGCTAATTTCTTGAGCTCTTACCTTCAATATGATCTTGAGATCACTTACAGCATTATCACCCCCCACCATTTTGTTGATTTCATGAGCTCTTACCATTAATTCAGCCTTTGGAGTAGTCACAACATTATGGCCCCTTACAATTTTGCTGAATTTTTGAGATCTTACCATTGGTTTGGTCTTTGGAGCTAAAACACCACTAATTTTTTGCTTTAACACTTTCTAGCTAGCATAGCATGTATCATAGGTCCTAGTTTGCAAGATTTTCTAAGTGTCAACTGTAGTGACCGAAAACGTCAGCGGTTGGAAGAAAACACAAGGGTTGATGGGCACGACAGTTCCAACCTCATATCTGTGGGAGGGCTGTGTTGGGTGTGTGCAGACACAGGGTATCCTGAATGGTCTGGTCGATCAAATAGGGACTTACATCAGTGTTAATATAGCCTTTTGCAACATAAATAATGCAAAATGCAAAATAACAATTGAAAGTAATTGAAGCAGAAGAGAAACTAAAAAGGAATGCAATAGTAACACAAAGTAATGCTTAAAGGTGAATAAAATGGAAAATGATGCAAAATGAGATAGTAGGTAAGAAATAAAGTAAAGTGTAGTTAGAAACATGCATCGTTCCGAAGCTACAAACTCACTTAGTTAGGGTGGATACAATCGACTGCACAGTGTGATGAAGTGCAAAAATCCCGAGTGTAACCAAGGCATGTCAAGCGAAAAGAGCTATGTGCTTGGACGTGAACTCATGTACAAACAATGAAGGGTTTTACCAAGGTGGTAGAATGGAGATGAGATCCCATGCTAGCTGAGAGAGAGACTCACTATTTACAGTATTAGACAAATGACTTTGATGTTATAGTGCTAGAGAGAGAAGAAGTCTTTGTTTTAGAATTCCAAAGTTCCCACTACTTGGAAGCTGTTTGCTCTAAGCAGAATGCGAACTCTTTTGAAATTGCCAACTTTTAAAAAATTGTGGACCACTTTGCATGCTATTTTCTAGGGTATTTATAGGAATGAGGGCATGCAAAAGGGATGGTTTGAATGCTACATGCCTTGGGCCTTTGTTGTCTTGCTGGCGCCACTCGTGCTGTTTGTGACCATTGGACCTACAAGACTATTGCGATGCGAACTTGTATGCAATAACTGCAATCCTACTATGCTGTAACTACACCATCAGTTTCTGGAGATTTGTGCCAATGGTCTGATTAGGTGGAGTGCATTGATGTTGCACAACCACTTGCATGCCTTACTGTGCTTTGTGACGTAGCATGCTTGGCATAGCATAGCACTTTGTTGCACTTTCTGCTATACGTCACATGCTTGCTACACTATGCTACACTACGTAGCGTAGCATAGCATAGCAACTTTCCTTAGTCACGAAAGCTTTGCTGATTTGCAAACCTTGTCTTCTGCGATGAAAGTCTTGCGATCTCCATTGACTTTGCCTTTTGAACTAGCTTCTGTCTCTTCCGCAAGATTGCTACACCTTGCTGCACCATGTAGCTCAGCATAGCATAGTAGAAGACATGGTCCGTAGCTTCCTGAACAAAAGGGACATCACTGCAGAACTCAAAATTGGGCAAGGGTAGTGGGTAGTGAAGTTGTTGCCATGCTATGTTGCATGACGTCGCGTAGCTTAGCACTTTGTTTGGTCATCGTCTTCTGAAGCTTGCTACGCTACATAGCGTAGCGTAGCGTAGTAGGCTTCGTGACTTAGAAAACTTGCCGAACTGTTTCTTGTGCATCTAGAATGCTGCTGCTAATTCCGCACATTGTTTCTAAGCAAGCTGCTGGCTGTTTAGGCTATCTTGGTGGGTAGGCAGGATGGCACAAAACCTGTCCATGATCAAAGCAGAAAATTTACCGAACTGGCTGGCCTGGACTTAGAACGTTCTCCTCCCGATGAACTGACGTAGTGCTACATGGACTACGAGAGCCTGGTGAAGCAAGGATGACCCTGCATTTTTTAGGGTGTTTCATTGACCCCTCTTTGTCTATGTCTGGAGAACAGGCTTGATGGATGTCAAAAAAGAATACAAAACACTACAGTAGGTGAAATGCTAAGGTTGTTGCTTGGTGAGTGCTGAGACGTCACTTGGCTATGCTTGAGAGTGTTGCATTGGTTTTGCAGAGGTTAAGGTAGAGAGCAAAGATGATTTTTAGCCAAGTCCCCTATCGGAGTGCTCTGAGAGGCTCGTTTGCATTTTCATCTTTGGCTAGCATTGTTCTTCAACCTCCTGTAGGTAGGTGTCCCCTCCATAGGATGAGTTGCGTTACATCCATGGAGGGTTCTGACTTGCCTATAGAAACCTTCCACATGGTGAGCTATGTTACGCACATGCTGGAGTTTGTGCTCTCAAATAGCCATGTTAGTCGAGGCACTCGCTTCACGATGCTGTAGTATTTGCTACTGTAGCTAGATGTGTTTGCGGGGACAATGTCTTGCTAGCTACTGGCATTGTTGTTACTCTTAGGTACCATTGTTGGTGTGAGATGCCCAAAGCAAGGATGCCAGTAGCGGTCCTTACAATGCTGGCGTGGAGGAGCAGGGTGTGGATGCCCTAGAATCCCTGCTAGGGGTTTGCATTCATGGTTCAGCCATGGGATTAGTTGCCACATAGCTAACGACGTGCAAGCCCAGGCGTTGGTAGGGAGCTAGAGCAACAATATTGTGGCTGGGACATAATACTACCGAAACTCTAGATGTGGGAGCTAACCCAAGAACCACCATCAAGGCGATGGGTCGTGGCGATGGTAGGTTTGAAGGGTTAACGTGAAGCCATACGATGTCTTTAGAGAGTTAGCATGATGCCAAGGGTGGCGACGTTGCATATGTTCCAGACCACATTCTTAATGTGTCATGAATGGCGTTCTAGAGCTACGACATCCCACCCACTTTTTAGCATCACGCTCACTTGTTCGGTGTGTATCTGGTGCTGGTGTATGTTGGGGATGTGATGCAAATCTAGTTCAAGGTCTTAGTAGACCATGTGCTGGTTTAAGGTCCCATCAGACTATACATGCTAGTTTTACATCGTAGCATACGTGCAATGCTAGTTTATAGTCATAGTGGACTAACAGTGCCAATTTTATGTCGTAGCAGAAAGTTGTCGCTAGTTTAATACCGTGGCGGACGCTGCTTGATGCTGCTAGTTTATCATCATTGTGGACGCTGCCCAATGTAACTGCCAGTTTATCATCGTAGCGGACAATGCTTGTTATTGTCGTTGTGCTTCAGATGTAGTATGGCTTGAGGTATGTATGGTTCACTGGGTTGGCGAACTCGTTGCCATCCATGTTCGCCATTTTGAAGGCTCCATTCCTGAAGGCTTTAGTGACCACGTAAGGACCTTCCCAGTTGACTGAGAATTTACTCACGTGCTTATAGAAAACCTTGAGGATGAGTTCTGCCTTCTGCACTAGTCATCGATGCAGGTTTGTGCGGTGCTTCTACTATTATTTGTTCTAGTAGTGCTCGATGCGTCTCAGCATCTGCATGTGTTCTTCCTCCACCAAGTCGAGGTCGATGGTTCACGACTCATTTTTTTGGGCTTCATTCACGATGTTGTATAGGATCATCCTGAGTGAGCATACCTGCAACTCGAGAGGCAATACTGCTTTAGATCCATAAAAAAGACTATAAGGGGTCTTACTTGTTGCAGTTCAGCACGTCGTTCGGTAGGCCCAGAGGATGTAGAGTATTTGCTCGTGCCACCACCTCTTGCTATTATTAACCATTTGTTTTAGCAATTTGATGATGGACTTATTTGTAGCCTTCACCTGCCTGTTCACCTACAGATAATAAGGAGAAGAAAATGATTGTTTAATGCCTAAATTGCTACAGAAGGTCTGGGTCTTCGTACTGCTGAACTGTGGGCCATTGTCGGTCACAATAGTCATCGGAAGCCACAACCTAGTTACTATGTTATCAAGGATGAAATGGCAGATTTGCTGGGATGTCATCTTCCTCAAGGGAATAGCCTCCACCCACTTGGTAAAATACTCTATGGTGATAATAATGAAGCTATGCCCTACGGAGGACTTAGGCATGATAGGCCCTATGAGGTCTAGTCCCCATCGTTGGAAGGGCCACGTGATTTGCGTTGGGTGCAGATCTGTAGGTGCTACGTGTATGATATTTTCATATCTCTGGCATGTGTCACATGTCTTGAATTTCGATAGGAAATCACATTCCATGTAGGGCAAATAGTACCCTAAGCATCTAATTTTCGCTGCCATAGCCTTAGGTGCTATGTGTCCACCACAAAACCCTTCATGAACCTCATTAACTACCTTTTGTGCCTGCTCGCCACCTACGCATGCCAGCAATATCCCATCATAGGATCGTTAGCACAGGGCATCATTTCCCATGAGCACGTATTGTCGAGCACCCTTATGGATTGCATCTCTCTGGGCCAATATCAATCCACCCGGGGGTTCGCCATGCTATAGATAAGCTTTAATGTTGTCATACCACTCTGGGGTATCCACAGTGTTGACAGAGGCCATGTGTTCCACCTAAGTGATGGGCTCGATACATTCTATGATCACAGTTGGCAGGTTTGCCAAAGAATGTAATGGGATATTTAACACGAGGGTAGCTAGGGCATCTACTACGGTGTTCTCGTTACGTGGCACATGTTGCACATCAATGGTTGTAAATTGTTTAAGTAGGATTTTTGCTAGGTTGTAATAGGGTTGTAGGTGTGTAGCCTTGTAGATGTAGACTTCGGTGATTTGATTTATGACTATTTGCGAACCTCCTCGAATTGCCAGATGTTGTATACATAGTGCTCATGCAGTTAAGAGGCCTCTGAGTAGCCCCTCGTACTCTACCACGTTTTTGGTGCAAGGGAATGCAAAATGATAAGAATATGGGTGCATTTCCCTAGAGGTGAATGTGATCATGGAAGTGACGCTACTTCCTCGCATAGTTGAGACACTGTTGAAATGTAAGGTAGCCTCAAAATGCGACAGGATAATGGTGACATTGCTAACATATTCGTCTGGGAATTCTGGGTCTATGGTGGCCTGGTCGTCAATTGGTAAGGCCATAAGCTGGGTTGCTATGGCTTGACCCTTTGTTGACGATTGACTTATATAGCATGGGTCGAACTCCGCAGTTATTCACTTCCATTGGGCTATCCTGCTACTTTCGTATAGGTTGCTAGTGATAGCCCGGAGTATATTTCTTTTGAAAATGTTTGTTGTGCTGTGGAACAGGTAATGCCACCACTTTTTTAGTGCGAATACTAATGCTAGGCAATTCCTCTCCACTTCATTGTGTTTTTCCTCATATGCTATTAGTACATGGCTTAGGTAGTACACCGATATCTCAGAACCATTGTCTTGCTTCTGACATAGTAGTGCCACTATGGATGCGTCAAAGGTGGTAAGGTATATGAAGAAAGGCTTGTCCCTTTCCGGAGGGTGCACTGTTGGGAGGTACGAGAGCTCTTACTTCAGGTCATCGAAGGCTTGTT
Source organism: Gnetum montanum (assembly GCA_015680685.1). Lineage (NCBI taxonomy): Eukaryota > Viridiplantae > Streptophyta > Gnetopsida > Gnetales > Gnetaceae > Gnetum > Gnetum montanum. Next base: position 431,812 of record MNCI01016660.1, on the reverse strand, counting down.
AACACTGGGTTGTCCATTCAAATTCAACCCCCTTCTTTAGAGTATGTTGCATGGGGTGTAACTTGTCAGTCAAATTGGCTCTGAACCTTTGAATGAATTGTACCCTGCCTTGTAAATCGTGTAACTCCTTAAGGTTTATGGGAGGCGCTAGATTGATGATGGCCTTGACTTTGTCGAGGTCCACCCATATTCCAGCTTCCAATACTACAAACCCTAACATGTGTCCAGTCTTTACTCTGAATACGCACTTCTTAGGATTGAGACGTAAGTCGTGCATTTGGTAGCACTTTAGGATTACCCCTAGATTGTGTGGGTGATCATCTTCCTCCTTGGACTTAACTGCTATATCATCTACATAATCATTTAATGTTTCTAGGATGTAGTCACTAAAAATGTAGGTCATGTCTTGCTAGTAGGTATAGCAGAAGGTTGCCCATGGAGTCATGCAAGTTGTTGACAGCTGGTGCTTTGGGTTGATGCAGATTTGGTTGTATCTGAAGAAGCCATCCATGAAGGATAGAAAAGCATGACTAGCCATGGTGTCGATGAGTTGATCGATGCTCGAGAGTGGGAAGTTGTCTTTGATCATTGCCTTGGTCAAGTCTCGGAAGTCTATATAGATTTGTATCCCTCTTGTTTTCTTCGAAACTACAATGATGTTGGACACCCACTCTGACCATGTGGATGAAACCTACTTGGTATAACTTAGTGATTTCACCCCTCACGGCTAGTGTGATTTCTGGCTTATTTTATGAGCCTTTTGATTGATTGCCTTTGCATGTGGGCCTAGGATGATGTTATGCTAAATCAACCACGGATCCAGACCCGGCATGTCACTCTACACCCATGCAGAGACATCCATGGTCTTGCAGAGTTTAATTACACCTTCATGTGTTTGTGTGTCAAGGAGGGAGCTGAGCCTTAAGGTCTTTACCTTCCCCTTTTGACGTGATCATAGGTAGCTCGACAAGAGGATCCTTGATTACATCCCCAGCCTCTAAATCTAGGGCTTGGGCCAGGTGTCTGGGCCAATCTGGGGATGCTTCCAAGGTTGCTATAGTGTTAATCATAGTTGACCCCCAATTGACCATGTCGGGGTTCAGCTATCTCACGAGCTTGCCTTGTGGCCTTGCTAACATTAAAGGTGTGGAAAGGGCATGATGGATTCCCATCTCTTGCTTAACCTGTCATCATAAGATGAAAGCCTGGGTAAGGGCCATTAGAGATTATGTGAAATGCAAATCTGCAAAGCAACACCGAGATGCGACTTTCTAAGTGAGGTGATGTAAAGATTGAAAGGTTGCTAGCTAAAGGTCATGGCAGACTGCCAAGGTGCAAGAGTGTAGAGTTGCTAGTGGAACGTGTGCTTGTCGATATGCCAATGCGAAACTACTAGTTTAGTGTCTTCTTAGACTGCCATATTGCAACATGCAAAATCTTGATATGCAAAATAATAATAATAATAAAAAGGAAGTTGTGAGCACAAGGAGAATCGAACTATCAGTGCAAAAATGGAATCATGAACCACTATGAAATGTGATACTACCTATGTGGAAGAGGATAAGGTGACTGCTGGTGTAAGGATATGGTAAGTTTATCATCATCGTGGACCATGAATGTAACGGGTCAAAACTACTATTTTAGGGTCTTTTTGGACTTTGAGGAGCACAACCATCCTAGGCTTGTTAGTTTAAGGTCTTTTCTAGACCCTTAATTAAGAACAAGTATTATTATATTTTTTTCTTTATCTTCGGGAAGGCAAGTAGTTAGCTTGAAGCATGTCAAGGCTTAAATGCTAAATAGTGTTATGATGTCATGGCGAGCATGCTATGTTGCACGGCGTGCTCTACATTACTTGGGAAGAGAAAGAGGTAAGTTTCCCCATCTTGTCCTTACGGCTATAAATAGGGATTACACCTAATTAATTTCACTATTTCCACCGTAAGAGCATAGAACCCTCATCGGAGCATACGGTGATTTCAGAATGCAGAGTAGTTGTGTTGATCAACTAGCAAGATGAATTTCTACAGTGAAGGTTGTACATCTATAAGGACAACCATGGATCCTAAAACTCATCTGGTGCTTATGAAGGTTGAGGAGGCAAAAAAGGCTCTGAGACGCATGCCGCAAATGCACGTTTTCATGCCTCCTTCACTCTTTTTGTTTTGCGCCTTCTACTATTTTCTACTCTAGTTTTACGTCCTATTTGTTTTTCTATCTATGTTTTCTATAGCCGTGTTGTTTTAGCCTTTGCATCGCCATGGCCTCTTTTTTTTGGTCATGGCCAATGTGCAAAGGTTTCGTTGTAAGGTCGTTGGGACTGCTGCCACTGCGATTGTCATGCCTGCAGGGCTGAGGCAGTTTAAGTTGTTTGACCTTGGCATGTTGTAATGTAAAACCCTTGGGAGGGTTTGATCATGTGCGATGCAGCATCATGATGCATGTTTTGTTTGGGTATGTCGCCAATTATTTTATTGCTATGCTAAGTTATTTGCATGTTTTCACTATGCTAGGCTCTCACACCTTTGCTATGCTATGTATGGGCAGAGGGTTATGTTATGCTATGTTTTTGGACTACTATACACTACTATGTTATGCATGTATTGCATTTAAGTGTGATGCCAACATTTGTCGATTGCATTATGTAGGGTAGGGCCAAGGTCTAGGCTGATCGTTTTGGACCTTGGAGGGGTCTTGTGCCATGTGAGCAGGCTTGTGGCCAATGCTCCTCCTCCCCCGATACGTGTGGGAGATTGAGTGGTTCGGTTCAAGGAAATGGCATGAGACTTCTTGAAATTCCTTCTCAACCACTTTAGTGTGATCATATGGTCTTCCTTAGATAAGACACAGGCATCCAAAAAAATAGAAGCCATGTTACAAGGGGAAAATCGAGGCTTCCTGAGATACCTTTCCAAAGAGGTGACCACGAGCAGGAAAGGAGGAGGGTCTAGCCAACAACCAATAGGGTTGAGGCATTTAGCCTAGATCTAGGACATGTCAAAATACTAGTGCTATCACCCATATAACACATTGTACCTCACATGTCACACGGCGACACTCTTTCAGAATCCGCAGGGGACCATCTATTGTGTTGGCAGGTGAGTTTTGCATCTTTGTTTTGCTTCGTTGTGTGATGCCAACTATACCTAGCTGAATGCTAATAATGTATGTTTTTCACCAGGTTCTACATTGATGATGACAGGGTTCACGATCAACCGAATCTGCTAGCCATGACACAGCTAGCCCTATAGGAATTTGCTTCTACCAAGAGCCTACGGGTGAGTGTGATTGGTCATTGTGGGGCAGAATACTGTACTTACCTATGCACACTCACCCCTTTCTATGATCAGTTTAGGGTGAAGGGTTCGCTGGACAAGGAGTGGAGAGAACCTTTCAAAAAGGTCACACTTGAAGCAGTTCTAGTAGTTTAACTCCCACTATTCCCATTACCGTATAGACCTGGTGGATCAAAAGGTAGGCACCACATGCTCAAGTGCTTTCATAATTTTTGCATTCTTTGCATTGTTAGGCTAAGTATATTTTGTGAAAATTTTTGTAGGGGTGAAGAAGCCTCTTGAGGTAACAATGGTGACTGCTAAGAAGCCTCGTGAGGTGATTGTGGTGACTGCCAAGAGGTAGGGAGCAAACATCTACTTCAAATACAACAAAGTAACGGTGAGCTAGAGCTGGTTAGAACAAGGAACCTTGGGCTCTTTGCTCACAAAATTTTGAAGGATGGGGCTTATGGATCTATTTATGGTATCGAACCTGTGCATCTCTGCTACTGAGATTCCTTCCTTCGTCAACTCCTTCTCTAGGAAGGTGGGTCGTTTTCGCATGTATGTGCAAGGCATGCAGGTGGTGATCAACATCGACGACCAGCTGTTTGTGGATCTATTTGGCATTCCTGGCGATGGTGCCCCCGTAGTATTGAAGGGAAAATAGGAGTTGACCCTGTAGATGTAGCATATCTAGGAGTGGTTGAGGCTCTCCAAGGAGTGAAAAGGGTTCCCCATGGAAAAGCTTAAGGATGGCCCTACCGTGGGGATATACCCGGTCTTTCGTGCCCATGCATTCCCTCAACTACTCACCCAAGGGAAGGTCCTAGGGCTTGAGTAGGCCTCGGTAATGTGGAAAGTCATGGAGGAGAGGACCCACTACAATTGGATCGAATTCCTATGTAGTGGTTTGCAGGCCGAGATTTTGGGACTCCGTGAGCAAAAAGAGTCTCGCTCTAACATACACTATGCCTTTTACATAGGTTGTTTAAAGCACTTCATGGAGTTCTTGGTGGTCCAGGAGGACAGGGTCTAGTCCATGCTAGACCGAAACTAGATTCCCAAGCCATGGATTTAGTAGGTCCTCCGAACTATGCAAGCCCAGGATCCTCTGAAAATGGTCGGGGAGTTATTTTCTATAACGACTAAAGGTCTGGCAGTTCGTAGCGCTCGCGGCTAGGATAGTGTAGGAGAGATGTCCCCTATCATAACCGGTAATGTGATATAGGGTTAACATCTCATAACTAAGACTATACCCAAGGAGCTATGAAGGAAGAGACCTTCCCCAGCTAGGGAAAGCTCTCATGGAGAGGAGGGGTGGAGACTGCAGCTCAAGCTACAGCGGACGCAACCCCCCATTGGTAAGAATTTTTGTATAATGCTTATTTCGTTATAGTTTGTTATGTTGTGCTATGCTAGGAGGTGTAGCATAGCGTAGCACCTATTTTAAGCCAGCTTGTTTTGAATCGACACAAACATGCCTTTTTTGCTTAGCAGAGGAAGAAGAAGATGAAGAAGAAGGTGATGAGGAAGTGTCAGCCCTCAGGATGGGGGTGATGAATGAAGATGCAGAGGTCCTAGTTTCAAAGGAAAGGGCCCTGGTCAAGAATAATGGAGCTCTTATCTCCAGGGAAGGGGCTCTTATCATTAGGGAGCTTCTTCCTACCAACGAAGAGGCTCCTCCCTAAAATAAAAAAGATGCTGGTCTCCTGAAAGGAAAGGCACCAATGCATGAGGAAGGGACTTGCATGGATTTGGTAGGGCCTTCTACTATGGCTACCATGGTCATCTTGCCTCAGCAAGAAGAAAGACTGTAGTCAGGAACCGGTGAGTTTGTGAGATGTCTACCTTAGCATAGTTCATTTTAGATGTTGCTGACATGCTTAATCATGTAATAGGTGTTACTGCTGACACCACGAGACCTCCTTTGCTACATACAGAGTCGTGGGCTAACATCCATGACAAGTTTATGTTCGTACAAGGACTTGTTGATGATATGATCAGGTACCTTCAATAGGCGAACCCTAGTGTGGATAAGTATCAACGTTAACCATTCTCATGTTGCTACACTGAAGCTTTCAAGTTTGTTGATTATGCTATGCTAATGTGATCACTATGCTTCATGCATTAAATAGCCTCTCAGCTCAAGTGGGACCTAGCATGACCTATGAAGGTTGGTGTGGTGCCCACACTCTTGCCTGACATGACTTCAGTATCTCTTCATACATTTGATGAGGCTTATAAGTGTGTCTTGCACTCAGCGCGCTCTATATGGGAATGTAGGCAAGCCAATGAGGACCTGTGGAAACGAGTCCAAAGGGCTGAGCAGAGAGAGGTTGACCTAGCTACCGAGGTGGAGAATCTTAGGTCAAGGAATGCTTTTCTTATAAATTGAAATCCTAACCCAATCGATTGGAAGAGGGTTGTAGATGACTACGCTAGGTTTTGGACCATCGTTCATTAGAACGTTGAATCCACCCGCGAGATAGTCGAACAGCAAAGGCAGATGGATTTGATGGCCTAGAAGTGCCAAGACATGAAATACATCAGCACTAAGGTCTTTGAATGGGGGAAAACCTAGAGAGACCATAAACATATGTATCAGCTGGAGAATGAGACCCACCGAAAATTGTATAGAGACGATGCTATGGAGGTGTTCATGTATGAAGCCTTCGTGAAGGCCATCGGCACTTCTGAGGCCTATGCTAAGTTTAAAGAGTGGGTGGAGGTCACAGAATCTCCTGACTTGAGGGTGAACCTTCCTAAAGGAGAGACCGTAACCACTTCCCTTTCCCTAGAACCTCTAACATGGATGACCATGGAAAGGGAGAAGGCTGCTACAGCGAATGCTGAACCCAGCGATGGGCGTTGGATGGATATTTCAGTAGAGGAGATTTGGCATCGCCTCATGCTTGGTCTAGACCAGATACCCCTTGAGACTGGCACAAGCTCCTCTCAGGTTAGTCACTTTCATGTTATTTTGTAGCTTGCGTTTATCGCATTTTTTGCCCTATCTAACTACTTGATTCTTGTGGTGTATGCTCCGAATGAGGGTGCGAGATCGAGGGAATGCAGGATCGGTAGAAGGTAATGCAGAAGTGAGTGATGCATAAGTAGATGAAGCAGAGGCAAACAGTGAAGGCATTGGAAGAAACCCATGATAACATGGGATTTTCATTCTTTTTTTTTTGAAAATTTTGCAACATTGCCAATAGGCAAAAATTTTGAATAAAATGAAAAACTTCAGAAAGGAAATTGATTTTGTGTTAACTTGTGTACTATGTAAAGTTTTCCTACTTTCATATGCTAGTTTTAGGCCATCTCAGGCCATTGTGTGACAAATTAAAGCGACAAGCGATAGTGCTAGTTTTAGGCCATTTCGAGCCAATTCGAAAGGAGGTAGTTCATTAACACAGAAATAAGGCAGCGATGCTAGTTTTAGGCCATTCCGAGCCATAGCGTAGCATGTCGAATGGTCAGCATCCTAACAAGGCAAGGAAATGGTGAATGTACAAGGATAGTGATCAGGCGGAAGTTGTAGGGTCACTATGCTATGCGCAACTACTTCTTAACCCGTTGTGGATTGATTGGAACATAGGATCGAGGTTTTTCACTAGGGCCCTCGTTCATATCATTTTCCTTCACTTGGAAGGGTAGCTCAAACCATGCATTTTCAATTTGATGGTTGGTTCGCTAGACCAATCCTCCCATTGCATGATTAATGCATGCATGAACAAGCGCTTCATCCTCAAAGGTTGTAACTTCTGAACCCTGTTCCATGCCTACATTGCTGATTGCTTGCATTTCCACTTCGTCACTACGGATTACCACATGCCTACCTATGTATGGTAAGTGAATTTCCTGGTGTATAGGTGAGGAGACAGCCCTGAGTTGTGCTAACCATGATCTCCCCAAGATCAGGTTAAACCCAGGCATTTCTTTGACTATGATGAATGTTGCGTCTATGGGGAACTGGTCCCCTACTATGAAGTTTACATGAACCATGCCCTTCACCAAGACGTGTGCCCCATTGAATGACCTTAGACATGATGTCATTATTGGTTTGATCTGGTTGACCAATCCCAACTTGTCCACAATAGGGAAGGGAATAACATTCGTGGTAGCCCCATCATCAACGTGTACCCTTCGGATCCGGTGTTGACCGATCCAAATTATGATAAAGAGAGGCACCATAGTCACTTGACCTCCTTCAGGATTTTTCCTAATGGCATTGTTACTAAAAATTAATTGAGGTGTTGTGGACTTTACGGGTATAGAGGGGAGCATCATTGAGTGGATCGGTCCATCTTCCGCTGGCATGTTCCCGTCGATCAGAATTGCCGTTAACATGCGGACTAGAGTCTCTCGGTGAGGTACAGATGTCATGACTAGGTCATACAAGCTCAATGTAGCATTTTTTTACTTTAGGGCTTGCCCAACTTGGGTGAGGGAATCCAAGAAGTCTTGGATGCCTGCCTGTTTGACACTTTCCTCCTCTTCGATTCATCCTAGAAGACGAATCTCTTGAGGAGAGATGACCTCAGACCTAGGTTCAAATCCTTGTTAGCAAGGTAATGTAGGCTATGTAATTGTGTCGACCTTCATCTTTGGTGATGAAGGTGTAAATATGAGGGGTGAAGGTGTAGGCTTGGAGATACCTTTCATGGTATTTCCCTTCGATGTCTCGCCCACGAAGTGGGCTTCTCACCTTATGGGGCAAGGAGGCTATTTAATGTCGTTGCATGAGAGACGTTGGCCCCCTAATGATGAATGGAGCTAGAGGCATTAACTAACAGGGTTGTGTGACCTTGCCAACAGGTGGTGTAGAGGTAGATGCCCATGGTGGGACTTTCAGGACAAAGGGCAATTGCAAGCTTGGACTAACCATTGGTGGTATTGGTGCACTATGTTGAGGCACACGAATCACAAATGGAAGGAAGGGTGGCCTAGGATCATTGTCAATATCGATGGCATTGAGGGGATCTGTGTAGACATACATAGATTGATTTTTAGGGTGTACTAAGTTACTTTCATCCAACACCAGCTTGCCTAGTTCAATTAATCTTTGGATGTCATCGATTAATCTTTGGATGTCATCCTGCAACGATAGGCAATAATCTGTGGTGTGACCACATAGTTGGTGGTAGTCACAAAACCTATCTAGCCTGAAACCCCTAGGAACTAGAGGCTCATTGGGTAGGGCCAAAGAGGGATTCTTAAGGAGCTCACAGTAGCATCGATGTCTCATGTTTTCTTCCTCTGACATATGCTTGTGTTGGATGTATCCCACTGCCAACAGTTTCTTCAAGAGTTCTAAAGGTTTGAGAGGTAGTGGAGTGTATTTTGAATGATCTTTGCCCTCAAAGTTGGGTTTAGTATATGCAGATGTCTCGGTCGTAGGTGTAGCAGGTTGTGATGCTTGGCCTAGTTTCGGCACAGAGTTAGCCGCAGGTATGGCCGATTTCTTGTTATTCTTACTTCCGCTATTGCTAGGTTTGGGCTTAGCCTCAGTTGCCACAGTGGCCACTGTGGTTGTTGGGGCCTTACCCTTATCATTTTTTGCAAATTTATTCTTGTAAGCAATGTAGGCTGGGTCTTTGCTCACCTCGGCCACATCTTGTATGCTTTTCGTCTGAGCGAAAGCTTGGCTAAGAGAGCATGGAGTGAGATAATACAGTCTGGACTTGATGAAGTCATTCACTACACCCTTAAAGATGGTTAACAAGTGAGCCTCCACAATGGGCTCACGGATTTCATTAAGGGTCATGCTCCAACCTTGAATGAATTTTTGGACTGGTTCTAGCAGGTCTTATTTCACACCCATTAGTTGATTTAGCATGGTTTCTAACTTCAAGTTGTACTTGAAGTGTGTCACAAACTAGGTCAAGAGTTCTTCCAAAGTTAAAATGAATTAACATTGCAATGCATGGTACCAATCTAGGGCTTTCCCAGCTAGGGACATGGTGAAGATGCGAATGATCGTATGCGGCCACTGTTGCAATAGCAAAGAATTTTATCGGGAAGTGATGAGATGTGTATTAGGATCCCCTTCCCCATCGTACTTCATGAAGTGTGGGAGAGACATCCTGGGTGGTAATATCAAAGCAGGGATAGCAAGGTTGATGGGGTTGTCCTGATAAAAGTCCATGACTTGTACCATGTCAAACCCAACAGCTTTGAGGTGTTTTACTTCCTCAGTTAGGGTCTGGATGAGCTGAAATGCTTGGTCTAGACCCGATGATGTTGTAGACAGCTGAGGGACTGTAGAGGCAACTCCCACATGCGACATGGTGGTGGTGGTGATTTGACCCATCAGTGGTGCCGTTGGGGCCAGCCCCGCTAAAGGTGCTACTTGCATTATCCACCACCTAGTGGGTGGTATTGTCAGAGTGATAATAGCAGGTTGAGTCATCGGATAGGCCATTTGGGTTACCGGTGGAACAGACCATGGCCTCGTGCCAGGATGTACCGTTTGTTAGGTTGGGTAGGCCTGAGGGTGAATGTAGTGAGACATCTGCAATGGTTGTAGAATAGACGAAGAGGTAGACAGGATCCACCATGTGGATGCGCCTGGGCCCACCATAGTGGGTGGAATAGATGCATACGTAGGAATCAACATAGGAGTTATATGCGTTTGCAAAGTAGGTACAGTATGGACATGTGGTAGGGTAGCCATGATAGGCATGTTGCGCACTATAGGGATGTGCTGATAAATAGTTTGCGGTGGCACAGTTGCTACTAGCATAACCAGGGAATAAGGGTGATGATACACTGAATATGTGGCATGGCTACCCCATTGTAGTTGCAGCCGTAGGCTACTGAAGCATAGGCATGATGAAAAAAGGGGTGGTGATAAATAATGGGTTGGCCCAGAAGGACTGGGTAGGTGGGATAGGAACGGGGTTGACTTGATCCCCCTTGTTAGATTGGGCATCGAGCTCCTCCTATTCATCTTGAAAGGCATCATCCTAGTTGGACGCTGTGTCTGGTTGCTTCCTAAGTCTAGCCAACTGGATCAATTGGTCTAGTAGCCTTTGACACGCTTACGTTAAAACCAAAGGAATGCCAGGGGTAGGAACTAATTCCTTCCCGTTGCAATAAGTGAACTCAAAGCTACATTTTTCCTCATGTTTGTATAGATCCAAGGATAGATTATCCTACACCTTCGTGCAAAGGAAACCATAATGCTCATGTTGCTGGGCTAATCCCTCAGGTCCCCTATTTTGGATTCTGAGAGATCGACGTGCTTCCATCGTGGGGTTTAGTGGTTGTTCGACACGAGTGGTGCCTTGAACCATGAAGGGTACCTCCGTGTTGAAGGTGTTAACAGTGGTGGTGGCAGAAGCCATTGCTAAGCAAGTGACTATGCAAAAAATGCAAGAAGTGCAAAAAGAACAAAGGGCTGAAAAAGCAACCAAAGGTGGCTTTACATCTTGCCGGATTTTGGAGGAACCGTCGAGGTGACCGATCTATATCACACAAAGTGTAAACAACCACAAAGTGTGTCACATTTATGCTAGTGCACGATGAGGTATAGAGCACATGCAAGACTACCGTAAGGCAAGTTTATTTGACAAGAGATTAAGAAGGCTTTATGTCTCGCAGGATCCTAGAGGGACTGTCGACGCGACCGACCTACACCACACAAGGCATAAAAAATAGCAAAAGGGTATCACGTTTATGCCTATGCGAGCTAGGGTGCAGAGCATGTGCAAGACTACTGTAAAAGGGGAGGCAAGTTAACTCACTGTCAGAAGGCTTTATATCCCATAGGGTCCCGGAGGGACCGTCGAGGTGATCGATCTACACTACACAAAGCATAAACAATCATAGATGGTGTCAAGTCTATGCTAATGCATATGGAGGTGTAGAAGGCTTATGAGGCTACCGTAAGGCAAGAGAGCTAACCTAGAAGGCTTTGCATCTTGCAGGATCCTAGAGGGACCATTGAAGTGACCAGTCTATTCCACACGAGTTGGGGTCCAAAATGCATGTAAGACAACTATAAGATGGGCGAACTAACTAGCGGTCAAGCAGGCTTTGCATCTCATAGGATCCCGGAGGGACTGTCAAAGTGACCGATCTATACCACATGAGATGAGGTACAGAAAGCATGTAAGACAACCATAACATAAGCTAGGTAGCTGGTGATCGGAGGCCTTATGTTATGTAGGGCTCCCAAGGAGCCGTCGAGGCAACCGGTCTCCACCGTACAAAGCGCAAAAAACCACAGGAGGGTGTCGCATTTATGCTTACATATGTCAAGGTGTAGAAGGCTCATAGAACTACTATAACACATGGAAAAGGCACCAAAAGGCCCTCCTTCTAGCACCAGAAAACTGTAGCGACCGAAAATGTCAACGGCTGGAAGAAAACACCAGGGTCAGCTGGTGCAACAGTTCCAACCCTGTATCTGCTGGAGGACTGTGCTAGGTGTGTGTAGACATGGGGTGCCCTAAACAGTCTAGTAAATCAGATAGGGACTTACGTTGATGTCAATATAGCCTTTTTCAATGTAAATAATGTGAAATGCGAGATAACGCTTGAAAGTAAATGAAGAAGGAGAGAAACTGAAAAGGAATGTGATAGTAACATAAAGTAATGCTTAAAGGTGAATAAAATGGAAAATGATGCAAAATGAGATAGTAGAAAAAAATAAAGTAAATTGTAGTTAGAAACATGCACTGCTCCAAAGCTACAAACTCGCTCACTCAGGGTGGATACAATCAACTGCATAGCATGATGGAGTGCAAAAATCCCGAGGGTAACCAAGGTGTGTCGAGCAAAAAGAGCTATGCAGTTGGATGTAGACTCGTGTACAAATAATGCGGGGTTCTGCCAAGGTGGTAGAACAGAGACGAGACCCCACGCTAGCTAAGAGAGAGACTCACTATTTATGGTATTAGACAGATGACTTTGATGTTATAGTGCTGGAGAGAGAAGAAGTCTTTGTTTTAGAATTCTAAGGTTCCCACTGCTTGAAAGCTGTTTGCTCCAAGCAGGATGCAGACTCTTTTGAAATTGCCAGCTTTTTAAAAATTGTAGATCCCTTTGCATGCTGTTTGTCAGGGTATTTATAGGACTGAGGGCATGTGAAAGGGGTGGTTTGAATGCTACATGCCTCCGACCTTCTTTTTCTTGGTAGTGCCACTCATGCCATTTATGATCATTGGACCTACAAGACCATTGCAATGCAAACTTGGATGCAATAACTGCAATCCTACTACACCGTAACTATGTCGTTAGCAACTCGAGACATGTGTCAATGGTCCAATTAGGTGGATTGCATTGATGTCGCACAACCACCTACATGCCTTACTGTGCTTTGTGATGTAGCATGCTTGCATAGCGTAGCACTTTGTCGCGCATTCTACTATACATCACATGCTTGCTACGCTATGCTACGCTACGTAGCGTAGCAACTTTCCTTAGTCGCGAAAGCTTCACTGATTTGCAAACCTTGTCTCCTGCGATGCAAGTCTTGGAAACTCTATTGACTCCACCTTTCAAACTACCTTTTGTCTTTTCCATAGGATTGCTACACCTTGCTGCACCGTGTAGCTCAGCATAGCATAGAAGTAGACATGGTCTGCCTTTTCCTAATGAAAAGGGACATCACTGCAGAACTCAAAATTTGGTGAGGGGAGTGGGTAGTGAATTTGTTAACATGATATGCTACTTGACGTCATTTATCGTAGCACTTTGTTCCGCCATTGTCTTCTAAAGCTTGCTATGCTACATAGTGTAGTGTAGCGTAGTAGGCTTCATGACTCAGAAAACTTGCCAAACTATTTCTTGCGCATCAAGAATGCTACTGTCGATTCCGCACACTATTTCTGAGTAGGCTACCGACTGTTTAGGCTACCTTGGTGAGTAGATAGGATGGCACAAAACTTGTCCATGCTCAAAGTAGAAAATTTTCTAAACTAGCCAGCCTAGACTCAGAACGTTCTCCTCCCGATGAACTACCGTAGTGCTGCGTGGACTGCGAGAGCTTGGTGAAGCAAGGATGACCTTGCATTTTTTAGGGTGTTTCATCAATAGCAATAGCATGAAAATTCTTCTAAGTGTTGTACTATGCTCTCTCAATCTGCCTACTATGCTCTAGAGAATAACCAGTGTAGCACACATTTCTATGGCTATTTTTCTCATGTGCTAAGCCAAAAATTGTTAGGATGGCTTAGGATGGAAGAAATCATTTTGTGAATTTTCTAACTCCTTGGGTTGCTACACTCTACTATGCTCTAAAGCATAGCTAGCATAGCACACATTTTAGTGGCTAGTTTTCCTTAGTGTTAAGCCAATAGCTATCAAGATAGCTTAGAATGGAGGAATATTTTGACAAATTTTCTAATTTCTAAGGCTACCCCTCCTACTATTCCCTAGAGCATAGCATGAAAGAAAACTAAAAATTCTATCAAATGTTTTCTAAGTATCCCTAATACACTCTACTAAGCTCTATAGTGAAGCTAGCGTAGCTAGTGTTGGACATCCAATTTTCCAAAATTTGACTCTAAGTGTTATGCTATGCTCCAAAGCATAGCTCGCATAGCATTGTAGAGAATCCTCTAATAGCCTTCAAGAGCCTCCAGAGCATAGCATTATCTTTCATATTAGCTCAAATACTCCTCCATCAAGCAAGATTAGTAATTTTTATCTATTTTCACCCTATTAATGTCCCAAATTGTACCTATGCTTGACCCTACTCAAAAGAGGGGAAGACATAGTCTCAGAGTGTAGCCTCTAAGTTGCACTATTCTTGCACTATTTGTAGGTACATTGTGATCATTCAAACTTTGGCACATGTAGTCTTGGTAGCATAGTCATAGTTCAATAGTTTTGGAATCCATTGTAGTACATTAGGGTGTAGTACTTGCTACTCCCATGGGAGTGTAGCTGGATCAACAATAACCCTACCTACCCTTGTGCCATGTGGCACACGATCTACATTTCACACTAATCCTAACCCTATAAATACCTATGTGCTCAAAATTTTAGTGGTTTGCAAACCAAAAGGGCATTGGGAATTTTGGTATTTTTAACATCCTTTGGCACTCTTGCACTTGAGCACACGTAGCACTTTGGTGCACTCCAGGACCTCGTCAGACCACTAGTACATGCTGTCTAGCACACAGTTCACCATTTTGCCCATGAACACCATAGTAGCTAACCCAATAGGTTTAGTTCCCATGGTAGCCATCAGTTCCATAGCTTGGATGCCCTAGAGACTATGATTACACTGTTACATTTTCACTATGCCTACCTGTACACTATGTACCACTCTTATCTCTTTTCCTACAGTTGTTATACTTCCCCCATTTGGGGTGATGCACTTCCATTCTCATGTTTCATGGCATTTTCAAGCACTTTTTCTTTAGAATTTAGCATAGCACTCATGTTTTCTTACTATTTTGTATGCATTTGCATATTTACACATCTTAGGCTAGGACACCCTACTACGCTTTGGCTTGGACAACCTCAGTGCCCAACAATGACACTATATAAACCCCTTCCACATGTGTTCATTGTAACACCTTGTAAGTTCCTATTTGATCAATAAGACCATTTAGGACATGGCCCTCGCATGGACTCAGGTTTAGACTATACATCTACTAACCTCTTGATGTTTTAGCCATTGATATTTTTGGTCATCACAAGAACATTCATAGCATCATCAACCCTAGGCATTTTTCTAGCTTTTTCAACATTTGTAATTGGTGCAGCCTTTGGAGCATTTGTAGCATTATTGTTCCTAGGCATTTTGCTAGTTTGTTGAACACTTACCATTATGTTAGCCTTTGGAACACTCGTAGCATTATCACCCATGGAATTTTTATTTTCATTTTATGTTTTGTATGGTTTTCTATCTTCTTGGAGTTGTGTTTGTAGGATGAAGCCGTAAGGTACTCATGCAAAGATGCATCTAATTGTAGTGAAAAGTTGTCACATCACTCCAATGTGCATGATTAGATTAGCTAAGCCCCTCAAGAGTGCACATCCCTGCTACCTCATTATAGACTACCTACATCCATCCCTATGTGTTCATACTGCTGCATTCCCCTAGATAGTTGAGCTTGCAAACCCCTTTGATGCATACATGCTACAACCACATGACATCCTCTTGCAAGTCCACATAGCATCCTCTTGTAAGCCAAACTATAGAACCCTAGATGGGAATAACATAAGTTGTCCTATGGGAAGCCTCTATTGGCTAGTCAAAGCCTAGGAGGATGTAACACAAGTCATCCCATGGAGGAAACACTTATCCCATAGATGCGATGCAGTTTTGCAAGCATCAAAGCAAAGCCCATTCGGTGGCACGCAGTCCACTAGATGGAAAGCATCTTGTAGTCAACATTTAGTAAAGTGTAGAACCAAAAGAAGGTTCACCCCATAGAAAAAAGTATGAAAAAAGAAAAAATAAAAAATAAAAAGAAGAAAATAGAAAGTAAAGGGGGAAAAGCATGTCCTCAAGAAAATCAATAGAGCTACAATTTCTTAACTGGTCAGGCCTTGCATCCACCTTGACTCTCTCATGAACACTTTGATGAGAGGTTAATGTTTTCAGAGGCAAGTCACCCTAGTGCCATGATCACTGTTAGCCATGCTAACTTTTCATCCTATCTCATGACACCCTTTTTTGCAGTTTTCCTCCCATTTTATCCCTAGCAAATTACCTACACTGTTTACTTCCTACATATTACTATCTATAGCACTCTTGAGCATAGTGTAGTGACATCTGACCATGCATGGAAGAGAAATGTTGGTGCCAAGCCTACTGTGGTGCTTTTTTGTTCTTTGTTGATGTCTCTTAGGCCACTCTTCTAGGCATCAACAAATAGGGGGTAATGAAATGCCACCAAATTTGGATGATAGCTTCTTAACTGCAAATTTGTCTAACTGTCAACACAAGGAAAATTTTTTCTAAGTGCCTAGACTATGCTCTCCACTATCCAAAGCATATTCAACCTCGTAGAGAGTGTAGTTAGCTCCAAAATTTATCTTTTGGAAGTTCTCCTAAGTGTCATCATAGAGCAAGAAGCTACAGATTTTTCTAAGTGTTGAGACTATGCTCTCCACTACCCTGGAGTGTAGTTAAGCATAGTCAACTAGAAGCCAAATTTTGCAAAACATTTTCAAGTGTTGGGGCTACACTTAACCCCAATTGGGAGCATAGCTAGCCTTTCATGGAAAGCATAGTTAGCACACAGCCATGTTCTACAAAATGTTTCTTAGTGTTGGACTATGCTCTCTCATAGTCTATATTATAGTCAAGTGTAGTTAGCTAGAATATCCTCTAAAGGCCTTCACAACATAGCACTAGCATCCACTTCAACTCCAACACACATCCAACAAGCATTGTTAGCAAAAATGAATCTTTTTTGTACCCCTTTTTGTCCCAAAATTGTAACTATGTTTGACCCCACTTGAGACAATGGATAGCATAGTCTCTAAAGCTATATTTTTTTAGGTACATTGTGGTGTTTTTAGCACATGCAACTATAGTTGGTAGCATAGTCATAGTCTCATAGTCTCATAGAGTTCATTGGAGCATACCAAAGTACAACACTACTAGCCTTAGTAGAGAGCATAGTTGGGTGTAGCATAGTCCCAACTATTCAACTACCAGATGGCAACCAATCTACATTTTACATTAATACTAGCCTATAAATATCCTAGCCCTCTACATTTTAGGGGTTGGAAAATTTGAAGGTCAGCATTCTTGGCATTTGGCATTTTGACAAGGCAAGGCATTTGCACACCACTGTAGCTCATCACAGGATATCGCAGAGCACTGTAGTTGAAGCATCACCAATTTTAGGTTTTTATAGTTCAATGGAAAATTTATCTATGTCAAAACTTGGAAAAGTTTTTCAAAGTTTGGTGTTACATTCTTCAATGTAGCAAGAGTAAAATACATTGAGCCTTGTTTTGCAAGAATCTTTCTAAGTGTCAGTAGTAGTCTCATGAAAATTTATCTAAGTGTCTTACTCTACTCCCTAGCATAGCCAACGTAGCACACATTTCCATGGCCAGTTTACCCAAGTGTCAAGCTAGAAGTGATCTAGGGTTACTTGGGATGGATGAAACAATTCAACAAATTTTCTATCTCCTGGGTTGTCATGCTCTCTATGCTCCCCAGTGTACCTAGGTTGACACATGTCCCAATTGCCATTTCACCTGAGTACTAGGTTAGAGTTTGTCAAAAGTGCTCAAGATCGATAAAATAGTTTGGCAAATTTTCTATCTCCTGGGTTGTCATGCTTGCTATGCTCCTTAGCATACCTATCTTGACACATGTCCCTATTACCAATTCACTTGAGTACTAAGCTAGAGTTTGTTAAAAGTACTTAGGATGGATAAAATAGTTTAGCAATTTTACTATATTTTAGGTTACACTCTGCTATGCTCCACAACACATCCAACATGACTCAAGTTCAAGTTCCTAGCTATGACTAAGTGTTGGACAAGGATTTGTTAAGCAAGCTTAACATGGAAGACACATTCAACACATTTCCTAACTTTCAAAGCTACCTATCCTACTATGCCCCAGAGCGTAGCTAGCATGCCATGAACAAAGACTACAAATTTCATCAAAATTTGGCTAATTTTTCCTACTATGCTCTACTACACTCCCTAACATAGCCCATGTGACTAATGTGAGACATCAAAAAATTTGCAAAATTTTCACTAAGTATTGTGTTTTTCTCTAGAGAGTAGCCAGCTTGACACTTGAGAAAAGCATCTGATAGCCTCCAAAAGCCTTCAAAACTTGGCATTGGTCTTCTTCTTAGATCCAATGTCCTTGTGGAAACCAAGATTATTAGTTTACATTTCTTTTGCACCTTCCCATTGATCCCCAAAATTGTTCCTATGGTTGGCCCTACTTAAAAGAGGAGGAAGATGTAGTACTGAAGTGTAGCCTCCAAGTTGTACTATTTTGCACTATTTGTAGGTACAATGTCATCTCTCAAACTCTAGCACATGTAGTCTAGGTAGTGTGGTCATAGTTCATGTAGTCTCTAGGTACCTATTACTATCCTTCAGAGTGTAACACTTTGTTACTCTCATGAGAGCATAACATATCAACGTAACACCCTATCTACACTCATGCCATGTGGCACTTGATCTACATTTTATGCTAAACCTAGCCCTATAAATACCTTAATTCCCAACACTCTAGTGGTTAGAAAATCAAAAGATCATTGGGAATTTTAGCTTTCTAAGCATCCTTGGCACTCCTACATCTAAGCATTCAAGCTTCACACCTTAGCGATTACTAGAACATAGTCCACAATTACACTTGCAGAATGTGGCAATAGCCAGCCTAGTAGGTTTAGCCTCCATTACAACCACTAGCTCCATGTCCTAGGAATCCCAAGGACTATGACCACATTGCTACACTACCATTATGCTTGCTTGATGCTTCATACCATTCTCACCTCTTGTCTAGCAAAAACTATGCTTCCTAGTTTTGGGATGTTGCATTTCTTTGTTCTTAAGCTCTGTTCCATTTGTTCTCTAAGCATTTTTCTTCAATATTAAGCATAACTCTCACATTTTTTCTACTATTTAATACATATTTGCACCCTCACATCACTATTTTTGGTCCAGGACTCTTTGCTACTCTTTTGCTTGTTTTCCCAGTGTCTACACATAACACATCATAAACCCTTCTTACAAATGATCATTTTAACATCACGTAAGTCCCTGTTTGATCCACTAGATCATTTAGGGAACCTCTTTTTCATTTCTTAACATGGCCCTTGCATGGATTCAGGGTTAGGCTATATTCCTATCAACCTCTTGGTGTTCCAGCCACTAACATTTTTAGACATCATAGTTTTTAGTGCTAGAATGAGAGCTTCCATTCCTTCCATGTTCAAGAGTAGTCCCATATGCTCTCTATACCTACATCACTAGTGGCAAGCTATCATAGATGTAACACCCCTATGGACCTACCATGGTAGTAGTTGGATCATAAGACAACATAGGAGTTATCTACATTTTGGTTGGTGTAGATTAGTCCTAGTTGACACTTCCCCTAGAACCTTATAGGATGAGAAGTCCAACTTTGTCTGTCATGTTAAGATCTGAGTACTATGGAGAGCATAACAACCCTTTAGAGCATAACAATACCTGCGAGTGTAACAAGCTTAACACCAAAGAGAGTCACGTTTTTACAACATTTTTAGAGTTAGTCATTTTTAGTCTATTTTCATAGTTTGCATACTTAGCCATTTTTTTCAACATTTTTTACACTTGAACGTTTTTGTTTGTACCTCCTTTTCTTACATTTTTCTACATAGCAACATGAACCCCACCAACACTTCAACCTTTTCCCTAAGCATGGAGGTGGTTTTTCCCATTCAATAGGTCAGAGACATTGAGCAACCACTCAACCTTGTACAACCACAATGGCAGTTAATTAGATTATGTAATCAATCACCTGAATATAGGGCATTGGATGATGAATGCTACAATTGCCTATGTGTGAAGCTTTAGGTGGGCCTATCCTTAGATCACTAGGAAATAGAAGTGAAGAAAAATTTCAAAATAATTCATCAAAATGAAAGGAAGTTCCTTCCTAACCCTGATGCAAACATCCCACTTACTGACACCTTTAGGTGGATCCTTGACCAACTTATTAGGGTGAGTGTGTTGAGAGAACAAGATGTGGTATCCAACTATGATGAGACCTTGCAAGATGGGTAGGAGGAGCTTGACGCCCATTTACATAGTGGTGTCCCATTTTACTTCTGTAGCGACCAAAAATGTTGACAGCTGGAAAAATGCCGAGGGACCGTCAGCCGCTGGCAGTCTCGACCTCGTTTCCACGGGACGGTCGTGCTAGATGGGACAGAAATAGGGTGCCATAAATGGTCTAGTTGATTAGATAGGGACTTAGTTGGTTTCTATATAACCTTTTACAACATGTGATTTGAAAATGAGACTAATAATGCAAAGAAATTCTTAAATGTAAAAGAGATAGAAAACAGTGTAAAATGTAGTAGTAAACAAGAGATAATGCAAAATGTAGTTAGTTAGAAAAGTGCACTACTTCAAAGCTATAATTTCACTCTGTCAAGATGGATACAATTGGTTGCATAGAATTGGGAAGTGCAAAGATCCCAAGAGTAACTAAGACATGCAAAGCAAAATAGCTGTGCGCTTGAACGCGGACTCAGGAATTAACAATGCAAAGTACTACCAAGGTGGTAGAAAGGAGTAGAGTAGAATGCCAACTAAAAGTGCTAACTATTTACAATGTTAAATAGAAATCTTATAGTTCTTGAGGTTATAGTGCCAACTTTTTCTTATTAGCCAACCAGACTATTAGCTGACCAGATCATCGAGAAAATAGACTGGGGACTGAAAAGCTATAAAAAGGGGGATGCCAAAAGTGCGAAAAGTCCTTTAAGCATTGCTCATTGGGGTATTTATAGGACCAAGGATGTGTGAAAGATGTGGTTTGGATGCCACATCCCTTGGGCCTATGTTAACCTGTCTATGCTACACGTGCTTGCATGACCGTCCGGTGAGCCTGCCATGCTGTAATTACAAACCTGCTGCATCGTAATTATGCTATCAGAGCAATGGTGCAATTAGGTTAGATGCAATAATATCATGTAACTACTCACTGCATCTTGCCTTGCTTTGTAGAATAGCACTTGGCATAGCGTAGCATCTTGTCATGCTGTGCTACGCTATGCAACGTAGCATAGCGTAACCGTAAGTTTGAAGCAAAAAATCTATGTTGTGTCCTGCTGCATGTGTTGGGAACCTTCATAGTGTTGTGACTGCTAGTCATAGATTTGCTATGCTATGCTACACTACGTAGCATATCATAGCGTAGTAGCTATCCTTAGCCACAAAAGACATCACCAATCTACAAACTTTGCCTTTTGCACTACGAAACTTATGAACTTGCTAATCTCGCACTTTGATTTGCCTTCTGTCAACTTTCACAGAACTGCTAAGCCTCATTGTGCCATGTAGTTTAGCATAGTGTAGCAGCAAAGATGATTTGATTTTGGCCAAGTTCATTTCTTTATGATGGAAGGAGACATTGCCGAAGGACTTGAAGTCAGGCGAGGGGGCTAATCATCCAGCTTTTGCTACGCTGTGTAGCATAGCATAGCATAGCACTGTGCTTTTGCAAACTTCTTCTAAAGTTTGCTATGCTACATTGTGTAGCGTATCATAGCAAGATTCCTTGACTTAGAGAACTTGCTAAAGTAGATAGTTTGAAAATCAGAGCATCCATCTCCTGAAGAACTATGGTAACGCTATGTGAATTGGAAAGGCTTGGTGAAACAAGCATGTCTTTGAATTTTTTGGGGTGCTTCATTGGCCCCTCTTTGTCAACATTTGGAGGACGAGCTTGAGAAATGTTGACAAAGAAAATGAAACACCACAAAAGACACGATGCTAATGTTGCCACTTGGTGATTGTCAAAACTATAGCAATCAAAAACTTCAATAGTTGGAAAAACGCGGAGGGGTCATCGACCACTAGAAGTCTCGACCCCATTTCCATGGGAGGGCCATGCTAGATGGGATAGAAATGGGGTGCCCTGAATGATCTGGTTGATTAGACAGGGACTTAGTCGATGTCCATATAACCTTTTGCAACGTGTGATTTGAAAATGAGACTGATAATGCAAAGTAATGCTTAAATGTAAAAGAGATAGAAAATAGTGTAAAATGTAGTAGTAAACAAGAGATAATGCAAAATGTAGTTAGTTAGAAAAGTGTACCACTTCAAAGCTACAATTTTGGTCTGTCAAGATGGATACAATCGGTTGCACAGTGTTGGGAAGTGCAAAGATCCTGAGAGTAACCAAGACGTGTAGAGCAAAACGGTTGTGCGCTTGAATGCAGACTCAGGCATTAACAATGCAAAGTGCTACCAAGGTGGTAGAAAGGAGTAGAATAGAATGCCAACTGAAAGTGCTAACTATTTACAATGTTAAATAGAAATCTTACAATACTTGAGGTTACAATGCATCCTTTTTCTTGTCAACCAACTAGACTGTTAGCCGACCAGATCGTCGAGAAAATAGATTGGGGACTGAAAAGCTGTAAAAAGGGGATGCCAAATGTGCCAAAATTCCCTTGAGAATCACTCATTAGGGTATTTATAGAACCAAAGATGCACGAAGGATGTGGTTTGGATGCCGTGTGCCTTGGGCCTATGCTGGCCTGTCTATGCTGCATGTTCTTGCATGATCGTTGGGCAAGCCTACCATGCTGTAATTACAAACCTACCACATCATAATTACATTGTTAGAGAAATGGTGCAACTAGGTGAGGTGCATTAATGTCACATAACTGCTCAGTATGTCTTGCCATGCTTATGCATTGTAGTGTAGCGTAACTATCAGTTTGAAGAAAAAAATCTACATTGTGTCCAGTTGCATGTGTTGGGAACCTTCACAGTGTTGTGACTATTGGTTTCATATTTTCTACGCTATGCTAAGCTACATAGCATATCATAGTGTAGCAACTATCCTTAGTCGTAAAAAACATCGCCAATCTACAAACTTTGCCTTTTGGACTGCGAAAATTGCGAACTTGCTAATCTTGCACTTTAAGTTTCCTTCTGTCAACTTCCATTGAATTGCTACACCTCACTGTGCTAGGTAGCTTAGCGTAGTATAACAACAAACATGACCTGATTTTGGCCAAGTTCGCCACTTTCTGATGGAAGGAGACATTGCTGAAAGACTTGAAGTCGGGTGAGGGGGCTGATCGTCCAGCCTTTGGTACGTTGTGCTATACTGCGTAGCATAGCATAGTGTAGCACTGTGCTTTTGCAAATGTCTTCTAAAGTTTGCTACACTACATGGTGTAGCGTAGTGTAGCAAGATTCCTTAACTTAGAAAACTTGCTGAAGCAGATAGTATGAAAATCAGAACATCCATCTCCTAAAGAACTACCGTAACACTGCACGAATTGCAAAGGCTTGGTGAAGCAAGCATGTCCCTCTTTGTTGACATCTGGAGGATGGGCTCGAGAGACGTTGACAAAGAAAATGAAATACCATAGAAGACACGACGCTAATGTTGCTGCTTGGTGATTATCAAGATGTCTCTTGGCTACACTTGAGAGTGTTGCATTGGTTTCCAGAAAAAGGGAAAAGATGAGGTTTAGCAAAGTCCCTTGTCAGAGTGCTTATGAGGGACTTCTTAGCATTTTCATCTTTTCTCTAACCTTCGACCTTGTGTAGGATAGGTGTTTCCTTCGCAAGATGAGCTACATTACATCTATGAAGGATATTGACCTGCCTATAGATGCTTCCCATGCAATGAGCTATGTTATGCATGTCATGGAATTTTTACTCTGAAGTAGTCAAGCTAGTCAAGGCATTCACTTTGCATTGCTATAGCGTTTGCTACTATGGCAGGTCGTACTCTCAGTCGCACCCTGTAAGCATAACAAAGAGAGAAATAGCCATGATGCGAAGCGAGGGAAAAGGTCTTGCTTGCTACAGACATTGTTGAAGATCTTGGACACCCATGCTTGCCCATGGTGTCCAAAGTAGAAAGAATAGCAGTGGCCTTGGCAGCACCGATGTGGAGGAATTAGCCTCAAAGGCATTGGGAGTTGCTATGAGTGCGGATTCTTTGGAATCCCTGCCAAAGGCATGCATTCTTAGTTCAGCTATGGGATCAACTACCACATAGCCCAACGCCATTGGTAGGGGGCTGGAGGATAACAATATTGTGGCTGGGCCACAATAGTGTTGGAACTCTTGTAGTAGACACTAACCAAGGAGCTACTGTTAGGGCAATGGGCCTTGGTGAAGGTAGGTCTAGAGGGCCACTGCAATGTTGTATGATATCTTAGGAGGGTCAGCACAATGCCAAGGGTGGCGACATCACATATGTTCTAGAGCATGTTCCCATTGCATCGTGGACTGTGTTCTAGAGCTACAACGTCCCACCCATGCGTCAACACTGCACATGCTCGTTCGATGTGTACTTGGCATAGATGCATGCTAGGGATGTGACACGAACCAAGTTTAAGGTCTTTGTAGACCTTGTGCTACTTTAGAGTCCCAACAGACTGTTGTGCTGGTTTAAGGTCCCAATAGATCGTACATGCTAGTTGAACATCATAGCAGACATGCCATGCCAGTTTATAGTCATTGCGAACTAGCTGTGCCAGGTTTATGTCGTAGTGGATGGTTGCTGCCAGTTTAATGTCATAGCAGACGCTGCTTGTTGCTGTTGTTGCCAATTTAATGTCATAGCAGACGCTGCTTAATGCTACTATTTTAATGTCATTGCAGACGTTGCTCGATGTTGTTTCTAGTTTAACATCGTAGCGGACGATGCTTGCTGCCATTGTACTTCAGACGTAGTATGGCTTGAGGTATGAGTGATTCACCGGATTGGTGAACTCGTTGCCATCCATGTCCACCAGCTTGAAGGCTCCATTTCCAAAGGCTTTAGTGACCATGTAAGGGCCTTCCCAGTTGGCTAAGAATTTGCTCACATGCTCACAGACAGCCTTGAGGATGAGGTCTCCTTTTGTACTGGCCATCGATGCAGGTTTGCATGGTGCTTTTGTTGTTGCTTGCTCTGGTAGTGCTCTATGCGTCTCAGTGTCTATGCACGATCCTCCTCTATTGAGTCAAGGTCAATGATCTGTGACTCATTGTTTTGGGCTTCGTTCATGACATCTGAGAGGATCATTCGAAGTGATGGTACTTGCAACTCAAGAAGCAACACAATTTCAGATCCATAAACAAGGTTGTAAAAAGTCTTACTTGTCACGGTTCTGCATGTCGTTTTGTAGGCCCATAGAACATAGAGGATTTGCTTATGCCCCCGCCTCTTGCTACTGCTAAGCATTCACCTCAGCAAGTTGATGATGGACTTATTTGTAGCCTCCGTCTACCTATTCACCTATGGATAGTAGGGGGAGGAGAATGATTGCTTGATGCCTAGGTTACTGCAGAAGGTTCAAGTTTCCGTACTATTGAATTGTGGCCCATTGTCAGTTACAATAGTCATTGGAAGCCCAAACCTTGTCACGATGTTGTCCAAGATGAAATGGTAGATTTTTTGAGATGTTTTTTTCCTCAAGGGTATGGCTTCCACCCAATTAGTAAAATACGTGGTGGCAGTGATAATGAAGCTATGCCTTGAGGAGGACTTAGGTGTGATACTTCCTATGAGGTCTAGTCCCCATCATTGGAAAGGCCATGTGATTTGCGTTGGGTGCAGGTCCATAGGTGTGACATGTATGAGATTTGCATATCTTTGGCACGTGTCACATGTCTTGACTTTTGACAAGAAGCTGTGCTCCATGTGGGGCCAATAGTACCCTAGGCATCTAATTTTTGTAGCCATAGCCCTGAGTGCTATGTGTCCACTGCACAGCCCCTCATGCACTTCATTAACTACCTTTTGCACCTGCTCCCCACCCACGCATGCCAGCAATATCCCATCATAGGAGCATCGGCACAGGGCATCATTCCCCATGAACGTATATTACTAGGGATGCTTACAGATTGCATCTCTCTAGGTAAATGTTAGTTTGCATGGGGGTTCTTCATGTTGTAGGTAGGCTTTAATGTTAGCGTACCACTCCTAGGCATCCGCGATACTAATGGAGGCCACGTGTCCTATCTAAGAGATAGGCTCAGTACATTCGACAATCGCAGTTGGTAGATTTGTGAACAAGTGTGGTGGAATGTTTAATGCAAGGGTGGGTAAGGCATCTGCCACAGTGTTCTTGTTATGTGGCATGTGTTGCACGTCTATGGTTGAAAATTGCTTAAGCATGCTTTTTGCTAGGTCTCAATAGGGTTGCAGGTGTGTAGCTTTACAGGCATAGACCCCGATGATTTGATTCACAACTAGTTATGAATCATCGCGAATCACCAAGTGTTGTATGCATAGTGTTTGGGTAGCTGAGAGGTCCCTGAGTAGTCCCTCATACTCTTCCACATTATTGGTGCAAAGGAACATAAAATAATAAGCAAATGGATGCATTTCCCTAGAGGGAAATGTAATGAAGGTTTCTGCACTACCTCCTCACGCGGTTGAAGCACCATCGAAGTGTAAGGTAGCTTCTAGGTGTGAAGGGATGATGTTGATAGTGCCAACATGTTCATCCGGGAATTTGGGGTCTATGGTTGTGTGGTCGTCGATGGGTGAGGCCATAAGCTACATTGCTATGGCTTGACCCTTAGTCAATGATTGGCTTACATAGAGTAGGTTGAACTCTATGGTTATCGCTTTCCATTGGGCTATCCTGCTACTTTCATATAGGTTGTTAGTGCTAGCCTGGAGTATGTTGCTTTTGTAAATGATGTTGACTGCACTACGAAATAGATAGTGCCTCCACTTTTTCAATGCAAATACTAAGGCAAGGCAATTCCTCTCCACTTCATTATATTTCACCTCATGTGCTATTAACGCATGACTCAGGTAGTACATTGGTATCTCAGATCCATCATCTCGTTTTTGACATAGCAGTGCTATGATAGATGTGTTAGAGGTGGAAAGGTAGATGAAGAAAGGCTTGTCCCTTTGTGGTGGGTGCATAGTTGGGAGGTGCGAGAGCTCTTTCTTCAAGTCATCAAAGGCTTGTTGACACTGGGTTGTCCACTCGAAGTTAACCCATTTCTTTAAAAGATGTTGCATGGGGTGTAACTTGTCAGTCAACTTTTCTATAAACCTTCGAATGAATTGTATCCTATCTTGAAGCCATGTAACTCCTTAAGGTTTGTAGGAGGTGCCAGGTTGATGATGGCCTTGACTTTGTCAGGGTCCACCCATATTCTGGCCTTCGATACCACGAAGCCTAACATGCATCCATTTTTCACACTGAAGACACACTTCTTAGGATTAAGGCACAGATTGTGTATTTGACAACACTTGAGGACTACCCCTAGATCGCATGGGTGATCAACTACCTCCTGGGACTTGACTGCTATATCATCCACATAGTCGTTTAATGTTTCTAAGATGTAGGTCATGGCTCACTGGTAGGTTGCTCTAGCATTCTTGAGCCCAAAAGGCATCATGGTGTAACAGAAGGTCCTCCATGGGGTCATGAAGGTTGTCATTAGCTGATGCTCTAGGTTGATGCAAATTTGGTTGTAGCTAAAAAAGCCATCCATGAAGGATAACAAAGCATGACCAGCCATAGTGTTGATGAGTTGATCAATTCTTGGAAGCAGGAAATCATCCTTGATCGTTGCTTTGTTTAGATCCCAAAAGTCTATGTAGATTCGTATTCCTCCCATTTTCTTGGAAACTACGATGATGTTGGACACCCATTCTGAATAATCAACTGCATGCATGAAGCCAACTTGGTATAGCTTGATGATTTCATCCCTCATGGATAGCGCGATTTCTGGTTTGACTTTGCAAGCCTTCTACTTGACTACCTTCATGCACTGGTCTAGGACGATGTTGTGTTGTATCAACTTGACATGTCGTTTTATGACCACGCGAAGATTTTGATGTTGTCTTGTAGAATTTTGGCTATGTTTTCATGTGTCTATGCTTCTAGGAGGGAGCTAATCTTTAATGTTTTTACTTCCCCCTTGGATGTGGTCATAGGAGTCTCAACGAGAGGGTATTCAGTTACATCCCCAGCCTCTAAATCTAGGGTTTGGACTAGATGCTCAGGCCAGTCTGGGGATGTCTCTAAAGACACTATGGTGCTAGCTGTGGTTGACTCCCAGTCGATCAGATCGGGGTTCAACTATCTTGTGAGCTTGCCATGTGGACCTACTAGGGCTAAAGGTGTGGAGAGATCATGATGGATTTCCATTTTCCACTTAACTTATCAAAATGAGACGAAAGCCTGGTTAAGAGGCACCTGTTGGTAGCAATCATGTATAATGAAAACTTAGAAAGTAATGATGAGATGTATGATGGAAATATTAAAATTTTGCCAGTTTAAAGTCATGGCAGACTATCATGGCATGGAGATGTAGAGCTACTAAAGTAGGAAATGTGAAACTATCGATGCAAAATTGTGAAACTACTAGTTTAGCGTCATTGTAGACTATGAACGTATAGTAGATCAAAACATGGTAGTTTAAGGTATTTTTAGACTGCGAAAGTTACAACTAGATTGGGGTTGCTAGTTTAAGGTCTTTTCAGACCGTTAAAAGCACATCTATGCTATGATTTCTAGTTTAAGGTCTTTCGAGATCAAGATAATGGAAAATACATTTTTCTCATTTTTTGGGAAAGCGAGCCATTAGCTTGAAGCATTTCAAGGTTTTAATGCTAACAGTGCTACGATGTCATGGCGGGCATGCTACGTTGTACAGTGCACTCTACATTAAACGGAGACAGAGAGTAGCAAGTTTCCCTTTTCACCATTATGGCCATAAAAAGGGATTAAGCCCTGGTAAGCATGCCATTCTCACTGTAGGAGCGCAGAGCCCATATTCGGAGCATAAGACGATTGTAGAGCGATTGTGCTAATAGCAAGCAAGGTGATTTTCTATGCAGTGGTGAGGAAGAGTTTGCAAGTAGGATGATGGCTCCAAGGAAAGAACGCATGAATTTGGCACTTGCAAAGGTCGAGGAGGCAGAGAAAACCCTAGGGCATGTGACACAAGTGCGCATCGTGGTGCGGAAGGACACACCATTGACCTGGTAGGCTACTATGCTCCCTCTATTTCTTTTTGCAATTTTGTTATCATTTTTTGCTTTTGTTGTTCTTTGCTTTCATTTTATATCCTAATTTTATCCATTTTTGTTTTTTGTCATCACGTTGTTTTGGCCTTTGCATCGTCGTTGTTGCCATCTTGGCCATGGTGAGTGCATAAACATTACACCATCGTTGCATGCAAGGTCACTTAAGCTGCCACCATCATGGTTGTCATAACCATGGGGGTTCGCATAGCTTAAGTTACTTGGCTTTTAGATGGTATGATGTAGGATCCTCAGGAAGGTTGGGCCATGCATGATGTTATAGTGTGACACGTGTTCTATTGGGGTGTATTGTTAATCGCCTTGTCATGGTTAATAGCTCTATTGCTACACTAGGCTGTTTTTTCTATGCTACATTTGGGAAGAGGGTTATGCTACGCTATATGCGTGGATTGCTATGTATTGCTACGTTGCATGTGTATTGCACTTAGACATGACGCTAGCACTTGCTCATTGTGTTGTGCAGGATGGGGCTAAGGCCAATCTTAATTATTTTGTAAATTAGAGGGGTCTTGTGTCATGTGAGCAAACTTGTGGCCAATGGTCCTCCTCCCCAGATACGTATGGGAGAGCAGGGGGTCTGGTTCAGGAAAGGGGCATAGGACTTCTTACAATTCCTCCTCAACCACTTCAATGTGATCGTTTGTTCATCCCTAGATGAGAAGGAGATGGCCAGCATAATAGAAGCCATATTGCCTAGGGAAAGTTGGGGCATTCTAAGGTTTCTGACTGATGGGGCAATCATGAGTAGGTAGGGAGAAGGATCCAGTCAGCACCCAACAGGGTTAAGGCGTTTGGCTTAGATCTGGGATATGCCTAAGTATAGCTTCTACCACCATTACAACACGTTATTCCTTGCATGTTTTATGATGACATGCTTCCAAAACCCTTATGGAACTGTCTACTGTGTTGGCGAGTGAGTTTTGTAGCCTTGTTCCGTTGTGTATGTGTGATGCTAGCCATATTGGCCTAATGCTAATAGTATGCGTTCGTTACTAGGTTCTTCATTAACAAGGATGGGGTTCATGACCTACCAGGTCTATTGGCTATAGCATAGATATCCCTACAAGAATTCTCCTCTACTGAGAACCTACGGGGTGGGCATGATTGGTCAATGTGGGGGTGAATATCACACCTACCCAAGCCTATATTTTATTCTTTACAATCAGTGCAAGGGGCAGGGTTGGCTAGATGAGAAGTGGATAGAACCCTTCAAATTGGTCATGGTTGAATAAGTTTTGGTTGAACATCCACTGTTCCCATTACCATATAGACCTGGTGGGCCAAACAGTAAGTGTCGCATGCTTAAGTGCCTTTGCAATATTTGTACTTTCTACGTTTTTATGCTAAGCATTTTTGTGAAACTATTGTACGGGCGAAGGAGCCCCAGGAGGTGATGGTGGTAACCACCGAGACACAGGGGGCAAACATCTACTTCAAATACAGGAAAGTAGAATTGAGCCAATGATAGATAAACAGTGTGGCTTTGGACTCCTTGGTCTAGAACATCCAAAACGTTGGGCTTATGGATCTATTCCTAGCCTCGAATCTAAGCATTCCTACCATCGAGATGCTCTCCATGGTCAAATCCTTTTCTAAAAAGGTGTACCCCTTCCACGTGCCATACAAGGAGTGCGGGTGGTCATTGAAATCAATGACCAAATTTTCGTGGACCTGTTTGGTATTCCTATCGCCGGCATCCTCATAGGGTTGAAGGGTAAGAAGGAGTTGATCCTTCAAAAGAAGGATATTCAGGAGTCACTTGGGATTACTAAGGAGCGAAAAGGTCTCCCCATGGAGAAGCATAAAGATGGGCCCGCCAAGGAGATCTACCCTGTCTTTCATGCTCAAGCATTTCCCCAGCTGCTTATCCAAGGGAAGTTCCTGGGGACTGAGCAAGCCTAGATAATGAAACACCCCAAAAAATTTGAAGTCATTATTGCTTCACCAGGCCTTGCAATTCACATAGCAACATGGAGGTTCTTCAGGAGGAGAACATTCTGAGTTTAGGCCGGCCAGTTTGGCAAATTTTCTACTTTAGGTGAAAATAGGTTCTATGGGTCATCCTGCCTACTCATCTAAGTAGTGTGTCAAGCCAATAACCTACTCAGAAATGACACACAGATTTGGCAGTAACATTCTGGATGCACGAAATAGTTCGGAAAGTTTTCTAAGTTACAAAGTCTGCTACGCTATGCTACACCTCACCATGTAGTGTATCAAGATTCAGAAGATGATTTTAGAATGAAGTGTGATGCTACGCCCAATTTCAAGACCTTCAACAATGTCCCTTTCTGTTAGGAAGGGGTAGACCATGTATGTTGCTATGCTACGTTGAGCTACATCATGCAGCGAGGCATTGCAATCCTATGGAAGAGATAGAAGGCACCTCAAAAGATAGAATCAGCAAAGTTCGTAAGTTTTGCATCACAGGAAGCAAAGTTTACAAATCGATAAAGTTTTAACAACTAAGGCCAGTTGCTATGCTATGCTATGCTACGTAGCGTAGCATAGCATAGCAAGCATGTAACACATGTAATGGAACATGCAACAAGGTGCTATGCTACGCCAAGCATGCTACGCTACAAAGCATAGCAAGGCATGTGGGCGATTGTGCGACATTAATGCACTTCACCTAATTAGACCGTTGGCACACATCTCCAGATGCTGACGGTGCAATTACAGCATGGCATGCTCACAGTTACAGCATAACAGGCTCACATTACAATGGTCTTGTAGGTCCAACGGTCATACATGGCACATATGGTGCCAATAAGTCAACATGGGCCCGGGGAACGTGTCATCCAAACCGCCCCTTTCGTGTGTCCTTTAGCCCTATAAATACCCTAACAAACAACATTCAAAGGTTTTGATTTTTTTTTCAAAAAAGTAGCATTCAGAAGGTTTGGATATTTTCTGATTTCTTCGGCTTTCCCTCTCTTTAGCACTCAAGTTCTCTTTCTGGCACATTGTAACATCAAGCATTGTAAGCTTTCTATTTGACACTGCAAATAGTTAACATTTTCAGTTGGCATTTTGTTCCATTCCCTTTCTACCATCTTGGTAGAATCCCTGCATTGTTAGCGCCCAAGGCCATGCCCAACTGCACAACCTGTTTTTCTCTACATGTCTTGGTTACTCTTGGGATCTCTGTACTCCACCATGCCATGCAACCAACTGTATCCACCTTGACAGAGCAATCTTGTAGCTTCAGAGTGGTGCATTTTTTCTAACTGTACTTTATCTTATTTTCTACTTATTGTTGTGTTTTTTGAACTACTTTTCTTGCTTTATTTACTCTCAAGCATTACTTCGTGCTTTCATTTCTATTTCCAAATTATACATTGCAAAAGGCTATATAGACGCTGATTAAGTCCTTGTCTGATTGACCAGACCATTTAGGGTGCCCCATAGTCTTGCATGAATTTTGTACCCCATCTTGTGTGGCATAGAACGGTCGCTTCGACGATCCCTCGGGGATCCTGTGAGATACAAAGCCTTCTTGACCACTAGTTAGCTTGCCCATCTTACGGTAGTCTTGCACGTGCTTTGCACTCTATTGTGCATTGGCATAAATGTGACACCCATTTGTGGTTGTTTACACCTTGTGTCATGCAAGTCAGTCTCCTTGATGGTTCCTCTGGAATCCAGCAAGACATAAAGCCTTCTTTTTTGCTATTTTCCAGTTTCCTTGTTTGTTCACACTCTTTTGCATAACTTTTGCACTTTCTTGCATAACTACTTACTTAATTATGTCTTTTTCAACTATTTTTTCCAATGCCTTCAATGTGGAAGTTCCCTTCAACGTTGAAGACCCCACCACGGTTCAATGCATTACTGGTGCCGAAAAACTGCTGAACCCAATTTTAGAAACATGCTGATCGCTTAGAATCCGAAATCGAGGACCTAAGGGATTAGCCCAGAAACATGAGCATTACAGTTTCCTCTGTGCAAAGGTGCAAGCCAATCTTCCCTTCGATGTACAGGAGCTCGAGGACAAGCATAGTTTCAAGTTCGCTTACTACAACAGGAAGGAGTTTGTCCCTATTTCTGGTGTTTTCTTATCTTTAACACAAGCATATCAAAGGCTTCTAGACCTAATAATCCACTTGGCTAGGCTTAAGGAGAAACAGAACACAATGTTCAACCAAGATGATGCTTTCTAGGATGAGCAGGAGGAACTCGATTCCCAATCGGACGAGGGAGGTCCAATCGGCCCCACTCCTGTCCCTCCTACCCAGTCCTTCTAGGCCAAGCCATCATCTATTACAGCTCCCTTTGTAATTACGCCCATGCTTCCGAAACCTACATTTATAGCTACTATGGATAGCCATGCCGATTTTGTGATGTTTCAATACCCTCTCTCATCTGTTTCTCCTATTTCATTTGTAGCTACCGTCCCTTTCCAAGCTGTTTAGCAGCCCATTCTTGTGGCACATAACACGCCAACCATGGCTACCCAGCCACATGTTCATACCATACTGACTTCACAAACATACATGACTTCTANTGCCTGCTGGTCTCTAGCAACACCAAGGCCCAGATACCTCCAAATAAACTCAGTAGTTAATGTGAGTATGTGTGTGTGCTATTGCGGCTTGCAGTTGTGTGAAATGTAACGATTGCGTTGTGTGTAAACTACAAATGACTTGCTTTAAAGAGATTCAACCAACTTTGCCAAGTACTGTGAGTTGTTGAAAGTTTTCTATTTTGTTCAACTACCTAGTCTACGCGGTCCTTATAATACCTACTTGTAACAAATAAAATTTTGCAAAAACATTTGAGCACAACTCCACAAATCTACTTCTAATTTTCCCTAGAGAAAGAGATAGTTCCATAAGAAAACTGGAAATAGAGCAAGATTCGATGAAAATAAACAGAAAAGAAAAGAAAGCAGATTTGTGTAGACCTCAAATATTTAAACAAGGTAAAATGACATGATTAAACACTTCACAATAAAGCTATCCAAAATTCAATATCTACAAATTGTTCAAACTTCCAAGGCTCAAACAAGCAATATCTTCAAGACAATCCTACTATGCTACCAAAAATTGCTGCGTAAACTACCATGTACGAGACTCCATTTTGACTAGATAATAGATGTCAACGATTGCATTCAAACAGAACCTTTAAAAGACTTGACAATTTCTGATTGAAAAACCACGAGAATTCACTTTAAAGATAAAAAGAAGCTATTCTGGTCCCATCAAAATACCAAAGATTCTTTGAACCCTCTCGACTACTGAATTGTTCAACGGCGTGACTACAAACAGAGGCTCTCTTACAACAATCCCAATAGCAGTTCCCACACGTTGCACAATAACGAAATTTACTACTAAAATGCTCTTAAGGCTTTTAAACACAAGCGCTTCTATGGCAAAATTTTAATAGAAATTTCTATCGGGCAACAAGAACAGTAAGAGCAATCTAAAAATCCCAAAATTACTTGCCAAGGATGATACTATCTAAACCACTAGCTAAACAATTTAAACAAAACAAAAAATGAAATGCATAACTCACAGGACCATGACAAAGAGGCTGAAATCTTTATTCTAGCAAGCCATCTTGCAAGCAATCGTCTTTACAAATCTTCTTTGATCCCAAGTGTGAGAAGTGATGATGATATCCCCCAATGTCCCAATATTCCTCCTTCTCCCCCAATGTCCCAATATTCCTTCTTATAGGGTTCCAAGGTAGGTAGGGATGTTACATATTCAAAAATATCTCACCTAACTTCTCTCCCAAGTAACTTGGCCAACCAATTAGAAGATTACTTGCCCAACAAGTGAGGAAATTACTTGCCCAACAAGTTAGGAAGCATTAACTTAGGAGGTTAAGAAGTTAGGAGATAAATATTGCTTTTGAAAAATAATTCCAATATTTCATATAATTGTTCACAATTATAGCTTTAATAGCCTTTCATTTTTACTTAAAATTTGAAGAATGGTTATTGAAGCTCCTAGTTTGTTTATAAATAAGGCGATAATATAATATCTACCTTGGCATAAATATTGCTGGTACCTTAATCCTAAATATTTTATGTGCACTTGCACCCGAATGAAAATGGCTGGAAATATTTAAATTCGAAACACCAAGCCCAAATGTGAAGGCGCTAGGCCTGGAACTGCCATCGAATACTTCCGAAAAAATATATCCCACCTTGCCAGAAATCGTTGGCAACCACCACCATGGAAGAAGGCTCTGCCACTGCATTCGGCATTGTTGTTCTGTACATTCGGTTGCTGGAGGAGAAAGATCTGGAGATAGAAACGATGTATTGGACATATGGCCCTGGACATGGGGTTTTCGGTTGCCTGGAACTGTTTTATTTTGCCCCAATTTCGCTTAGGGCTTCCTACATTTTTGTGTTTCTGCAGATCGTTTTTTAATTCCTGCTGTAGATTTCAGGGTTAAGGGAAAATGTAACAGAGATCTAAGCATCAGAGAATTTGGCATTAGGTAAGGTAGGTTAGGAACGGCCCTACAATGGCCAGAAAAATCTTCACGTGGTGCATGCATTGTAGGACACATCGGCATCATCGGAGGCGGGCAGATCAATTGCATAAGAAATTTGAAATTGAAACGGTTTCTGCCTTGGAAGTGGCAACGCCCAAGAGAGTTCTTCTTCCACCTTGAATTTGCATCCCTACAAAAATTTTTGTTTGTTTGTTTTTGGCACTACGTGACCAGCAGAGACGTCACTGATTTAGGGCCAAAAGGAATAGTTGATTCTGCACTAAATGAAAGCCATTACAGGGCAAAGAGAACCTTGCATTCCCCTTTCTTGGTACCAACACGATCCCTATAAACAAAATGGCATTCTCCTAGACTATTTTCATTTCTTTACAACATTTCGTCTATTTCCTCCCAATGCGTACAGTGGCTGGAACTGTATTTTTTTTTTTTGTAGTAAAAACATTATCCAAACCTTACAATAGTGACTTTGATATTTCTCATTGATGCATCCATAAACAGGATCAGATCTTTTAGCTTATCAACTCTTTTCATCCTTCCCTTTGCAAAGGATCATGTTGAATTTTTCTTTCCTTGATATTAACTCTTGAAAATGAAAATATTATATCTTCATTTCCTAATTTTCTACATGAAACTTCTAGTATAAAATATCAATAAGGCTCAACCATCATATATATTTTTGCTTTGAATATCTTCTATGGCTTATTCATATTTTATCACCTTTGCTGTTCCATGAAATGGCTAAATGTGCCAACACATAGATGTGTCACTATGTGCACTCTCAAATACACCAAGCCTCATAGATGGTGCAACCCAACATGAGGCCATGGTCTATGCTATCAGTGACACAAGCAATCTATCTAGTGACCCAACCCATGGTCACCATCTTAACAACGCCACCTGCCAAGCGGTGGATGACACAGGCTGCACCGCTAGTGGGGGTTGTCCCGGCAGTACCATCGATAGGTCATACTGCTGCCCCAGCAATGCCATAGGTGAGAGATGCCTCTGCAACCCCCCAACCGTCTACAATTTTGCTAGGTCTAGACCAAGCATTTTAGCTTATCTAGACCCTCACTGAGGAAATAAAATGCCTCAAAGCTACTGGGTCTAACATAGTACAAGTCATGGACTTTTACCAGGAGGACCCCGTTAGCCCTGCAATCCCTGCTTTGATGTTACCCCTAGGGATGTCTCTCCCACACTACACAAAGTATGATGGGGAGGGAGATCCCAACGTGCATCTTGTTACCTTCAGGTCTAAATCTTTGCTATTGCAACAATGGCTGCACATGATCATTCACGTCTTCGCCATGTCCCTAGCTAGGAAAGCATTAGATTGGTACCACGCCTTGCCATGCTCATCCATTTCAACTTTGGAAGAGCTCCTGACCTAGTTTGTGACCCGTTTCAAGTACAACTTGAAGCCAGAAACCACGCTAGATTAGTTGATGAGCGTGAAGCAAGACCCGCTAGAACCAGTCCAAAAGTTCATTCAATGTTGGAGGGAAACCCTTAATGAAATCCATGATCCCATCATGGAGGCCCACTTGTTGGCCATCTTTAAGGATGTAGTGAACGACTTCATCAAGCCCAAGCTATACTACCTTGCTCCTCGCTCTCTTAATCAGGCTTTTGCTCAGACTAAGAGCATATAGGACATGGCTGAGGCAAGTAAAGACCCAGCCTACATCGCTTAAAAAAACAACTTCGCAAAAAAGGACAAGGGTAAGGCCCCAACAACCACAGTGGCCACTGTGGCTACTGAGGCCAAGCCCAAACCTAGTAGTAGTGGTATCAAGAACAACAAGAAACTGGCCACACAAGCGGCTAACCTTGCACCCAAACCAGGCCACGCGCCACAACCTGCTACACCTACATCTGAGACGTTTGCATCAACCAAACCCAAATTTGAGCACAAAGATTGCTCAAAGTACACCCCGTTGCCTCTAAATCCTTCAAAGCTTCTAAAGCAACTACTGGCAGTGGGACACATCCAACATAAGAAGATGTAGGAAGAGGCAAATGTGAGACATCAATGCTACTGCGAGCTCCTTAGAAATCCCTCTTTCGCCCTGCCCAATGAGCCTCTAGTTCATAGGGATTTTAGGCTAGACAGGTTTTGTAACTACCATCAATGGTGTGGTCACAACATGGATTATTTTCTGTCATTGTAGGATGACATCAAAAGATTAATCGACCTTGGGAAACTGGTGCTGGACAAAAGCAACCAAGTGTGCCCTGAAAACTAATCTATGTATGTCTACATAGACCCCATCAATGCCAACAATTCCAATTATGTAATCAATGCCATCAGCATTGACAGTGATCCTAGGCCATCTCGGCAGCCATTCATGGTCCGCGTGCCTCAGTGTAGTGCACCAGCACCACCAGCGGCTGGTCCGAGCTCACAACAGCTGTTCGTCCTGAAAGAAATGCCATGGGCATCCATCTTTGTGCCACCTGTTAGTGGAGCCATGTGGTCCCATGAGTTAACACCTCTAGCTCCATTCATCATCAGGGGGCTGACACCCTCGACGGCCACTATCTCGCGCGATAAAGCTGAAGAGCCTCCTTGCCCCACAAGGTGATAAGTCCACTTGGTGGGTGAAATATTAAAGGGAGATACCATCAAGGGTACCTCCAAGCCCACTTCTTCATCCCTTGCATCTACACCTTTACCCCCAAAGATGAAGGTCGACATGACTACGTAGCCTGCATCGCCCTGCCGACAAGGAACTGAACCCAGATCCGAAGTCACCTCTCCTCGGGAGATTCATCTTCTAGGACAAATCAAAGAGGAGGAAGGTATCAAACAAGGGGATGGCCAAGACTTTCTAGATGCCCTCAACCAAGTTAAGCAAGCTATAAGGCAAAAAAATGCTACACTGAGCTTCTATGAACTAATCATGACATTTGTACCCCACCATGAGGCTCTAATCTGCATGTTAATGACGGTTCTGGTCGACGAGAACATGCTAGCAGAGGAGGAAGCGAGCAATTCGGCCATGCTTCCCTCTGTACCTATAGATTCTGTAACACATGAATTGACTTTCCATGATAACATCATTAGGGAAGATCCTGAAGGGGGTCAAGTCACTATGGTGCCTCTCTTCATGACAATTTGGGTTGGCCAACACCGAATCTGAAGGATACACATTGATGATGGGACAACCAAAAACATCATTCCCTTCCCTATTGTGGAAAATTTGGGATTGTTCGACCAGATCAAATCCATGGTGACGTCTTGTTTGAGGTCCTTCAATGGGGCACGCATCCTGGTGAAAGGCATAGTTCACGTAGACTTCGTAGTAGGGGACCAGTTCCCCATAGATGCAACGTTCATTGTGGTCGAGGAAATGTCCAGGTTTAACCTGATCTTGGGAAGGTCATGGTTAGCACAACTTAGGGCTGTCTCCTCACCTATATGCAAGGAAATCCACTTACCATACGCAGGCAGGGAGGTGGTGATCCATGGTGATGAAGTAGCGATGCAAGCAATTAGTATCATAGACATGGAGAAGGGCTCAGAGGTCACAACCTCCAAGAGTGAGGCACCTACTTAGTCATCCATTTACCATCAAACAGAAGAATCGGCTCAGCAATTCAACTCTCAAATAAAAAATGCATGGGTTCAGTTGTCCTTCCAAGCAGAGGATGATGATGTGAACGAGGGCCCTGGCGAAACACCTCGGCCTCATGTTCCGATCAACCCATGATAGGTCAAGATGCAGCTATGCATAGCATAGCAACCCTATTACTTCCTACCTAGTTGTCATCCCCTGTACATTCACCATTTTGTTAACATGCCATCCTTTTAGCATGCTACGCTATGGCCTGAAATGGCCTAAAACTAACATTGTTGCTTTTCACCTTGTTAACATGCCATCCTTCTGGTATGCTACGCTACGGCCCGAAATGGCCTAAAACTAGCATAAGCACTTTTTGCTTTGTTAACGTACTATCTCTTTTGGAAATGGCCTGAAATGGCCTAAAATTAACATTGTTGCTTTTCTCTTTGCTAACACATAATCCTTCTGGCATGTAATTCAATGGCCCGAAATGGCCTAAAACTAGCAATGGCCCAAAATGGCCCGAAACTAGCATATGAAAGCATGAAAACTTTACATGATACACAAGTTAATGTAAAATCAGTTTCTTTTCTGAAGTTTTTCATTTTATTCAAAACTTTCTCTTGTTGGCAATGTTTGTGAAACATTTACAAAAATTTCATAATTTCAAAAGGAAAATCCCATGCTATCATGGATTGTCTCTATTTGCATCATCCTCGTCACTCACCTCCGCTTCACCTTCTTATGCATCATCCTCGCTTGCGTTTCCTTCTGCTGGTTCTTCATTCCCTCCCTCTATGGGCCTTGCACCCTCATCTGGAGACTGCATTGTAGGAATGAAGTTGTCAGTTAGGGAAACAAACGCAAACTATAACTTAGCATGAGCATCTACATAGTAAAGCAAATAACTTGAGGGGGGCCTACATCGGTCTCAAAGGGTATCCAATCTAGACCAAGCCTAAGGCAATGCCAGACCTCCTCTATCATGATGTTTACCAAATTCCTATTGCTAGGTTTAGCATTCGCAGCAGCAGCTCTCTCCCTTTCCATAGTTGTCCACATTAGATGTCCTGAGAAAAGGGGGGCAGTTGCAGTCTCTCCTGTAGAAAGGTCCACTTTCAAGTCAGGAGATTCCGTAACCTTCACCTACTCTTTGAACTTAACGTAGGCCTCAAAAGTGTTGATGGCATTCACAAATGCTTCATATGTGAATGCCTCCACAATAGCTTCTTTGTACAGCTTTCGATGGATGTCATTCTCCAGAGTGTACATGTGTTTATGGTTTCTCTAGGTTTGACCCCATTAAAAAACCTTGGCACTGATATCTTTCATGTCTTGACACTTCTAGGTTAGCAACTCCATCTACATTTGTTGTTCGACTATCTCATGAGTGGATTCAACATTCTGAAAAATGACAGTCCAAAATCTGGCATAATCATCTACAACCTTGCGCCAGTCCTTAGCATCATGGTTACAGTTTATGAGGAAGTCTTTCCTTGACCTAAGATCCTCCACATCAATGACCAGCTTGGCCTCTCTTTGCTCAGCCCTTTGGACCCATTTCCATAGGTCTTCATTGACGTGATTATACTCCCAAAAAGAGCATGCCAAGTGCAAGATGCACTTGTAAGCCTCATCGAATGTACAATGAGACACCTTGGTCACGTCAGGTGAGAGTGTAGGCATGGCGCCAACTTTCATAGGTTGTGTCAGGTCCCATTTGAGCCAAGAGGCTACGTCGACATGAAGAGCATAGCAATCACGTTAACATAAAATATAAAATAAAAATCAACGAACTCAAAATTTTCTAGCATAAAAACATAGGAGCATTTAATACTACTACTTACCTACGTCAGGGTCCTCCTACAAAAGGCATTTGATTATGTCGTTGACAAGTCCCTGCACGAAGGCAAACTTGTCAGGGATCTTAACCCGTGACCCCGCACGGATCGGAGGGGGTCCTATAGCATCGACAGTAGCACCTGTTACATGACTAAGCATATCAGCAATGGCCAATATGGACTACAATAAGGTAGACATATCATCAAACTCACCAGCGTCTGACTGCGGTCTTTCTTCTTGTTGATGCAAGATGATGGCAGTAGCCTTGGTGGAGGGCCCTGCTAAGTCCATACGAGCCCCTTCCTCATGCGTTGATGCCTTTCCTTTTAGGAGACCAGCATCTCTTTTATTTAAGGGAGGTGCCTCTTTGTTGATAGAAGGCTCCCTAATAACAAGAGCCCATGCCCTAGAAACAGGAGCTCCCTTAGTTTTGACCAGGCCCCTTTCCTCTGAAATTGGGGCCTCTGCGTCATCATTCGTCACCCTCATCGTAAGGGCTGATACTTCTTCATCTCCTTCTTCTTCCCCTACTAGCAAAGAAGCATGTTTGCATTGGTCCAAAGCAAATTAGCTCAAAGTACATGCTATGCTACACTACATCGCCTAGCACAGCATAGCATAGCAAACAATAGAAAAGTAAGCATTACATGAAAGCATTTACCAATGGGGGGTTGGATCCTCTATAACTTAAGCTATAGTCTTCATCCCTTTTCTTCCTCCATGTGAAGGGTTTCCCTGGGTGGGGGAGGTCTCTTCCTTGGCAAATCCTTGGGCAGAGTCTCAGCTATGAGATGTTCCCCCCATGTCATGCTACCAGCTATAGCAGGGGACATCTTGCCTATGCTGTCCAGGCCACGAATGTTGTGAGCTACCCGATCCTTGGTCGTTATAGACAAAGACTTCTTGATTATTTCTGGGAGATCTTGGGCTCATGTGGTCCAGAGAATCTGATGAATCCATGGCTTGGGAATCTAGTTGCGATCTTGCATGGTCTAGACTCCATCCTCTTGAACCATCAGAAACTCCACGAAGTGCTTCAAATAGCCTATGTAGAAGGCATAGTGTATGTTGGAGTGGGACTCTTTTTTTTCACAGAGTCCCAAAATCTCAACCTGCAAGACCTTACATAGGAAGCTGGCCCAGTTGTAATGGGCCCCTTCTTCCATAACCTCCTCCATTATCCAAGCCTACTTGAGCTCCAAGACCTTTCCTTGGGTAAGCATTTGGGGGAATGCATGGGCACAAAAGACTGGGTAAATCTCCATGGCATGGCCATCCTTAAGCTTATCCATGGGGAGCCTTTTTCACTCCTTAACGAGCCCCAACCACTCCTTGATATCCTTCTTCATAAGGGTTAACTCCTGCTTATGCTTTGACTATATGGGGATGCCATTGGCAGGAACACCGAACAAGTCCATAAACAGCTGGTCATTGATTGCAATGACCACCTGCATGCCCTCTCAGAAAAGGAGTTGACTAGGGAAAGCATCTCAATGGCCGAAAAGCTCAGATTTGAGGCCACGAACAGATCCATAAGCCCTGCCTTTTGGACGTTCTTGACCAAGGAGTCTGAGGTCCTCTAGTCTAACTAGCATTATCTCACTACTACTTTGTCATATTTGAAGTAGATTTTTGTGAAACACGACAAAATTCTAAGCCTAGTACTCCTCCGATAAAAATCAAGTTAGGTCATGATGCTCCCCCGCATGACTGAAGCTTGAGGACCTCATAGACAGCTTCAAATGGAGTTGAACTAAGTAAGAAATGGTTCCCTGGGACCCACAGCAGACTACGGAAACATCTAGCATTGAACCTTGTCAAATTTTAACCTCAAAACACTTGGTTTTCACTGAGTATGCAGTGTGCATGCCCAGCGTGTACGCCCAGCGTGTGACTTCAAAGACTACCCGAAACAAGCACTCCAGGGCAAGATTTTCACAAGGTATCAACTCTCAGAGATAGGGAAATTGTTAGGCATCATCATGGGCTCAAGAAAATGGGGTTTTAACCTTGAAATCATGCACTTTGGGGTACACATGCTGAGCATGTACATCCTGCACACCTAGCATGTATGTCCGACATGTAGCATCTAATGTGTAGCACAATGTACATCAGTGGAAGTCTTCTAGAACCATGTCAGACCAAGTCCAACTGAGCTGAACATCCACAAGAAGCTTTCTCGTGACATCTGAGCTCAAAACTGAGGGCCAAATTGGATACTTCCTATTGTAACAGTAGTTTGTAAAAATGAATTCTTTTGTCAAGTCTGTACACTGAGTTCACATGCCCAGCGTGTACATGCTAACGTGCAGCAGCACATGTTGGTATATAGCACACTGCATAGTTGTAATATTCTATGCACCCAGGCAATCCAGCCACCTACCATCCATCATGCTATGCCTGTAGTCTGAACTAGCACACCATCATCCATCTACATTCATCGGGGCTCTTCGTATGCCTTGTGTCAGTCCCACAACTACGTTCAGACCGATGCACTGTAATCCTCATTTTTGCAATAAAATTGCTTCATTTCCGATTAATATTTGTTACAGTTTTTGTTCGTATTTCTTTATCTCTTGTTTACATTCCTGCACACTTGCATTCTGATTTACATCTATCATGTCATTTAGGCATAACCCAGCGTATTGCACATTGGCATACGTTTGGGGAAATCCTTGTTTGATCCACATGCGGACCATCCAAGGTACTCTACCTTCATCAATTCTAGCTCATCCTCAAGCAAAGGTAGGGTCTTCTATATTTCTTCCAGGGATCTCTCGGTGTTTATTTCATTCTAGCCTTGCACTAACGATTTCAGATAGTACAGAAAATGGAACTAGAATGAGGGCCTGAAACTATTTGAATCTACTCTGATCTCATACACATGCCCCCTGTGCTTCTTATCTACCGCCTATTTTTGTTAGATTTACATTGCATCAACATTAAATTTGATTTTACAACTCTCTGAATCTGCGTCCTGTTCTACAGCGATCTCAGCGTCTACACGCTGCCCAGCTTATCTACACGTTGTTGACTCTTTCTAGACTTTGCCCTGCCATCTTGCACGTTGTAGACTCTGTCTGCATGCTACCCTTCCATCTTACACGTTGTAGACTCTATCTGCATGCTGCCTTTCCATCTTGCATGTTGTGGACTCTATCTGTAGGTGGCCCTACCATCTTGCACACTGTAGACTCTGTCTACATGCTGCGCTACCATCTTGCATGTTGTAGACTCTGTCTACATGCTACCCTGCCATCTTGCATGCTGTAGACTCTGTCTGCACGCTACCCTGCCATCTTGCATGCTGTAGACTTTGTCTGCACGCTGCCCTGCCATCTTGTGCACTGTAGACTCTGTCCACATGCTGCCCTACCATCTTGCATGCTGTAGAATCTGTTCACACACTACCCTGCCATCTTGCATGCTATAGAATCTGTCTGCATGCTACCCTACCATCTTGCACACTATAGACTCTATCCACACACTCCCTTGCCATCTTGCACGCTGTAGACTTTGTCTGCACGCTA
This sequence comes from Gnetum montanum, assembly GCA_015680685.1. Lineage (NCBI taxonomy): Eukaryota > Viridiplantae > Streptophyta > Gnetopsida > Gnetales > Gnetaceae > Gnetum > Gnetum montanum. The sequence continues at coordinate 387,420 of MNCI01016660.1, read as the reverse complement.
CGACCAGTTTTCAATACGTTGAGCACTCTGAATCTACGCTGACAGTTGCAGCTTGCATGCTATGACCTCAGTTTACACTCTGTGACTAGTTTCTGTATGCTGGCCATTGAAGCCGGTACGCTCGGACCCAATCCATATGTTGCGTAAATAGGCTGTACGCTGCCAACTTAAGTGCACGTTGATAAGAACATCCATTTCATACTTGACCAAATCTTCACCTATATGCCCCAACATTGTATCCCTTCCACCATGTTACATTTACAACCTTTTCATCATGAATACCACCAACACCAATGTTTCAACCAAGTCCATTCTTGATACCTTGGATCCCACGAAGATGCCGATGCCCGTTATGCAACCCGTAGGGGCCCACAGTGAGGTTAATCCCTAGGGAGGACCCTGTCGATCTCTCAAACTGCAAGGGAAGAATCCATCATTCAATGTTATCACACAGGAACAATATAATTTTATATGCATAAAAATCCATGCCAACCTAGTAGTGGATCAAACTAAAATGGAGGCTAAGAGGTAATATGAACTATTTCATAGGGGAGGACATGAGTTCATCCCTTCCCCGTATGATGTCATCCCTCTCCCAGAGCACTCCTCGGAACTTATCTCATAGCTCCTCCTAGCCAGGAATCAGTCTTTAGACCAGTCTATGGAAAATCCTCAATTGGAGGAGGAGGATGACTTTGCAGCTCAATCCGAACACAAAGATTCATACCATACCCTCAGCCCACAAACTTACGTGAACCCGTTGTTCCACCCCTTTACCGGGGAGACTATGTCCCTCCATTCATTTAAAACCACTTAAGCACTTGTGCCTCAACAGGAAGCCTCCACCCTTTTTCCCACACTCCCCGTGACTGATACCCAATTCAACATACCCATCGCCACTATTCCTCCAGTCACCACATTACCCCCTCTCTTGCAAATACAACCCCAACAACATCCGCCTCAAGTTAATGTAGGAGCAACCTTCCCACCCCGAGTGATCAGGATGCCATATGTGATACCTGCTTCTACATTCACGCACTATATACCATAGATCCAAACCTAAAGAACACCCTTCATCACTTCAATTCATCAAGTTCAGGGCGTTCCCTCACAAATCATGATTGGATAGTTGGCTAGGACTAAGGCAAAAGCACATCAACCCAGTAACTACAACGTCCCACCTCCTACAATTCCACCCATGAACATCCCTCAAGTATAGAAACAACAACAACAACAACCCCTTCCTTACAGTACGCTACCCTTAGCACCACCTACCATGAATATTCCATAAGCACAACCTCCAACCACTCAACTCTCCTCTTTCCATTCCACCATGCACCAATCTAACTTGTATGCGACACAACATAATCAACCTAGTATCTTGCCTAATGCCCAAGACTGGGCTTAAGCCAAAAAACTGATGCAAGAGCTATCTAATGAGATTAAACGCCTCAAAATAGCTACCAACGAAGAGCTTAAGATAGTGGATTTCTATCAAGATGACCCTATTAGCTCTTCAGTTCCACCTCTAACATTACCTAAGGGGGTTTCCTTACCCACGTTAACTAAATACAATGAGGAGACAGACCCCAACACCCATCTTATAACATTTAGATTAGAATGCGTGTTACTTCAGGCATGGTCACATGCCATCTTGCGAGTGTTTCCCATGTCCCTCACAGGGAGAGCACTTGACTGGTAACGGGCATTGCCCCGAAACTCCATATCTTCTTTGGAATATTTATTACACCAGTTTTTTACCAGGTTCAAGTATAACTTAAAGCCTGAAGAAACACTTGATAGCCTCATACAGGTCAAGCAAGCACCGCTTGAACCTGTTCAAAAATTTATTCAATGGTGAAGTGCTGCTCTCAATGAGCTCCATGAGCCAATCCTGGAGACTTATCTCCTCACTATTCTAAAGGGGGCCATTAATGAGTTTGTGAAGTCCAAATTATACTATCTTAACACACGCACTCTTAGCCAAGAATTTGTATAAATAAATAACATAGAAGAGGCAGCCCAAAATAGCCATGTCCCCGCCTTTTCAGCCTTCAAAAACCAACATAATAAGAAAGACAAAGAAAAGGCTAAGTCAACTATAGCAGTAGTAGCAGGAACACAACAAACATGTACGAGACAACAAGGCAAACTGCCTACTACCCCTACTAACTATGCTAGACCTACTCCCGCTACTGCACCTGAACCGTCCACATAACAAAATCCTACGCCAGGTCATGCGAGAAACTTTGAGAGGAGAGACCCCTCTCAATACACACCGTTGCCTATGAAACCCTCACAATTATTTGACCAAATCTTAAAGGCCAGGCTAATGAAACATAAACAATTATCCCCCATAGCAATCCAAAGACATCATTGATTTTTTCAGTTGGTTGAGAACCCAAGCTTGGCAATGCCAGATGAGCCCCCAGTTCCGACAGGCTTTAGAATAGACCGTTTTTGTGATTATCATCAACGCAATGGGCATGGCACTGACTATTGTTTCAACCTGAAACAAGATATTCAACGGATGATCGACGGAGGTGAGATCACTTTTGATGAGGCCAACCTAGTCAAACCACAAAACCAAGCCATGGGCATATATAAAGATCCTCTAAATACCCAGGAAGCTCCATATGTAATTAACACTATCTACCTAGACAACGAACAAGAAACGCCTAGGATTAACACCATTTATTTAGACAATGAACAATAAATTCCCAAGAGACCATTTGTAGTTCATATTCCTCCTATCGCACACACCCCCGCACCTCAATCATCATACTCTCCATGTAACCCGCCTACCCCCCAAAGATCCTATGTCATCCGGATACCCCCCGCAGTGGTAGCCTCTACCATACCACCAAAACCATACATGGTGTGTGTACCTCCCGCCGCTACTACTACAAACACACAACATCCCACCAGGCTCGCTCCCTATGTAGTCCAGGTGCCATCTATGGTCGCAACTATGGAGGTACAACCCCCAACTAGACCAACTCGATATGTTGTTAGGATACCCGGACACCCTGATAACCACCAACCTTCCACCCCACAAACACAAAATAAACCGACCCCGTATGTTGTTAGGGTGCCTATGCAGACTGACACTCAACCACCTTCGACCGTCCAATCGCAACGTCATCCTACTCCATATGTCATACGGGTTCCAAAGCAACTAGATATTCAGACCATATGTCATACGGGTTCCAAAGCAACTAGATATTTAGAAACCAAATGTTCCCCTGCGCCACATGCGGGAACACCTGGCAGACAGGCTCACACGGGAATGACTGGAGAAAGAATGTCAATAGCTTGCCTTAGGATCCCCCAAGCCTACTCCACTGAGCGCAATACCCATGGCATCACTTACTAATGAATCGAACACAAGCTATAAGGGAGAATCATCTGAAATACATGATGCATCCAAATCAACAGTTACGAAAGAAAATGTCAAACCAGTGACATATAAGTTAAAATTGTTGGGCCCGATGGACCAAGTAACCACTAACAAGCATGTGCCTAACAGTAAAGATCTGGCAATAGCCCTAACACAACTTACGTAGGCACTTAAATAGAAAAAAACTTCATTAAGCCTATATGACCTGATATTAACTTTCCAAACTCATCGCGAAGCCCTAGTACGCATGTTGACATCGATCCCGGTAAATGAAGACCTACCTCCGAATGAACTTCTTATCCATGTGGTAATGTATTCGCCTAGAGGATCGACTTCTCAATCATTAGACTTCCATACTAACAACAAAATTGATGAGAAAACAGGAGAAGCGACAACCGTACCTATGTTCATAACGATACAAGTAAATCAATTCAACATACATAGAGTGCATGTAGATGATGGAGCAGCCACAAATGTGGTGCCTTACCCTGTCATTGAACAGTTAAGGCTTACAGACTTAATCAAACCGGCCTCCACCACATGTTTAAAATCATTTAGTGGATCATGCGTAGTAGTAAAAGGAACCATAACTATGGACTTTATAGCAGGGAATCGGTTCCCCACATCAGCTGACTTCGTTGTCATCAATGAAATTCCAGGGTTCAATTTAATATTAGGAAGACCCTGGTTGGCCCAACTCAAAGCAGTCTCTTCCCCCATACACCAAAAGATTCACCTACCTTATGAAGGTTGTGAAATCATTATATACGAGGAGATTGCTACACCTACCATCTTGTCACATACAGATACAAACCAATGTTTGGAAGTTAAGTTTGAGGAACCTAAACAAGATGAGACAAAGCAAAAACAAAGTTGCACATGACCAATAGACAATGATCCATCAGACATAAATCAAACTTTACCCAACTTAGAAACACATGGATTTGCAACTGTACATACACCGCCTAACCTAGAAACTACACCAAACATCAAAACTACGGTACATACAGAAACACTAGAAGACACCAACATAGAGCCTATTCCATTAAATGTCCCTTGGGCTGAATTACCATTCAACGTGATCAATGAAAGAGATGCTGAGTATAGGACCACACCTATCAGTGTCACTCCTAACGTTAAATTAAGAAAAATCAAAAAATTGCTAAGCCGCTAAACTGCATTCCTCATCCAAAATGATGTTAAACTACCACATGTCTGCAACGACATAAAACTAGCCACGGCCAGGGATGGACGGTTTACCAAGGAACCCACCAGTATCACTTGAAGCTTCTCTTATTTACATATGGCCCGAAAAAGCCTTAAACTAGTACATGGGGCCCGGAATGGCTTTAAACTAGAACATCGAGAGTACAGTCTGTCATGACTTTAAACTGACACACATGTGCCCATGGCCCGAAATGGCCTTAAACTAGAACATTTTCTTACATTTCATTTCTCTCAATTCAAGTTATGCTTACCCTATTGCATTGTTACGTTATCAGCCGTAGTTTTCCTTCATATTCTCCTTTTTACATAATTATGTTCCTACTTCTGTTCCTACTTCATGCATTACACTTAAACAACAAAATGGACAAAAACATTTTACATTGCTGCATCGTGTTTACATTCAAGCCCAAAAAATTTTCACCTTAAATTTACACCTGGCAGTGTTCAAATAAACTTAAAATTCAAACAAGAAAAAGAAATAACAGAAAACTCAATTGAGAAAAAAAGTATAAATGTATCAACATCAAAATTACAAATTACGTGCAATGTCCCCACACAATACATAGATTGCATACATGATCATTTTTGCAACAAACAAAAAAATATATTCATATACAAATAGACAATTATAGTGGTTAACCGATTCCATCGATCAGTTCATATACAATCCAAACCAAAACATTCTGTTTGCAACTCATGAAAAAAATGAGCGATGATAATACCAAATCAAAAAATAAGCATCAGGATCAGGAGGGGTGTCTCCCTCAGACTCTCCAGCACCATGGGTCCTTGCTCTGCTGGGGCCACCTTCTTGACCATCATCATCACCCTGACCCTACGAAAAGGTAAAATAAAATAATTAACACATTAACATAAAAGGAAAAGAGAAAAATTCCAAAAGCAAAATTCATGAGTTTAAACGACTTACTGAAGAAGATCCTCCTAAACTAGATTCCAATGGACAAAGGATTTCTTCTTCAGAGACACTTGCCTAGTTAGTCCCATCAAGGCCCAGATCAACGTTGGCCAAAGCCTTCCCTTTGTCCACTACGGACCAAGTGGGACATTTTAGAGGAAACTCCCCCACAGAAACCTCCCCAGAAGCCATGGTGATTACCCTCTTGGGAAATTCCATCTCCACCACAGTATGCTTAGCAAATGCATCAAATGAAGAGCATAGGCCTAAACCCTGAACAAACATCTCGAGCTAACGCTTCTCTATAGATACCTCCTTTAACGACTTTTTATAATGATACTTATCGGTCTTCTCTGAAACACCAAAAAATTTCAAGCTTAGTACTTTTTTTGAAAAGAATCAAGCTAAGTCATGATGCTCCCTAGCATGACTAAAGCTTGAGAACCTCACAAACAGCTTCAAGTAGAGTCAAACTCAACGAGGAGTAGTTCCTTGGGACCCGTCGACAACAACGACAACATCTGCTATCAAATCTAGCAACTTCAGAGCTTAAAATACTTAGTTTATACTAAGTATGTATTCTCAGCATATACGCCCGATGTTCATAGCGTTTATGCCCTAGATCACATCTGTAATGTATACGCCCAGCGTAGACACCTCACAAGTACGATCAGCCTGTACGACTGATGCATACGCCCGACACGTAATCCCTGAAGATGAAAACAACACTGTAGAGCAAGACTTGGTACAAGGTAGCAACTCACATGAATAGAGCAACCATGAGTGTATATGCCCAGCGTATACACCCAGCAACCATCAGTGTATACGCTCAGCATCCACAGTGTATACGCCCAGCACATGCAGCGTATACGCCCAGAGCCCACGCCCGCCTGACACAGCGTATACGCTGAGCGTATATGCCCAACAGATGTAACATGTTGTACACTTGTAATTTTATTCTTTTGCATCCAATCAACGTGCCATGTGTCACCCAACCCGAGTCTAACGTCAAAACCTGTATAAAAACCCCAATTTTTCATTAGATGGGGGGGCGGTTGGCAATTTTGAGAAAACCAGAGAGAAAAACAGAGATGCTAAGAACCAAAGCAGAGAACCTTATATGCTAGACAACCTTGTACGCTGAGCATACAGCCTCTACGCTGTGCCGACAGTTTGAACTAGCCAACAGTCATCCCTGCATCCACTGGGGCTATTCATCCACCTTATGTGAAAGCCACAACTACGTTAGATCGGTGCATTGTAACTCTCACTTTGCAATAATATTGCTACATTTTCTTCCTGAAATTAGTTACAGTTTTTTATCGATTGTTTCATGTTTACTATTTACATTGTTTTACATTTATGCTCTATTTACACCAGTTACACTGTTTACGCTCTGTTTTACATCTTTTACGTCGTTTACGTATAACCCAGCGTATAGCACCTCGGTGTACGTTTGGGGAAATCCTTGCTTGATCCACGCGTGGACCACTCAAGGTACTCTACCTTCGTTCACTCTAGCTTGCCCTCAAGTTAAGGTATGGTGTTCTATGTGTATCCAGAGATCTCCAATTCTCTGTTTCCTTCCAGCCGAAGACCGACGATTTCGGACGGTACAGAAATTGACGCTAGAAGGAGGGCCTCTGCTTAAAACTTACTGTGCCTCAGAGCTCTGAGCGTCTACGCTACTGAGTACACACCGACCCTGTCTACAAACTTCACAGCATCTACGCTATTAACCACACGCTAACTTTGTCTGCAAAATCCCCAGCATCTACGCGTCAATTTCTGTACCGTCCGCTACACACATGCTACGTTGTAGGAACCATGCTACGTTGTAGACTTTTTCTACGCTGCACACAGAACTCTGTTTACGCTATTGACATATATGCTGCACGCTTTACACTGCAGACTTTGCCTATGCTACACACAAGACCTTGTTTACGCTGCTAACATATACACAGCTGCTAAGTTTACGTTGCACTCTCTACGTTGTAGACCCTATCTACGCTATACGTTGACTTTATCTCTGCTATTCAGTTTACACTGCACATTCTATGCCGTAGACTTGTCTACACTGTTGCCTAGTATACGCTACACTCTACACACTGTAAACCTTGTTTACGCTGTGCGTAGATGCTATCTACACTGCTTAGTGTATACACTATATGCTCTACACCATAGATTCTCTACGCTGACACTATACGCTATCTACGCTGTCATTATATGTTGGTCGTTGAAGTCTATACACTGAGACCCAGTTTATACGCTATACGCCATCCACGTAGGTGTATGCCGCACTAAGTATACTAGTTCCATATCCTTTCACTGTGTCATATTCTCAACTGTTCATCATGAACACCGCAAACACCACCGCTACAACCACCCAGGTCACAGACCTTGTAGGAACCATGGTCGTTCAACAGCCCATGGCACAACCCATGATGGGGCCCTGCCGGTCTCTTAGGTTGCAAGGGAGGAACCCATCATCTAACATCATAACTCAAGACCAGTACAACTTCATATGCATGAAAATACAAGCCCGTCTAGCTGTGGACTGAGCCAAAATGGAAGTTAAGAGGCAATACAAACTTTTCTATAGGGGAGGACAAGAGTTCATCCCTTCCCTATACGCCATCATCCCTCTTCCAGAGCCTTACTCAGAGCTCATCACACAACTCCTCGTGCAAAGGAGCCAGTCGTTAGATCAGCCTGTAGTAAATCCTCAATCGGAAGAGGTGGATGAGTTTGCTGCCCAATCTGAACATGAAGATTCGTACCACATCCTTAGCCCACAAACCTATGTCAACCCACTGTTTCATCCAGGCACAGGGGAAATTACGTCCCTTCAACCCTTTAGATTAACCCAAGCACAAATACCTCCGCCAGAAACATCCGCACTTGTTCATATCCCTCTTGCAAGTGACCTGCAACTCAATACACTCCCTCTTGCTATTCTCCCCACTGCAGCCGTAGGCCCATCTTCGTAAGTACCAGCCCCTCAAAATAATGTAGGAGCAACCTTCTTGCCTCGAATGATCGTGATGACGCATGTGATACCAGCTTCTACGTCAGCTCATTATATCCCCCGGATCCAAACTCACGGAGCCCCTTTCACTGCTGCAACCCAACAAGTTCAAGGGATCCCTACACAAAACATGACCAGGCAATGGGTAGCGATGGGTGCTTAATCATATCAACCCCCTTACTATAACATACCACCTCACATGATTCCATCAGCCAAAATTCGTCAAGGACAACTGCAACAACAATAACTCCTTTCCTACAATGTGCCACCCCTAGTACCACCTGTTATAAATATCCCGTAAGTACAGCCTCCAACTACACAAATGTCTCCCTTCCAATCCACCACCCAACAATCTAACATGTACACCGTACAACATCCCCAAGCTGTTATCTCACCTAGTGCCCAAGACTAGGCTAACACTAGAAAACTAATGTAGGAACTAATCGATGGGGTCAAATGCCTCAAGACAGCTGCTGACGGAGAGTTGAAGGTAGTAGATTTTTATCATGATGACCCTATCAGCTCTTCGATTCCACCCCTAACATTACCCAAGGCTATATCATTGCCTACGCTATCTAAATACAATGGGGAGACAAACCCCAATGCTCACCTTATAAANTGACCCTATCAGCTCTTCGATTCCACCCCTAACATTACCCAAGGCTGTATCATTGCCTACGCTATCTAAATACAATGGGGAGACAAACCCCAATGCTCACCTTATAACATTTAGACTAGAATGCACATTACTCTAGGCATGGCCACATGCCATTTTGCGAGTGTTCCCTATGTCCCTCGCAGGGAGAGCACTTGATTGGTATCGGGCCTTGCCGAGAAACTCGATATTTTCCCTAGAGGAGTTGTTACATCAATTCATTACTAGGTTAAAGTATAACTTGAAACCTGAAGCAACACTTGACAGCCTTAAGCACCTCTAGAACCCATACAAAAATTCATCCAAAGGTGGAGTTCTACTCTCAATGAGCTCCATAAGCCAATCCCAGAGATGTACCTCCTCACCATTCTAAAGGGGGCTGTTAACAACTTTTTCAAATCCAAGTTATATTATCTCAATGCGCGTAACCTTAATCAAGCCTTTGTACAGATTAAAAATATAGAGGAGGTGGTCCAAAATAGCCATGATCCTACGTATTTAGCCTTTAAGAATCAATATAGTAAGAAAGATAAAGAAATGGCTAAAACAACTATAGTGGCAATAGCGGAAATGCAACAAGAAAATGTGGCACAACAAAGCAAACTGCCAGTGGCCCCTACTAATTATACTAAACCTACCCTCGCAACTACGTCAGAATCGTCCTCATTGCAGAACGCAACACCGAATCGTATGAGAAACTTTGAGAGGAAAGAACCCTCCCAATACACACCACTACCCATGAAACCATCCCAATTGTTCGACCAACTCCTGAAGGCTGGATTAACGAAACATAAGCAGTTGTCCCCGACAACGATTCAAAGGCATGATCGGTTCTGTCAACTAGTTCAGAACCCAAGCCTAGCAACGCCGGATGAGCCCCCAGTACCCAAAGGTTTTAGGATGGACCATTTTTGCGACTATCACCAACATAATGGGCATGGGACAGATTACTATTTCACCCTGAAACAAGACATACAATGAATGATCAATGGAGGTCAAATCACTTTTGATGAGGCCAGACCGGTCCAACCACAAAACCAGGCCATGGATATGTATAAAGACCCTCTAAATGCCAAAGAGGCACCGTACATTATTAACACAATCTACCTAGATAACGAACCTGAAACACCTAGCATTAACACAGTCTACTCTGACCATGACCAACAAATGCCTAACAAGCCATTTGTAGTGCGTATTCCTACCACTGCATCAACATCCATGCCTCAATCATCATACGCCCTGCAACAGCCATACGTTGTCCGTGTATCCCATGCCGTAGCAACTTCTAACACCCTGACACGCGAAAAATCATATGTGGTATGCGTACCTCCCACCGCTACTACCATAAACTCACAAACACCTCCTATTCGGCCTGCCCCTTACATTGTCCGAGTACCACCTACCTTCGCAACAGTGGAGGTCCAACCTCCACCTAAACCAACCCCATACATTGTTAGGACACCCAAAAATCTTAATGATTACCAATCCTCCGCCTCGCAAACACAAAGTAAACCCAGTCCTTATGTCATCAGGGTGCCTAGCCAGCCTGGCGCTCAAATGCATGTGACCATCCAACTACAACCTCACCTGTCTCCATATGTAGTACGAATCCCAAGATAACCTAAGGCTCCAAAATCAACCACACCCCCACACCACACATGAGAACGCCTAGCGGATAAGCTCACACGTTAACGCCTACAGAAGGAGCATCAACGGATAGCCGTAGGACCACCCAAACCCACTCCGCTAAACACAATACCCATGATGCAACCTAACAATCAACCAAACATAGGCCATGAGGGTGAACCATCTAGAAAACATGATATGTCTAAATCAATGATTTCGGGAAAAAATGACAAACCAACGATGCACAAAATAAAACTGTTGGGCCCAATGGACCAAGTCACTGCCGATAAACATGCACCCAACAATAGAGACTTAACAACAGCCCTAACACAAGTCATGCAAGCACTCAAGCAAAAGAATACTTCACTGAGTTTATATGACCTAGTGCTGACATCTCAAACCCATCACAAAGCTTTGGTGCGCATGTTAACATCTATTCCAATAAGCGAGGACTTGCCTCCAAATGAACTTTCGATTCATGCGGTAATGTACTCGCCCAAAGGGTCAACTTCTAAACCATTAAGTTTCCACAATGATAGCATCAAGGTGGATAAGAAAACAGGGGAGATAAAAACAGCCCTTATGTTCATAACAATACGAGTAAACCAATTCAAGATACATAGGGTCCATGTAGATGATGGAGCTACCACAAACATAGTACCATATCCCATCGTTGAACAACTGGGGCTTACAGAGCTAATCAGACCAATTGCCACCACATGCTTGAAATCATTCAGCGGGTCGTGCGTGATAGTTAAAGTCACTATGACATTAGAATTCATAGCATGGGACCAATTCCCCACATTTTCCAACTTCGTAGTAATCGATGAAATGCCAAGATTCAACCTAATATTAGGAAGGCCCTGGTTAGCCCAACTGAAAGCAGTCTCATCCCCTATACACCAAGAGATTCATTTTCCTTATGAAGGTGGTGAAATCATCATACACAGCGAGGCTGCTACACTAATCATCTCATTGTACATAGACACAGACCAAGGCTCAGAGGTTAAGCTCAAAGAGCCTAGACAGCATGACGTAAATGAACAACAACTGGTAGGCAATAATCCTTTAAACACAGAAGAAAACCCACCCAAAATAGAAATACCCGGGCCTAACATTGTACATACGCAACCTCACTTAGAAACCACAACTGACACAGAAACTATGATACATGCCGAAGCGCAAGAAAACATCAACATGGGAATAATTCCATCAGACATCCCTTGGGCTGAATTACAATTCAACGTGATTAGCAAAGGGGACGCTGAATATAGAATCATACCCACTAACTCTACTCCTAATGTTAAAATGCAAAAAATAAAAAAATTACTAAACCAATAAATAACAAAAATAAGTAGTCCAAAATGACGTTAAACTGCAACTAGTCTGGGACGACATTAAACTATCATGTCCGCAACGACATAAAGCTAGCCATGATCAGCAATGGTCGGTCAACTGAGAAATCCACCCATGTCATTCGAAATGTCCCTTGCTTACATTGTGGCCCGGTATGGCCTTAAACTACCATGGCGGCCTGATAAGGCCTTAAACTACCACATACAAACCCCCTACGGCCCGGTAAGGCCTTAAACTGCCACCTGCAAATCATATCCGACCTGGTACGACCTTAAACTGCCACCCACAGCCTGGTAAGGCCTAAACTGCCATGCATCCTGGTGTGATGATAAACCACCATCATACATGTACACATGACTTACGCTGCCAGAGAACATGGAATAATACCTGTTAGCTCATTCTACTTTCTGTTCATTGGCAGGAGCAAGCTCGATGGATTATCAGCATTTATCCACACCATTAATCATCGATGGGTCACACGGAAAGATCACAAGGGACATCGACATAAATCTCATCCACTTAAGTTTATCAATGGACGACGCAGTCATAGCCTCAACATAGCAAATGATAGATAACTACAAAAGTATGACAAATCCCCTTGACATAGAAGCTGAAAACATCATCGAAGACCCATTGATTGAAACCCCCATCACCATGCTCGATGGAGAAATTAAAACATTAAAATTAAGCACTTTACTGCAACCTCAACTAGCCAAAGACATAGAGGAAGTGCTTAGGGACAACATAAAAGCATTCACTTGGTCATACATGGACATGCCCGGATTGGACCCTCGAATCATCCAGCATAATATTATCCTTGATCCAAAGTTGAGGCCAGTGAAGAAAAAAGCACGAAAGGTTAAACTTGAGGTGGCATTGGTAGTTCATAATGAGATCACCAAACTTTATCAAGCTGGTTTCATTCGGGCTGTTGATTACGCTGATTGGGTGTCCAACATGGTCATTGTCCAAAAGAAGAATGGAAGCATTCGCTTATGCATTGACTTCTGGGATCTAAACGTTGCAACCATAAAAGATGATTTTCCCCTACCCAGCATCGATCAACTTGTCGACTCGACCGCTGGGCATACCCTATTATCTTTTATGGATGGCTTCTTGGGATACAACCAGATACGTATTAACCTGGAGCATCAGCTCCGGACTACTTTTACGACACCATGGGGAACCTTTTGTTATACAATGATGCCCTTCGACCTCAAGAATGCTGGGGCCACATATCAAAGGGCAATGACATTCTTTTTTAGTGACTACATGCTACACTCACTCAATGACTATGTCAATGATATCGTGGTTAAATCAAAAACATCACAACAACACGTACAAGACCTTGACTTGGTGTTAAAACGTTGTTTAAAATATGAGCTGAGACTTAACCCAAAGAAATGTGTCTTTGGAGTCAAAATAGGAAAAATGCTTGGATTCATAGCCTCAGAAGCAGGGATACGAGTAGACCCCGATAAAGTTAAGGCCATAACAAACTTAAAACCACCTAGCAACCTTACTGAACTTCGAGGTCTACAAGGTAGATTACAGTTCATTAGACATTTCATAGAAAAACTAACAGATAAATTAAAACCTATGAATCACTTGTTGCACAAGAACATCCATTTTGAATGGACTCCATAGTGCCAAGAAGCATTTGACCATATTAAAACAACACTTGCCCAATTACCCACGGTTTATCCACCTCAGAATGTTAAACCATTTTACATCTACCTTGCAACTTTAGATTCGTCAATCACGTCTATGATTTGCTAGAAACAAGATGATGGAACCGAAGTCCCTGTCTATTACTTAAGCCATGCATTAGTTTCCTACGAGAAAAAGTATAATGAGGTGGAGAGATCATGTTTAGCCTTGGTCTTTTCTTTAAAGAAATGGCAACATTACCTCTTCCACAATCAAGTCAACATAATTTGCAAGGATAATGTGCTCAGAGCCATCACAGGAAAAATTTATGAGACAAGTCAGATAGCCCATTGGAAAGCTATGATAGCTGAATTTGACCTACATTACATAGCGTAGCAAATCAAATGGCCATGTCACCAACGCACGATCAAGAAAAGATAGAGCCAGAATTCCTAGATGAAAATGTAAGCATAATAGACATAGTACCCAATAACTACAATGCCATTCTAAACTTTGATGGAGCATCCACCTCTCGAGGGGGAAGTGCTACTGCTATCATCACCTATCCCTCCAAGGAGATCCGACCATTTGCTTACCATTTCAACTTTCACTGTACCAACAACATAGCAGAGTATGAAGGTCTCCTTAGAGGTCTCACAGCAGCACTAGCTTCAAACATCACATGGCTTGTGGTCAGAGGAGACTCACAAATATTTATACATGCAAAGTGCAATATTTACAACCATACTGTGACTTGGCAAAACACTTAATGAGGTGATTTGAAAACATCAATGTGCAACACATCTCTAGAAATGACAATACCATCACAGATGCACTCGCCACATTAGCGTTAAATATATCACCAGACATGTTCCATACATTGCCAAGTTCCATAATCAGTTGTGCCAAACCAATAACTGATACCCTTGATACATTGCCAATTGCATCTGTTAGTACAACACACGCGATAGAATGGTATGACAACATAAAAGAGTACCTTCTACGCGATGAAATACCACAACATCTAACGAATGCACAAAAAGACGCGGTACAAAAGCATTCTCGGAAATATGCATTGGTAGGGGACACCGTGTGTCATCGATCCTAAAAAGGCATATTGCTAACATGTGTTGGTAGTACTGATGTCCAAACCATCATTGAGTAGCTACATGACGGACTATGCGGAGGACATATAGCACCAAAAGCAATGGCAACAAAGATAAGACGTTTAGGCTATTATTGGCCACACATGGAGTATGACTATCTCTCCAGGGCTAAAACATGCAAAACCTGTCAAAGACATATCAATCTAATCCACGTCCCACCAAATGAGTTGCATACAGTGCACATCACTTGGCCCTTTCAAAAGTGGGGGTTGGACCTTATCGGACCAATAACACCCTCATCTTCTTTAGGGCATATTTTCATCATAACCATAATACAATACTTCACGAAGTGGGTAGAAGATATTCCCCTTTGAAAGATCACATCTAAACACGTATGCAACTTCATTCTCGAAAACATTGTAACCTGTTTTGGCATCCCTATGACCATCATCACTAATAACGGGCCATAATTCAGCAGTGCCGAAACAAAAACTTTTTGTGAAAGTATGGGGATCAAAAACTCATTTTCATCCCCTTACTACCCTCAAAGCAATGGGCAAGCCGAGGCAACAAACAAAACCATTATTACAATACATAAAAAGATGCTTACCCAAAGCAAGCGAAGGTGGCACGAACAATTGGTATACGCATTGTGGGCATATCGTACTACGCATCAGACTTCAACAGGTAAAAAGCCATATAGTCTTGCTTATGGTTTAGAAGCTATTTTACCTCTGGAATTACAGGTACCATCTTTAAGGATCACACTTTCCAAACTCCTCGACGAAGGACAAAATAATGACCTACACATCATTGAACTGGACTCGGTGGAGGAGGAGCACATATGTGCACTCAATCAAATCGAATGGTACCAAAAATAGCAATGACAACATCATCGACATGACATTCATAAGCACCCCATCAAAGAAGGTGACCTTGTACTTAAGGCCATTCCAGAACACCTGGACAAATTCTCAGCCAACTGGGAAGGGCCCTACTTGGTCACTAAAGCATACAATAATGGAGCATTCAAGTTAGCTGATATGGAAGGGCATGAGCTTGAAAATCCAACCAATCACTTGTTCTTGAAACCATTCTATATTTGAGTATAGGCTTAGGTAAGCATGAGTCCTGGATCATGACTATAAACTGATACCACAGCTCGTCCTGGGATCATGACGGTAAACTGATACCACAGAACAATCCTGGAATCATGACTTAAAACTGATACCACACAGCATCCGTAATGACAATAAACTAGCACCCATCTGGCATGATAGTAAACTACCACAGTCCCACTAGCCAGAGTCTACTAAGACTATAAATTGGTTTGCCTCTTCATGGTCCGCCAAGACTAGAAACTAGCAATGCACTGTCTGCCACGACGCTAAACGGGAAATGTCCAATGAGTCATGGCATAAAACTAACCCATGATAGTCCGCTAAGACTGTAAATTGGCAAGTTCATCTCTGTTTCTTCAATCTATGACTGCATTCAAACTTCATCAGAATTGCTGCATCGCTCACCATCGGCCGATCCTAGCAATATTGCTGCCAGCCATATACCGTGCCTGACATCTCATCTGGTGCCATTGTTTCATCAGTAGCTGTTTAAGTCTAAGTTTGCGTACTCACTCATGGTTTTCATGTCTTCTTGAAGTTGTGTTTGAAGGATGACACTCAGAGGTGTTCGTACAAGAATGTACTTCATCATAAGTAGTAAGGTGAGATGTTGTTCACAGCACACGTGGCAAGACTAAATCAAGTCATTCACTAGTACATCCCCATTTCCCGGTACATTCGCTATCTATTCATCAACATACTCTACTTAGCCACACCTCTGATACACCTAGTACACTCAAAACTTTAAGCATGTTGTTGCGCACTATAACACTTTGAAGCAGTTGCAACACACAACATAGCACTTGAGCATGAGTACAAGATCAAAACAAAGCTTCTTCCAAAAAAAAATGTTGTCTCTTCCCACATAAAACACAAGATGAGATGACAGTTGTCTTGAAAATAAATACTCATGTCAAAAATAATCGAGTGACATCCCGTTGCATGGCTTTGGCTCTCCGCCAACAGGCTTCCCCCTAAAACACTAAACAAGGGCCCTGTTCCTCCAAAGAATGCAACACATCATCACATGGCTTTGGTCTCGCCAACAAGTCCTCTTGGATACTAACCAAGAGTGTTGTTCTGCCAAAGGACGCACATCACATGTCTTGATTCCGAGTCTCCTAAATAATGGCTATTGACAAGGATCAGCATGATACACACCAGAGCATCCCCTTTACCAAGCACAATCCCTTGGTCAGTTCCTAGTCCCCACAATCTCCATTTTTCTACTAGCTACAGATTTCACTTTTCCAATTCTATGTACTACAGAACATGGTGCGATGATGTCTAGTCAGGTGGCAAAGGACAATGTCTTTATCGAGTTGCTTGTGGTGTTTTGCACTTCTTTGTCGATGCTTCTCGGGTCGATTCCTCTAAGCACCAACAAAGAGGGGCCAATGAAACACCACAAAATTTTGAGCTTAGTACTTCTCCAACAAGAATCGAGCTAAGTCATGACATTCCTCAGCATGAGTAAAAGCTTGAGGGCCCCATAGATAGCTTCAAGCGGAGTCGAACTCAACAACAATCAGGTCCCTGGGATCCACAGACGACCACGGTGACATCTGTTATCAAACACGGCAACTTCGGAGATCAAAATACTTAGTTTTCACTAAGTATACATTCTTAGCGTATACGACTAGCATGTACACTCAAGTATAGATTCTCAGTGTATACACCTAGTGTACACACTCAAGTTTACATTCTCAACGTATACCCCTAGCATACATGCTCAAGTTTACATTCTCAGCGTATCCGCCCAGTGCATACGCTCAAGTTCACACCCACAGAGTATACGACCAACGTATATGCCCAGCATACACGCCTCACAAGTACGTTTAGCCTGTACGACTGATGCATACGCTTGGTATGTAATCCCCAAAGATGGAAACAACACTCCAGAGCAAGACTTGGTACAAGGTAGCAACTCACACGAACAGAGCAACCATCAGTGTATATGCCCAACGTATACGCCCAGAAACCATCAATGTATACACCTAGTGTATACGCTCAGCATCCACAGTGTATACTCCCAGCACATCTAGCGTATACGCCCAGCATATAGGCCCAGAGCCCATGCCCGCCTGACACAACATATACACTCAACGTATATGCCCAGCAGATGTAACATGTTGTACACTTGTAAATTTTATTCTTTTGCACCTAGTCAACACGCCACGTGTCACCCAACCAGAGTCTAACGTCAAAACCTATATAAAAACCTTAATTTTTCATTAGATAGGGGGCTGGCTGGCAATTTTAAGCAAAAATCAAGAGAAAAACAGGATGCTGAGAACTAGAGTAGAGAACCTTGTACACTAGAGAACCCTATACGCTGAGCATATAGCCTCTACGCTGTGCCTATAGTTTGAACCAGCCAATAGTTATCCCTGCATCCATTGGGGCTATTCATCTGCCTTATGTGAAAGCCACAACTACGTTAGACTAGTGCATTGTAACACTCACTTTGCAATAATATTGCTACATTTTCTTCCTGAAATCAGTTACAGTTTTGTATCGATTTTTGCATGTTTACTGTTTACGTTGTTTTACGTTTACGCTCTATGTACACCAGTTACACTATTTACGCTCTGTTTTACATATTTTATGTCGTTTACATATAACCCAGCGTATAGCACCTTGGTGTACATTTTGGGAAATCCTTGCTTGATTCGTGCACGGACCACTCAAGGTACTCTTCCTTCATTCACTCCAGCTTGCCCTCAAGCGAAGGTAGGGTCTTTTGTGCGTGTCCGGAGATCTCCAGTTCTATGTTTCCTTCCAGCCAAAGACCGATGATTTCAGATGGTACATTCTCATCTTGATCGCATCTCCATACCTTAGAAGCGAAAGCCTTTCAATCCTAACATTTGAGGTTCAGTAAATCTATTTTTGCTTTACGCTCTACTAGCTCCCAAGTTAACGATACTTGGCGATTCAACAAATTCCAATATCTATCATAAGTAATTTCGGAAGTTCGCCAAGAGCGATCACCTATTAACCTTGCTGAGGCAAACTCATAGCACGATTTGAGATTGTCCTGTTCTGTTGATAGCTTGGAAATCTCTTTTTCTTCCACCTAAATTTGCAACCATAGCCTCTCGATGGAATGCCTACAGGTCTAAAGAGACTTGGCATTCTGCACAACGCACTCTGCCACTTCATCATAAATCTATCGGGGCACTTGCTCAATCTCTAGAGGTAGTGCAAATCAACTATCAATACTAGTGGCCTTAGATGAATCCCATTTTAGTTTAGCCCCTTCTCATATGAGGAGAACATACATTAGACATTGGATAGTAGCAATAGATGAGAAAAAATCGAAGGATACAAAACACTTAAGATATATGTACCTATTCCAGGGTGAGCCTACTCAATGCAATCAACCACCTCACCAATGACACTAGTTATAAAGTCCATTTTACTTGGCATTTTGATCCAAGTAAATGGTTCATGTATAGGAGACAGGTTAACGTCAGTGGTCATTTCTGTGGGAGCCTTCATCATAGGGACTTCTAAACGAATGTTAGGAAGCGTCCTAGTCTCAACATTTTCACCTGGTAGCAGTAAAAAAATAAAGTCAAAATTTAGAATAATAGAAAGCACAATTCAAAAGGTGAATAACATAATAAGGAGAACATACCTAAATCTTTGTCCTCTTCCAGATTCAGAGGATCACAAAGGTCTAGTCTCCCTCTAAAGAAACCATCGAACATCTCATCGACTCCATCCTAATCATCGATGTTACCCTTTTCTGTAGTATCTCCCTCCCGATCTTTCATTCCTCCCATCTCATCCCTGCCTGCCTCGTCCTCCTCATTTAAGTTTGTTGAAACCTCTTCCTCCTCGATGATTGGTGCTAATCTCTCTTTTCTTACGTCAGAATTCAACTCTAATGACATTCATAGGTTCAACATCAGGTGTTTTATAAACCACCGAAAAATAAAGTAAAAATAATGATGATGATAACAAAACAAGAGAAAATTAGAGAACCAAGCATATCCCATACAGGCATCTTAAACTGTATACATTTCACCCTTAATTCATCTGCAGTTAGAGCAACCTCTCTAGGACATTCATGCTTCTAAACTTTTGATTTTGCTTTCTCAATCGTTTCCTGGATCACCTGATCGGCTCTCCTAGTAGTATAGGGCACATTATCTGGTTCCAACCCTACGCTGTCATGTGTGTGAATTAACTGAACAGATGACCCCTCCATCATGATAGAAATTGACTCGTCAATCCCCTCGGGAGCATCTTGAGATTCAGCCACCTCAAATAAGTGACGAATCCATGGGTAAGATAGTTGGTGGCAATCCCTTAACACGTACTTGTTATCCACGTGAACAACCAAAAGTTCAGCCAGCTGACGTAAGTAACCAGCAAAGAATGCAAAAATGAAATGGGATTACACCTCAATGTTTGAACGTAACCTAACTATCTCCCCATGGAAACCCGAAAGCAAAAACTGGGCCCAGTTATAATGTATCCCAATCTCTAGAATAGTGTGCATGATATGCATAGGTTCTACCCCAAGAGGTTTTACTTGAGACAGAGACTTGGGAAACACCCGCGCCCTGAACAAGGGATATAACTCATTAACTTCTACCACTTTTGATTTCCCCTACATAGGGAATCCCTTAGAGCCTTTAAGAACACCCAACTAGTCCTCCAATTCAAGAACCACATGGATTTCCTTCTGCACCCTATCCAAAATCACTTTAGTTCTAGCTACTAGTACACCAAAGAAGTCCAAAAATAACTCCTTCGATAGATGGAAAACCACTTTGATACCCTTGATGCAAGTGCTATAGTAGGTGACAGACTTGTCAAAAGAATCAACAATTCCAATCATCTTTGTCACAGAAACATCAGGGCTTAGAGTAGTAAACAAATCCATGAGGCCCACATCACTCAAATGACTGATGATATGTGGCAGTGCCTTTGTATGTAACCATCGCTATGCATCACTGACTTCCCCAAATTTCATAGACAAAGTACTCTTAGTCTGCCCGGTTGTGATAGTGACTCCACTAGATGGGGTTTCCACTGTATGCACAAGATAACCCCAGGGAGTCAACATAACCAATGATGTAGTAGAACAAGCAAACTGAGGTATCAAAAATACCATTACTAACTGTCACTCGATGGATTCAGATCGCTAGGAGCCAAATCGGCATCACATGGAAAAACTGGCCCATTATGAGACTAATCCCCATGCAACCACCCCCTAGCCTCGCATTGTGCAAGTTCCCTCAAGTACCATTTGTCAAAATGAACGATGTCATCCTTAGTCTAGGCCAACATGGCACCATGAAGAGTGGGGCCTGCCATGAAAGCCTCTAGGACGGTACGAGCCAAGGCGAGTCCATCATCACCTACACACACTTCTTCTTTGTTGAATTGAGGCCTGCAAAGAGATAGCGATCAAAATATAAACCACTACTAAGCAGCAAGGCAAAAAATGGTAAATTGAACAACCTTACCTTCCTACTCGGTACACTATTCCAGGAGGGTTCTAGAACAAAGTATGTGCACAAGCAGCTAGGAATAGGGTGTTATTGATGTGGTAAGATCCATGTGACAATAAGTGCCACACACGCGATAATGGATGGCTAGATCTGGGTCCTCCAGAGGGATGGTCCTCAATCGTAAGTGGTCCCTCATCGATGTCCACCACGAAAGCCACAATGCCTTTTGAAGATCCTGGTAACATGGTCTCAAGCACGCTCAATGCTAATTGTTCACTTAGATGTGACCGTATTACCATGTTCAATTTGTCTAAGATAAAGGCAAGGAATTCACAGGTCCCTTATCTGAACCATACCCCATTGCGATTAATGGTCATATTAGGAACTGGCTCGTTAGAATCAATCGGGCCAAACCATGTCAGAACTTCAACAAGCTCCACCACTAAGAGGAAAGGTTTGGGATCCCTACATGTATTCAATAAATAGGGTTAACAAACCATGTAAAAGTAATGTTCTACACTAGGGGGCCAATACTTAGAAAAATTCCTACCATCACGTAGCGTGCAGACCCTGCATGCTAAAAAATGCAGTGTGCAGACCCTGCACTCTAGAAAACGCAGTGTGCAGACCCCGCATGCTGGAAAACGCAGCATGCAGACCCTGCACGCTGAAAAACATAGCGTACAGACCCTACACACTGCACGCTAGAACATGACCACACTAACCCCACATGCTGAGTACAAAAACCTTATGCTATGAAAACATTTATGCTACGTAATGGGAAAATCAACAGGAATAGTTTGCAAAAACACAAATTTCGACGAAGGGTTAGAGCCTACCTACACACTGACCCTGACCATGAGGGAATCTAGGCAAACACTGGAGCATCACTTCTCTCTCTTTGGCGAAGGTCAAGCTAGGCTCCTTCCTCCCCTGGCCTTCTACTTGCTTGCCCTTGCTCATCATTGTGTTCACACTGAACCTTGGAACCTGGTGTTCACGCTAAACCCTGTACACTAGGGTTTCATCCCTGCACATCACGAACCCTATATGCTATGTTTTCATTCTTGCATGATGCGTTCACGCCAAACCTTGCACGTTGGGGCATGAACCCTTACGATTCACACTACACATCCATGTCGCATGTCCACGCTGAAGTTCTTGCCGAATCCTTCCACCCGACTTGTCGCACCCCGATCTATGTCACCCTGGCCACCACCGCCGTGTCGTACTTGCACCTACCCCTACCTATACTGCTTGATATTCTCCCCGATATATGTTGTGCTTAGTTCACGCTGGTTTCAGGTTCACGCTTGGATTTCACTACCTTCACGCTATCTCTATATTGACTTCGGAGTTCACGCTTACCCATCATTTTATACATCTCCACGTGGCATACATCGTCCCATGGAAATTGGTGCATGGGTAGTTTATTTGGGAAAATATATATAAACGAAATAAACATGATAAACTCAATAAACATAAAAATTAACAAAATTCCAAATACATATAAATACATATGAGTAAAACTAGAAGTTTGATCACCGCGCTAGTTAGTAATGAACGTGTTGTCAGGAAGGTCAGGGTCCTCGACCAGCCTCTGCAGTAGGTCAGCTCAGCCGCACTAGCAGATCATCTGCTAGAGTTCCGCGTCATCTTGTTAGATCGCACAGTCAGGTTCGTACGTCGGCGTCGCTCCCATGGTGTCTGCAAGCTCGTGCCACACTCTACAGGTCTGCAGGATAAGTCGCTGGGGGGGGGTCACCGCCTGTGTAAAGACCGTGCAATTCCATGCCTTCCAGGCGTGCCATAACAGCAGCGCCGACCAGGAGTCATCATTAAATCATCGCCGGGGGGGGGGGCATCCTACATGCACGCCAAGTGGCGATCATGCAAGGGCAGTTGTAAATGAAGTGGGTGAGCATTTCAGAGCTAGTTCCGCAGCGCGGACACGTGGTGTCATGTGTGATGTTGTGCTGCTATAGTACGGCGTGTACAGGGAGCACCGCAGACTTTATCTGCCAGAGGAACATTTTGACTTTCTCGGGAAGCCGCCTATGCCAGATCTGCTGCCAGCCATCCTCCGGGAAACATTTTTGCATCAAGATGGCACACGGATCGAGGTGGATCTAGCCCAGGCGCAGCATCTCCCGCACGTGCCGACAGATGGTCTGCCAAGGGCAGGAACCGTGCGGTCTAGGCTACCAAGGCGTGTATTTTCGGCAGGCGATGCGGGCCCACTAGTTGCGCTCCCCCAATGCACGTGTCAGCCGGTGGAAGAGCCGTTGCTGTCCCATCGTGCATTCATCTTCGAAAGTCATGACCCCGAAGGCCCCCGCCTGACGAGGACGGGCGATGCGGTGCCAGTTTACCAGGTGAAGCTTGCTCCCCCCTTTGCCCCCCCGCCAAATGAAGCCACAGATCATGGCGTTGATTTGGTGAATTATAGCTGAGGGGGGCGCAATGACTGCCTCCACAAAGCGCACAGTGGCCGCGAGGATCCCGGTAGCCACGAGGAGGCAACCCTTGCAGGTAAGAAAACGGTTTGCCCAGCNCCACGAGGAGGCAACCCTTGCAGGTAAGAAAACGGTTTGCCCAGCGGTGTATGCGCTTCTCGAGTTTGGCCAGGAGGGGAGTCCAAGTATTGTTCCATCCCCATTGGAACAACGGGATACCAAGGTAGGTATCGGTGAATTTGTCGGACTGAATGTTTAGGATTTGTGTAACCCGGTGCTGCACTTACGGGTCCACATTGATGAAGTACGCTGTTGAATTTGTGTAGTTGATTTCCAATCCTAATTCGGTGGCCAATCTGGTCAGGGCCAGGTTGATACATTGTGCCTGAGGGACTGCCGCCCANGCCAATCTAGTCAGGGCCAGGTTGATACACTGTGCCTGAGGGGCTGCCGCCCAGCTGAGAAGCATGGTATCATCGGCGTAGTATTCAACATGGCAAGCCACCCCCGTAATGTCCAGGCCCTCCACCCCAAGGTACTGCAGTAAAATTGCATGAGGTCCATGGCAATGATGAACAACAAGGGGGACAGGGGGTTGCCTTACCTTAGTCTATGACTAGGGGAGGAAAAGCCCCACAACTGCCCACCCACATCAAAGGAGAACCCTATGGAGGACTGGATATGCAGACATAATTGGATAAAACCAGGGTCAAAGCCTTTCTTATGCATGATGTCATATAAGGCGTCCCAACTAAGTGTATCGTATACCTTAGCTATGTCTAGATTGAGACATAGACCAAGAAACCCCGTAGTACGGAGGGAATGAAGGACCTCTTGCATAAGAAGAACCTGATCCTGAAGGGTCCTACCATGAAAGAAGCCCACCTGATTGCATCCAACCAACTTAGGCAAGAGGGGTCCCAGACGATTGACCAGGAGTTTAGAGAAGACGTGAATGAGCACATTGCACACACCAATGGGACAAAAGTGCTATAGGTGGTGTGCATTCAACTATTTTGGGATGCAGATGATGCGCGAGCAGTTAAGTTCGCACCGTACCTATCATCTGGCCAGCATGACGTTGAAAGCATCTAGAAGATTGGGCCCCACAACATCCAAGAAAGCTCTAAAGAACTCCAGTGACCAACCGTCCGGTCCAGGCACTTTACCGCCCAGCATGTTGTTGATGGTGTTAGTCAATTTTGTCGCCGAGAAGGGGGCCAAAAGAAATTGATTGTCCGCAGCAGTGAGCACCTTGGCCACATGGACGGAGATGGGCTGGGTGGGGTGCTTGGTCCAAATGCACCCCCAATAATGTGAGAGCTCGTTGGTGATCCCC
The DNA here is from genome assembly GCA_015680685.1 of Gnetum montanum. Taxonomy (NCBI): domain Eukaryota; kingdom Viridiplantae; phylum Streptophyta; class Gnetopsida; order Gnetales; family Gnetaceae; genus Gnetum; species Gnetum montanum. Next base: position 362,069 of record MNCI01016660.1, on the reverse strand, counting down.
TGTGGGTCTTCAACCATCGCCCCAGCCTGAGTACGGAGGCCATGGATGTGGGTTTTTCCATGCATCTTAGCCATGCAATTTGGCTTACGGAAGCCACCCTGGCCAGCTATTTGGGGGTCCCGGCCACTGGTGAGGTCATCCTGCCGACCTCCCGCAGCCTCCAGAACTCTGTGACCTTTTCAAGGGGCTAACCCCGAGAACACAGAGCTGCCAGGTCCCTCGGTCTTCTCTCTATTGCCTATGGGCTCGCGTCGCCACCTTGGTGGAACATTTTTTCATCCATTCAGGCAACGTGTCCAAGCTCCAGGGGTTGCATTTCACCTTCTTGAGGTGCTTGAAGGATGGCACCCAGGTTAACCTGCTGCGGTTCTTCCTTGAGGTNGAAGGATGGCACCCAGGTTAACCTGCTGCGGTTCTTCCTTGAGGCCGTCTGCTGTAAACGACGTGGGCACCACTCAAGGTTAATTTTGGCTTTGTGGTAGGGGGCGGGGGGCAGGGGGCTCCTGGCCCATCCTCTGCCCCCCCTGGGGGTCACCTCGCTGATGCCCCCCCCCACCACCCCGATTTCCCCCACCTCGGCCACTCAGCAGCGGCAGACTACTTTGAACCTCACCTATGGAAGTCGCTCTCGTCGAAATTCCCGCGCTTGCCTAACCCCCACAGTGCCCCCCCAAATTGGGAGGCGGAAATGCAATAGGCAGTTGCTTCTGCTCGGGAGGCTGAGCGACAGATTTCGGAGGCAAAGTGGACCGAGACCCTGGCTCAGTGGCGTGCCAACCACGACGCCTAGCTTCGTGAACAGGCACAACAGCTGAGCCGGCAGCACACACTCATGATGGAGACCTCGCGGGCCCAGCTCATTGATGAGCTCTGGGACCGAATCAGGGAGGAGCTGCGCCAGGAAGAGGTGGCTCATCAGGCCCAAGAGGCGGTGGCCCTGCAGGAGCAGGAGCGCCTGAGGAAGGAGGAGGAGCAATGGCAACGACAACTTGACCGGGCACATGTACACAGTGCCTGTCAGTGGCTTAGGGGGGGGGGCGTTGCCCATATAGCATTTTGGGCATTAGTTGTGAGAGCTCCTAGGGGGAGCTCAGACGACACATCAGACGCACGTCCGCTAGATTCCACCCTGATGCAGGGGACTCATCGGCTGACTGGAGCAGGAGAGAGGCTACTATGCAGGGCATCCAACAAGCCATGAACTTCATGGACACCGAGGAGCATCGCACCACACTGGACCTGCTTCATGAGCTAGAACGGCCTCGGTGTGCCTATCACCTTCTGCCAACTCGCCCCTAACGCCCCCCCCCCATTTTTGCTGCTGCCCCCCCTCCTTTATTTGTTGAGGTTGAGCCCCTCCCCTTGGGGGTGCGCCCCCCCTCCCCCCCTCCCATCTCTTTTTTATTGTTAGGGGTGCGTCCCCCCCCATTGGGGGTGCGTCCCCCCTCCTCTTGCTCTCACTATTCGACCCTGAGGTTTTTGAGGGTTTGAGGTTTTGAGGTTTTGAGGTTTGGTGGCTAAGCTCAGAGTCCTGCGTGCTTTGAAATTTGTGATTTTCTCGGGTCCCCCCCCCTCAGTGTGGGCCATCCTTGATGTCCCCCACATTGTAATTGTTTACTCATGTACCATAACTTTTAGTAATATAAACCCGAACATTCTCTCAAAAAAAACTAGAAGTAAGGAGACTTATATGTTGGGCTAAATACTACACACATGCAATGTCCCCTCGCATAGCAAACTCTAGTTGCCCAAGTTAAACACCTCGGCACATATTCCTAGTTCGGTAGTCTCACACTCAATAACGATTACAAATCATACAATCAACTAGACATCATAAACGAATAGCCCATCAGCCCGACAAGGCTTTAAACTACCATGATGGCCTGAAATGGCCCCAAACTATCGAATGGCCCGGTAAGGCCTTAAACTGGCATGATCAGTCCGTTATGACTATAAACTGACAGGAACAGCCCAATAAGACCTTAAACTGCCATGATTAGTCTGTTATGACTATAAACTAACAGGAACGACTCGGTAAGGCCTTAAACTACCGCAATCAGCCCGTCGGCCCAGAAAGGCCTTAAACTACCATAATCGACCTTGTAGGGCCTTAAACTGCCATAATCGGCCTGGTAGGGCCCTAAACTTCCATGCGTCCGAATACAATGATAAATTACCATTGCATACCTTAGTCTAGTTTAGATGCATAAATACATAAATTGCTTACATCCAAAAATAACGAACCACTGGATTGACGCTGCTCACTGTTTATTGGCAGGAGCAAACATCATGGACAGTAAGCAATTATTCTTACCAATGTCTATCAATGGACCACACCGAACGATCACATGAGAAATCAACATAGAGTCTATTGACTTAGGCTCAACAATAATTGACACTTTTGTGGCATCAACTCAACAAACGCTAGACTGTTTTAAAACAATGACCAAGACTCTGGACCTAGAAACAGATAGCATCACCGAAGACCCCTTGGCCAAAGTCCCCATTACCGTGCTAGATGGTGAGGTTAAAATCCTGAAACTAAGTACATTGTTAAGCCTGCAACTGGCCAATGAAATAGCACAAGTGGTTAAAGACAACATAAAAGAATTCGTTTGGTCCTACACTNACAAGTGGTTAAAGACAACATAAAAGAATTCGTTTGGTCCTACACTAACATGCTTGGGTTAGACCCTCAAATAGTCCAGCACAACATTATACTCGACCCAAAATTAAGACCAGTGAAACAAAAGGCACGTAAGATTAAGCCTGAGGTAGCACTAACAATCCGCAATGAAATCACCAAACTTTATCAGGCTGGTTTCATTTGGGCTATTGACTATGCTAACTGGGTATCCAACATGGTCATTGTCCCAAAGAAGAACGGAAGCATTTTCCTATGCATTAACTTCTGGGACCTCAACGTTGCGACCATAAAAGTTGATTTCCCCCTACCTAGCATTGATCAACTAGTTGACTTGACCGCTAGGCATGCCTTGTTATCTTTTATGGATGGCTTTTCAAGATATAACCAAATTCGGATTAACCTTGAACACCAACTTCAGATGACTTTCATGACACCATGAGGTACTTTTTGCTACACGATGATGCCATTCGATCTTAAGAATGCCAGTGCTACATACCAAAGAGTGATGACATTCATCTTTAGTGATTATATCTTTAACTTGTTCAATGACTATGTGGATGATATCATGGTTAAATCAAAGACATCAGAACAACACGTACAAGATCTTGACTTGGTACTAAAACGTTGTTTAAAATATGAGCTAAGACTTAACCCAAAGAAAGGTGTCTTTGGAGTCAAGACAGGAAAAATGCTTGGATTCATAGCCTCGGAAGTAGGGATACGAGTAGATCCTGATAAGGTTAAAGCCATAACAAAATTAAAACCACCTAGAAACCTTACCGAACTTTGTGGTCTACAAGGTAGATTATAGTTCATCAGGCATTTCATAGAAAAAATGACAGACAAATTGAAACCTATGAAGCACTTGGTATGCAAGAACATTCATTTTGAATGGACTCCATAGTTCCAGGATGCATTTGACAACATTAAAACAGCACTTGTTCAACTACCCACAATTTATCTACCTTGAAATGATAAACTATTCTACATCTACCTTGCCACTTCAGACTCATCAATCGCGTTCATGCTGTGCCAAAAAGGAGATGATGGAACTGAAGTCCCTGTTTATTACTTAAGCCATGCATTAGTAGCCCATGAGAACAAGTACAACGAGGTGGAAAGATCATGCTTAGCCCTTGTCTTTTCCTTAAAGAAATGGTGACATTACCTCTTCCATAACCAAGTCAATATAATCTCCAAGGATAATGTACTCAGGGCCATCATAGGAAACATTTATGAGTTAAGTAGAATAGCTAGGTGGAAAGCCGATAGCTGAGTTTGACCTGCATTACATAGCGCAATCATCAGTTAAAGGTCAAGCCATGGCAAATCAAATGACTGCATCACCAATGCACGATCAGGCAATGATAGAGCTAGAATTCCCTGATGAAAATGTGACTGCAATAGACATAGTACCCGATGACTACGATGCTATCTTGAACTTTGATGGAGCATCCACCTCTCGAGGGGGAAGTGCTGCTGCCATCATCACCTATCCCTCTAGGGAAATCCAACCCTTTGCTTATCATTTCAACTTTCACTGTACCAACAATGTAGCAGAGTACGAAGGTCTCCTTAGAGGTCTCATGGCAACACTAGCTTTAGACATCACACGACTAGTAGTCAGAGGTGACTCACAATTAGTTCTAAATCAAGTCACAAATGTTTATGCCTGCAAAGCACAACACTTACAACCATAATGTGATTTGACTAAGCACTTACTAAAGCAATTCGAAAATATAGATGTGCAACATGTTTCCAGAAATGATAACACCATCGCAGATGCACTTGCCATGTTAGCTCTAAACATATCACCAAATATGTTCCACATGTTGCCCAGCTCTATAATCAGTTGTACTAAACCCATAACTAATAATCCTAATGAATTACCAATTGCATCCATTAGTACAATGCAGGCCGTAGAATGGTACGATGACATAAAGGAATACCTTTTACACGGTGAACCACCTGAACATCTAACAAATGCACAAAAGGACGCAGTACGAAAACGTTCTCAACAGTATACATTAGTAGGCAACACATTGTGTCATAGATCCTATGAAGGTATTCTATTAAGATGCATTAGTAGCACGCATGGCTAGACCATTGTGGAGCAAGTACACGAAGGACTCTACGGAGGGCACATAGCGCCCAAAGCAATGGCAACCAAAATAAGGCGTTTAGGGTACTATTGGCTACACATGGATTATGATTGTTTCTCCAAGGTTAAAACATGAAATATATATCAAAAAAATAGCAATTTGGTACATGTTCCACCAAATGAGCTATATACAGTGAAAATTACCTTGCCTTTCCAGAAATGGGGGTTAGACATTATCGGACCGATAACTCCCCCATCTTCTACGGGACATAGATTTATCATAACCGTGACAGAATATTTCACAAAATGGGTAGAAGCTATTCCCCTTAGAAAGACCACATCGAAACACATATGGAACTTCATTCTAGTAAACATTGTGATCCATTTTGGCATTCCGATGAACATCATCACTGATAACGGGCCACAATTCAGCAGTGCCAAAACTAGAACTTTCTGTGAAAGTGTAGGGATAAAACATTCATTTTCATCCCCATACTACCCTCAGATAAATGGACAAGCTAAAGCTACAAATAAGATCATCATCTTAGTGCTAAAGAAGATGCATACGCAGAGCAAAAGAAAATGGCATGAACAATTAGTATACGCACTATGGGCTTATCGCACTATGCATCGGACTTCCATAGGTAAAATGCCATATAGTCTTGTTTACAGTTCAGAAGCTATTTTACCTTTGGATTTTCAAGTACCATCCTTAAGGATCACACTCTTCAAACTCCTCGACGAAGATCAAAAAAATGACTTGCGCATTGTTGACTTGGACTCAATGGAGGAGGAACGACACGTGCGCTCGATCAGCTTGAATGGTATCAAAAACAACAACGACGATGCCATCAATGTGACATTCACAAGAACCTGATCAAAGAAGGTGACCTCATGCTTAAGGCAGTCCGTGAACCCGTGGATAAGTTCGCAGCAAATTGGGAAGGGCCCTACTTGGTCATCAAAGCATTCGACAATGGAGCATTTAAACTAGCCAATATGAACGGTAATGAACTCACACATCCGATGAACCACTTGTACTTGAAAATATTCAATGTTTGAACATGAACTCAGGAATGCACTCGTCCTAGAATCATGACGGTAAACTGATACCACAGCTTGTCCTAGAATCATGACGGTAAACTGATACCACAGCTCATCCTGGAATCATGACAGTAAACTGATACCACAGCTCATCCTAGAATCATGAAGGTAAACTGATACCACAGCTCGTCCTAGAATCATGATGGTAAACTGATACCATAGCTCATCCTGGAATCATGACGGTAAACTGATACCACAGCTCGTCCTGGAATCATGACGGTAAACTAATACCATAGCTCGTCCTAGTGTTACGATGATAAACTAACACCATAGTTCATCTGCAATGACAATAAACTAGAACCCATCCATTATGACTTTAAACTACCACAGTTTCATTCACCAGAGTCCGCTAAGACTATAAACTTGTCTGCCTCTTCAGAGTCCGCCAAGACTATAAACTAGTAGTGTACTGTCTGCTACGATGATAAACTGGCACTGTCCAATGGGTTATGACGTAAAATTAACCCACGATCATCCACTATGACTATAAACTGGCAGCTTTGTCTCTAGTCTCTCGATCTATAGCTGCATTCAAATTTCATCAGAGCCGCTGCCTCATCACCAGTTGATCTTAACAACATTGCTGCCATGCACATTCAGTGCCTGAAATCTCATCTGGTGCCTTTTTTTCATCAATTTCTATTCAAATCCAATCTTACTCACTCATGGTTTTCTTATCTTCTTGGAGTTGTGTTTGTAGGATGACACTCAGAGGTGTTCGTATGAGAATGCGCTTCGTCATAGCAGCAAGGTATCACATTGTGCCTAACACACATAACCAGGTTAATCAAGCCATTCACTAGTATATTTCCTGTTACACTTCCCATCTATTCCTCAACATACTCTACTTAGTCATACCCCAGACACACCCAGTGCATTCCAAAACATTGAGCACATCATTGCGCACTACAACACTTTTAAGTAGTTGCAACACACAACATGGCACTTGAGCAATGAGTACAAGATAAAAAAAAAGCACAAAGAGAAAGGAGCAAAAAGCCAAAAAGAAACACAAGACCCTTGGCAGTTCCCATACAAGCCCTAGGCAGGAAGGTAATTGTCTTGGAAGCAAGTACTCAAGTCTCAAATGCTCAAGTAACATCTCATTGGGTGGCTTTGTCTCTCTGCCAATAGGTTCCCTTTAATACCAAACAAAGTCCCTGTTCCTCCAAAGAACATAACACATCATCATCATGGATTTGGTTATGTCAAAAAGTCCTCTTAAACCTTAAATAAGAGTCTTGTTCCACCAAAGGACGTACACCTCATGTCTTTGTCTCAAGTTTGCTAGATAATGGCTATTGACAAGGATCAACATGACCTGTATACATACTAGAGCATCCCCTTCACCATGCACAATCCCTTGATTAGTTTCCAATCCCCACAATTTCCATTTCCCCTATCCAGCTACAAACTTCATTTCCCCAATCCCATGTACTACTGAACATGGTGCGATGACATCTGGCCAAGTGTCAAAGGACGATGTTTCTACCAAGTCTCTTATGGTGTTTTGTACTTCTTTGTCAATGCTTCTCGAGTTGATTCCTCTAGGAATCAATAAAGAGGGGCCAATGAAACACCACAAAATTCTAAGCCTAGTACTCCTTCGACAAGAATCAAGCTAGGTCATGATGCTCCCCTACATGACTGAAGCTTAAGGACCTCACAGACAGCTTCAAACGGAGTTGAACTGAGTAAGAAATGGTTCCCCAGGATCCACAATAGACTACGGCAACATCTAGCATCAAACCCTACCAAATTTTAAACTCAAAATACTTGGCTTTCACTGAGTATGTAGCATGCATGCCCAGCGTGTATGCCCAGCGTGAATGCCCAGTGTGTACGCCTAGCTTGCATGCCCAATGTGTGACTTCAAAGACTGCCCAAAATAAGCACTCCAGGGCAAGATTTTCACAAGGCATCAACTCTTAGAGACAAGGCAATTATTAGGTGTCATCATGGGCTCAGGAAAATGGGGTTTTGACCTTGAAATCATGCACTTTGGGGTTCACATGCTAAGCATGTACATCTTGCACACCTAGCGTGTACACCTGACATGCACCATCCAGCCTGCAGCATAGCGTACATTAGTGGAAGTCTTTGAGAACCATGTCAGACCAAGTCCAACTGAGCTGAACGTCCACAGACAGCTTTCTCGTGACATTCGAGCTCAAAACTGAGGGCCAAATTGGATACTTCCTTTTGTAACAGTAGTTTATAAAAATGAATTCTTTTGTCAAGTCTATACGCTGAGTTCACATGCCCAGCATGTACTTGCTAGCGTGCAACAACACATGTTGGCATGTAGCACACTGCATAGTTGTAATATTCTATGCACCTGGGTAATGAAGCCACCTATCATCTGACTTGAAATTCTCTCACCCACAGCCACTCATACCCTTCCAAATCCAAATCCAACACTCGAAACCCTCATAAAAACCCCAATTTTTCACTAGATCGGGGCTGGGAAATTTGGACAAAATAGAGACAAAAAAAACTAGGATCGGAGACTAAGCAAAATCTAAACACCAAACCTACACATTGGACTTCAACCCTACACGCTGATCTTACAGCCTTCACGCTGTGCCTGCAATCTGAACCAGCACACCATCATCCATCTACATTTTTACAATAAAATTGCTTCATTTCTGATTAAGATTTGTTACAATTTTCATTCGTAGTTTTTATCTCTTGTTTACATTCCTGCACCCTTGCATTCTGATTTACATCTATCATGTTGTTTACGCATAACCCAACGTATTTTACATTGGCATACATTTGGGGAAATCCTTGTTTGATCTGCATGTGGACCATCCAAGGTACTCTACCTTCGTCAATTCTAGCTCTCCCTCAAGTGAAGGTAGGGTCTTATATATTTCTTCTGGCGATCTATCGGTGTTTGTTTCATTCTAGCCTTGCATCGATGATTTTGGACAGTACAGTTGGCCCCTTGGATCTTGGTGGTTACCATCGTCACCTCCTGGGGCTTCTTTGCCCCTGAAAAAATTTTCACAAAACATGCTTATCACAATGATGCAAGAAATACAAAGATTGCAAGAACACTTGAGCATGTGACACTTACTGTTTGACCCACCAGGTCTATATGGTAACGGGAATAATGGGAGATCAACCATAGCTTCTTCAACCGTGACCGACTTGAAGGGTTCTATTCAATCCTTATCCAGCCAACCCTACTCCTTACAATGATTGTAGCAAACATAAAACATGCTTGGGTAGGTATGGTATTCTCCCTCGCACTGACCGATCACACCCGCCCACAGGTTCTTAGCAGAAGAAAACTCCTATAGGGCTAGCTATGTTATAGCCAGTAGACCCAGTCGATCGTGAACCCTATCATGATTGATAAAAAACCTAGTGACAAACACATACTATTAGCATTCAACCAATATGGCTAGTATTGCACAACACAGTGGAGCAAGGTTGCAAAACTCACCCGCTAGCACAATAGATAGTCCACTGTGGGTTCTGAAAGCACGTCGCCATGTAACATGCGAGGAACAATGTGTTGTACTGGTGGTAGTAGTTGTATTCAGGCATGTCCCAGATCCAGGCTAAAAGACTTAAACCTATTGAGCCTTGGCTAGATCCCTCTCCCTGGCTACTCATGATTGCCCCATCGGTAAAAAATTTCAAAATGCCACGACTTGCCCCAGGCAGCATGGCTTCTATTATGCCAGATGCCTCCACCTCCTCTAGGGAGGACAAAACAATCATACTAAAGTGGTTGAGAAGGAATTGTAAGAAGTCTCGTGCCCCTCTCCTGAACTAGACCCCTTGCTCTCCCATACGTATTTGGGAAGGAGGGGCATTGGCCATAGGTCTGCTCACATGGTATAGGACCCCTCTAATGTCCAAAATGATCAGCCTAGACCTTGGCCCTACCATGCACGATGCAATCAGTGAATGTTAGCGCCACACTTAAAGGTAATACACGTGCAACATAGCAATGTCTAGCAGTCCATGTATATAGCGTAGCATAACCTTCTGCCTGTACATAGCATAGCAAGGACATGAAAGCCTAGCGTAGCAAGAACATGCGAATAAGCCTAGCGTAGCAACAAAATAATTGACAACATGATCTAATAAAACATTTGTTGCATTTCCACATCACATATGGCCTAGCCCTCCTAGGGGTTTTACATTATGACATGCTAGGATCAAGCAACTTAAACTACCTCGGCCCCACGGTTATGACAACCACGGCGATGGTGGTTTCAGTGGCCTTGCATGCAACCATGATGTAACGTTTATGCATATGCCATGACTAAAATAGCGATAGCGGCAATGCAAAGGTTAAAATGATGCCACCATAGAAAAACATAGGTAGCCAAGGATGGATGCAAAACAAATAGGACGCAAAAAAAGAGCATAGAAAAATAGAAAGTGCAAAACAAAAAAGCAAAGGAGACATAGTAACCTACTGGGTCAACAGTGTGCTCTTCCGCATCGCAATGCACACTTTTGGTGCATGCCCCAGGGTCTTCTTTGCCTCCTCCACCCATGCAAGCACCAGATGTATCTTAGGAGCCATTGTCTTGCTTGCAGATTTACACTTCTCGCTGTAAAAACTCACCTTGCTAGTCGATTAACACAACTGCTTCGTGCTCCGAAATTGCCTTGTGCTCTGATGTGGGCTCTACGCTCTTACGGTGAAAATGGCAAAATTTCCAGGGTTTAATCCCTATTTATGATTGTAATGACGAGATGGGGAAACCTACCTCTCTCTCTCTCTGATTAATGTGGAGCATGCCATATAGCGTAGCATGCTCGACATGACATCATAACACTATTAGCATTAAAGCCTTGACATGCTTCAAGCCAGCTACTTGCCTTCCCGAAAACAAAAAAATATTTTTTTTTGATAAAGGGTCTAAAAAGACCTTAAACTAATAATCCCACCAATCGCAATATGATCAGTCTATAATGACATTAAACTAACAACATCGCACGCTTACATCAGCGATTTTCACATCTTCTTCCACATGGGCAATGTTACAATTTCTAGTGGTTTCATGTTTTCATGTCTACAGTTCATATTTTCACATTAACAGTGTGGCACTTCTCATACTTGAAGTTTCCCATTTCGCATACTATTATTTTGCATGTTAAGATTTTACATGTTGCAATTTGGTAGTCTAAAATGACACTAAATTAGCAGTTTGGCATTTGCATATCGATAGTCACGCAACTTCACACTTTATGTCAGCAATTTTACACCTTTAGCAGTTTTACGCTCTTGTGCCTTGGTGGTCTGCCATGATCTTAAACTGTCAAAATTACAATCTTTACATCATCACACTTTAGAAGTTTCATCTTGTCCCTGCTTTACAAATTTTTGTTACACACAATCTATGCCGACAGACGCCTCTTAACCAAGCTTTCATCTTATGATGATAGGTCGAGTAAGAGATGGGAATCCATCGTGACCTTCCCACACCTTTAACGTTAGTAGGGCCACAGGGCAAGCTTGCAAGATAGTTGAACCCTAACATGATCAACTAGGGGTCGACCAAAATTAGCACTATAGTAGCCTTAGAAACATCCCTAGATTGACCCAAGAATTTGGTCCAATGTCTAGAATTAGAGGCTAGGGATGTAACCGAGGACCCTCTCATCAAGACACTTGTGACCACGTCAAAGGGGGAGGTGAAGACGTTGAAACTCAGCTCCCTCCTAAACATGAAAACACATGAAAATGTAGCCAAGATTCTACAAGACAACATCAATGTCTTCACATGATCATACAGTGACATGTCGAGCCTAAATCAATGGCTGATTTAGCACAACATCGTCCTAGACCCACACATGAAAGCAGTCAAGTAGAAGGCTCGCAAAGTTATGCTGGAAATCGTACTAGCCATGAGGGATGAAATCACCAAGCTATATCAAGAAGGTTTCATCCTCCCAGTTGATTATTCAGAGTGGGTATCCAACATCATTGTGGTTTCAAAGAAAATAGAAGGAATATGGATCTGTATAGACTTCCAGGACTTGAACAAAGAAATGATCAAGGACAACTTCCCGCTCCCAAGCATTGATTAGCTCATTGACACCATGGCTGGCCATGCTCTACTATCCTTCATGGATGGTTTTTTTAGATAGAACCAAATCTACATTAACCTAGAGCACCATCTATCCATAACCTTCATGACCCCATGGGGAACCTTCTACTATAACATGATTCCCTTTGGGCTCAAGAATGCTAGAGCAACTTACCAACGAGCCATGACTTACATTTTTAGTTATTACATCCTAGAAACATTAAATGACTACGTGGATGATATAGCAGTCAAGTCCAAGGAGGTAGCTGATCATCCACATAATCTAGGGATAGTCCTCAAATGATTCCAAATGCACGACTTATGCCTCAATCCTAACAAGTACGTCTTCGAGGTGAAAACTGGATGCATGTTAGGGTTCGTAGTATCAGAGGCTAGAATATGGGTGAACCTTGACAAAGTTAAGGCCATCATCAACCTAGAACCTCCCACAAATCTTAAGGAGTTATGTGGTTTCCAAGGTAGAGTGCAATTCATTCGAAGGTTTATAGCAAGGTTGACCAACAAGTTACACCCCATGCAACATCTTCTGAAGAAGGGTATTAACTTCGAATGGAAAACCCAGTGTCAACAAGCCTTCGAAAACATGAAGAAGGGACTCTCACACCTCCCAACTATGCATCAGCCACAAAGCGATAAAACCTTCTTTATCTACCTTGCCACCTCCAACACATCTGTCGTAGCACTGCTATGTTAGAAATGAGACAACAGTTCTGAGATACCAGTGTATTATCTGAGTCATGTGCTAATAGTGCATGAGGCAAAATATAATGAAGTGGAGAGCAATTTCCTGGCCTTAGTGTTCACACTAAAGAAGTGGCAGAGTTACCTATTCTGCGGTACAAACAACATCATTTGCAAAAGCAATATACTCCGAGCTATCACCAACAACTTATACGAAAGTAGTAGGATAGCCCGATGGAAGGCAATAACCGTAGAGTTTGATCTATGCTATGTAAGTCAATCGTCGACAAAGGGTCAAGCCATAGCAACCCAACTCACGACGTCACCAATCGACGACCAGGCAACCATAGACCCCAAATTCCCAGACGAGTACATTAGCAATGTCAACATCGTCCTGTCGCATTTGGAAGCCACATTGCATTTTGATGGCACCTCAACCACACGAGGAGGTAGTGCCACTACCATAATCATGTTCCCCTCTGGGGAAATGCATCCATCTTCTTATCGATTTGCGTTCCCTTGCACCAACAATGTGGTAGAATATGAGGGGGTACTCAGAGGCCTCTTAACTACTTGAGAACTGTGCATACAACACTTGAAAATCTAGGGAAATTTACAACTAGTTGTGAATCAAATCACCGAGGTCTATGCTTGCAAAGCTACGCACCTACAACCCTACTACAACCTAGCAAAGATCTTGCTTAAGCAATTCACAACCACATATGTGCAACACATGCCACGCAATGAGAACACTGTGGTAGATGCCTTAACTACCCTTTCATCAAACATTTCATCACATTCCTTGGCAAACCTGCCAACTGCGAATATAGAATGCACAGAGCCTATCACTCAAGTGGAACACATAGCATATGTTAGTGCTACGAATACCTAGGAATGGTATGTCAATGTTAAAATGTATCTATAGCACAGTGAGCCCCCAGGTGGATTGACATCTGCCCAGAGAGATGCAATCCGTAAGCATGCTTCGCAATACGTGCTTATGGGAAATGATGTCTTGTGTTGACGCTCCTACGATGGGATGTTGCTAGCATGCATGGGTGGCAAGCAAGCGCAAAAGGTAGTTAATGAGGTACATGAGGGATTGTGCGGTGGACACATAGCACCCAGGGCTATGGCTACTAAAATCATATGCCTAGGGTACTACTAGCCCCACATGGAATGTGACTACCTGTCAAAAGTCAAGAAATGTGACACATGCCAGAGATACAAAAATCTCATGCACGTCTCGCCTACAGACTTACACCCAATGCAAATCATGTGGCCCTTCCAACGATGGGGATTAGACCTCATAGGGCCTATGACACCTAAGTCCTCCATGGGGCATAGCTTCATTATCACTGCCACTGAATATTTTACCAAGTGGATGGAAGCAATTCCCCTGAGAAAGATGATGTCTTAGAAAATCTACCATTTCATCCTTGACAACAACGTAATAAGGTTTGGGCTTCTAATGACTATTGTGACCAAAAATGGGCCACAGTTTAGCAGTATAGAAACCCTAACCTTCTATAGCAATCTAGGCATTAAAAAATCATTTTCTTCCCCTTACTATCCATAGGTGAACAATTGGGCAGAGGCTACAAATAAGTCCATCATCAACTTGCTGAAGCAGATGCTTAAGAACAGCAAGAGGCGATGGCACGAGAAAATTTTCTACATCCTCTGGGCCTATAGAGCGATGTGCAGAACTACAATGTGTAAGACTCATTACAGTCTTGTTTACGAATCTAAAGTTATATTGCCTCTTGAGTTGTAGGTACCCTCACTTTGGATGATCCTCAAGGATGTTGTGAGTGAAGCCCAGTACAACGAGTTGCGAACCATCAACCTTGACTCAGTGGAGGAGGAGCGTGCGTAGACATTGAGACGCATCGAGAACTACCAAAGCAAGCAGCAGTAGAAGCACTATGTAGACCTGAATCAATGGCCAATGTAGAAGGGAGACCTTATCCTCAGGATCATCATTGAGCATGTGAGCAAATTCTTAGCCAACTGGGAAGGTCCTTACGTGGTCACTAAAGCCTTCAAAAATGGAGCCTTCAAACTGGTGGACATGAACAACAACAAGCTTGCCAACTCGGTGAATCACTCATATCTCAAGCCGTACTACATCTGAAGCACAACGGCAACTACAAGCACCATCCGCTATGATGATAAATTGGCAATCGCACCAAGTAGCATCTGCAATGACGATAAACTAGCAGCATCGAGCAATGTTTGGTATGACGTTAAACTGGTGGAAGCTGTTTGCTATGATGTTAAACTGGCATGTATAGTTTGTCGGGATCTCAAACCAGCACAATGGTCTATTGGGATCTTAAGCTAGCATATGGTCTACCAAGACCTTAAACTAGGTTCACATTCCTTCCCCAGCATTCACCAACACCAAATACACATCGAACGAGTGGCATGGTGCCTACGTGTGGGTGGGACATCACAACTCTAGAACGTAGTTCATGATGCACTAAGAACATGGTCTATAATACATACGACGCTGCCACCCTTGGCATCATGCTAACCCTCTAAAGATGCTGTATGGCATCATACTAGCTCTCTGAACCTACAGTTTCCATGGCCCACTGCCCTGACGGTAGTTCCTGGGCTAGTTCCTGCAGCTGGAGTTTCGATAGTATTATGGCCCAGCCACAATATTGTTACCCTCTAGTCCCCTGCCAACACCCCAATTCGTGTGATGTTTAGTTATGTGGTAGCTGATCCCATAACTAAACTGAGAAGGCGTGCCTTTGGTAGGGATTCCAGTGCATCTACACTTGCAACAACCCCCGACACCTCGGAGGCCAGCTCCTCCACGCTAGTGCTGCCAAGGCCATTGTTGGCCTTCCTACTTTCGACATCGTACATCAGAAATGATGTCCAATAGCTTCAATAATGCCAGCAGCCAGCAAGAGCTTTGTCCCTGCTAGCACGTCTCGCGATAGCAGCAAATGCTATAGCGTTACAAGGTAAGTGCCTTGGCTAGCTTAGCTACTTCAAAGTGTAAATTCCATGACATGTGTAATGCAAATCACTGTGTGGAAAGCATTTGTAGGTAGGTCAAAACCCTTCACGGATGTAATGCAACTTATCCTGCGAAAGAAATACCTATCCTACGAGAGGTTGAAGAATAGCACCAGCCAAGGATGAAAATGTGGATGAGTCCCTTAGAGCACTCCAACGAGGGACTTTAATAAATATCATCTTTGCTCTCTACCTTAACCTCTGCAAAACCAATGCAACACTCTCAAGTGTAGCCAAGCGATGTCTCAACACTCACTAAGCAACAACCTTAGCATTTTTCCTATGGTGGTGTTTCAAATTCTTTATCGACGTCTCTCGAGCCCATCCTCCATACATTGATAAAAAGGGGCCAATTAAACACCCCAAAAAATTCAAAGTCATTCTTGCTTCACCAGGCCTTGCAATTCGCGTAGCACCATGAAAATTCTTTAGGAGGAGAATGTTCTGAGTTCAGGTTGGCTAGTTCGGAAAATTTTCTACTTTAGGTAAAAATAGGTTCTATGGGTTATCCTTCCTACCCATCTAAGTAGTGTGCCAAGCCGATAACCTGCTCAGAAATGATGCATGGAGTTGGCAGCAGCATTCTGGATGCACGAAATAGTTTGGCAAGTTTTCTAAGTCACGAAGTCTGCTACGCTACGCTACGCCTCACCATGTAGTGGAGCAAGCTTCAGAAGATAATTACAAAACGAAGTGTAATGCTACGCTACGCTACATAATGTAGTGTAGCATGGAAACAACTTCACATTCAATCCCCACACCCAATTTTAAGACCTTCAACAATGTCCCTTTCCATCAAGAAGCAGCAGATCATGTCTGCTACTACACTACATTGAGCTATATGGTGCAATGATGCATAGCAATCCTATGGAAGAGACATAAGGCACCTCAAAGGATAGAATCAGTAAAGTTTGCAAGTTTTGCATCGCAGGAAGCAAATTTTGCAAATCAACAAAGTTTTCGCAACTAACGATAGCTGCTACACTATGTAGCATAGCCTAGCATACCAAGCATGTAACACACATGTAATGGAATGCATGACAAGGTGCTACACTACACCAAACATGCTACACTACAAAGCATAGCAAGGCATGTGGGCAGTTGTGCAATGAAACACCCTAAAAAATGTGGGGTCATCCTTGCTTCACCAAGCTCTTGCAATCCACACAATACTATGGCAGTTCATTGGGAGGAGAACATTCTGAGTTCAAGCCAGCTAGTTTGGAAAAGTTTCTACTTTGAGCATGGATAGGTTCTATGCCATCCTACTTGCCCACCAAAGTAGCCTAAATAGCTGACAACCTGCTCAAAAATAGTGTGCGGAATCGACAACAACATTCTGGATGTGCAAAAAATAGTTTAGCAAGTTTTCGAAGTCACAAAGCCTACTACGCTATGTAGCATAGCAAGCTTCAAAAAATGACGAAAAAATGAAGTGCCACGCTACGCTACGCCATGCAGCGTAGCATGGCAATGACTTCACTACCCACTCCCCTTGCTTGATTTCAAGTTCTATAATGATGTCATTTTTTGTCAGGAAGCAGCAAACCATGTCTGCTACTATGCTACGCTGAGCTACATGGCGCAGCAAG
The DNA here is from genome assembly GCA_015680685.1 of Gnetum montanum. NCBI lineage: Eukaryota > Viridiplantae > Streptophyta > Gnetopsida > Gnetales > Gnetaceae > Gnetum > Gnetum montanum. The sequence continues at coordinate 344,822 of MNCI01016660.1, read as the reverse complement.
GCATAGCAATCCTGTGGAAGAGATAGAAGGTACTTTGAAAGGTAGAGTCAACAGAGTTCACAAGACTTGCATTGCAGAAGACAAGGTTTGCAAACTGGCAAAGATTTCGTGACTAAGGCAAGTTGCTACACTACGTAGCATAGCATAGCGTAGCTAGCATGTGACACATAGTAGAATGCATGACAAAGTGCTACGCTACGCCAAGCATGATATGTCACAAAGCACAACAAGGCATGCAGGTGGTTGTGTGACATCAATGCACTCCACCTAATTAGACCATTGGCACATGTCTCCAAATGCTGACGGTGCAATTACAGCATAGTAGGATTGTAGTTATTGCATACAGCTTTGCATCACAATGATCTTGTAGGTCCAACAGTCACAAATGACATGAGTGGCACAAGCAAGACAACAAAGGCCCAAGGCACGTAACATTCAAACCACCCCTTTTGCATGCCCTTGATCCTATAAATACCCTAGTAAATAGCATGCAAAAGGGGTCCACAATTTTTAATGGCTGGAAATTTCAAAAGAGATCGCATTCTTCTTGAAGCAAACAACTTCCAAGCGGTGGGAACTTTGGAATTTTGAAACAAGACTTCTCCTCTTTCCGGCATTGTAACATCAAAGTCATTTGTCTAACACTGTAAACAATGAGTTTCTCTCTCAGCTGGCATGGGGTTCCATCTCATTCTACCACCTTGGTAGAACCCAACATTGTTTGTACCTGAGTTCACGTCCAAGTGCATCGCTCTTTTTGTTCGACATGCCTTGGTTACTCTCAGGATTTCTACACTCTGTCACGCTGTGCAGCCAATTCTATTCACCCTAACCGAGTGAGTTTGTAGCTTCGGAGTGGTGCATGTTTCTAACCATACTTCACATTATTTTTTGCTTGTTGTCTCATTTCACATCATTTTTCATTTTATTCACATTTAAGCATTACTTTGTATTACTATCGCATCCCTTTTCAGTTTCTCCCCTACTTCATTTACTTTCAAACATTATCTCGCATTTCGCATTATTTATGTTGTAAAAGGCTATATTGATGCCGATGTAAGTCCCTATCTAATTGACCAAACTTTTTAGAGCACCCGATATCTGCACACACCTAGCACAACCCTCCCGCAGATACGGGGTTGGAACTATCGTGCCCATTAACCCCTGGTGTTTTTCCAGCCATTGACATTTTTGGTTGCTACAGTTTTCTGGTGCTAGAAGGAGGACCTTTTGGTGCCTTTTTCACATGTCACGGTAGTTCTGTGAGCCTTCTACACCCTGATACATGTAAGCGTAAACGCGACACCCTCCTGCGGTTGTTTGCACTTTGTGCGGTGTATACCAATCGCCTCGACGACTCCTCGGGAGCCCTACAAAACATAAGGCCTCCGATCATTGGCTAACTAGCTTATTTTACGATTGTCTTGCATGAATTCTATACCTCATCTCATGTCATATAGATTGGTCACTTCGACGGTCCCTCCAAGATCCTACGAGACGCAAAGCCTTCTTGAACGCTAGTTAGTTTGCTCATCTTATAGTTGTCTTGCATGCATTTTGGACCCCACCTTGTGTGGTGTAGACCGGTCACTTCGACAGTCCCTCCAGGATCCTGCAAGATGCAAAGCCTTCTAGGTTAGCTCACTCACCTTATAGTAGCCTCGCAAACCTTCTACACCCCGATATGCATTAGCGTAGACTCGACACCATCTACAGCTGTTTATGCATTATGCAGTGTAGATCGGTTTCCTTGACGGTCCCTCCGGGACCCTACAAGACATAAAGCCTTCTGATGGTGGGTTAGCTTGTCTTCCCTTTTATAGTAGTCTTGCACATGCTCTACACCTTAGCTTGCACAGGCATAAACGTGACACCCTTCTCCGGTTGTTTGCACCTTGTGTGGTGCAAGACAGTCACCTCGATGGTCCCTCCGAGATCCTGTGAGACATAAAGCTTTCTTGATCGCTTGTCAACTAAACTCACATTATGGTAGTCTTGCATGTGCTCTGTACCTCATCATGCACTAGCATAAACATGACACCCTTTGTGGTTGTTTACGCTTTGCGTGGTATAGATCGGTCGCCTTGATGGTTCCTCCGGAATTCAACAAGACGTAAAGCCACCTTTTGTTGCTTTTTTAGCCCTTTTGTTCTTTTGGCACTTCTTGCATTTTTTGCATAATCACTTGCTTAGCAATGGCTTCCATCATCATCGCTATTGACGCCTTCAACGTGGCGATGCCCTTCATGGTTCAAGGCACTACTTGTGCCAAACAACCGTTGAACCCTATGATGGAAGCACGTTGATCTCTCAAAATTCAAAACAGAGGACCTGAGGGATTAGCCAAGCAACATGAGCATTATAGTTTCCTTTGTGCTAAGGTGTAGGCTTATCTACCCTTGGATTTACACGAACTCAAGGAAAAACGTAGCTTTGAGTTCACTTATTGCAACAGGAAGGAATTTGTTCCTACCCCCAGAGTTCCTTTGCTTTTAATGCAAGTGTATCAAAGGATACTGGACCAATTAATCCAATTGGCTAGACTTAGGGAGCAACCAAACACTGCGTCCAACTAGGATGATGCCTTTCAAGATGGACAACAGGATCTCAATTCCCAATCTGATGAGGGGGTCAAGTCAACCCCGTTCCTGTCCCGCCTACCCAGTCCTTTTGGGCCAACCCACTGTCTATCACCGTCCCCTTTGTCATCATGCCTATGCTTCAGCAGCCTATGACCACAACTATGATGGCTAGCCATGCCACATACTCGATGTATCATCACCCTTATTCCCCGGTTATGCTCGCAGCAACTATGCCACCGCAAACTATTTATTAGCACATCCCTATAGTGTGCAACAAACCTATCACGGCTACCCTATCGCATGTCCATACTGTACCTACTCTAGAACCGCACATAACTGCTATGAAAATTTCTACATATGCATCTGTTCCACTCACTGTGGCGGGCCCAGGCCCATCCACATGGTGGACCCCGTCGCTACTTCGTCTGTTCTACAACCATCGCAGATGTCTCACTACATACGCCCTCAGACCTACCCAACCAGCAAATGGTACATCCTAGCACGAGGCCATGGTCTGTCCTGTCAGTAACCCAAACGGTATATCCGGTGACTCAACCCTCTATTATTGCTCCAACAATACCACCCACCAGGTGGTGGACAACGCAAGTAGCACCTTTAGCGGGGGCGGCCCCAACAGCACTGCTGATGGGTCAACCCACCATCACCACCATGCCCCATGTGGGAGTTTCCTTTTCAGTCCCTTAGCCATCTACATCATCACCAAGCTTTGACTAGGCATTTCAGCTTATCTAGACCCTAATTGAGGAAATAAAATGCCTCAAAGCTATTGGGTCCGACACGGTACAGGTCATGGACTTTTATCAGGATGACCCCGTCAACCCTACAATTCTTTCTTTGATACTACCACCTGAGATGTCTCTCCCATACTTCATGAAGTACGATAGGGAAGGAGACCCCAATATGAATCTCGTTACTTTCCAGTCAGAGTCTTTGCTATTGCAATAGTGGCCACATACGATCATTCTCATCTATGCCATGTCCCTAGCCAGGAAAGCACTAGATTGGTACCATGCATTGCCACGTTCATCCATTTCAACTTTGGAAGAACTGTTGAGCCAGTTTGTGACATGCTTCAAGTACAACTTGAAGCCAAAAACCATGCTAGATTAGCTAATGGGCATGAAACAAGATCCGCTAGAACCAATCCAAAAATTCATTCAACGTTGGAGCGTGACCCTTAACGAAACCCATGAGCCCATCACGGAGGCTCACTTGTTAGCCATCTTTAAGGATGTAGTGAATGACTTCATCGAGTTCAAACTATATTATCTCGCTCCACACTCTCTCAACGAAGCTTTCGCTCAAACGAAAAGCATACAAGATGCGGTCGAGGCAAGCAAAGACTCAGCCTACATTGCTTACAAGAAAAAATTTGCAAAAAAGGACAAGAGTAAGGCCCCAACAACCATAGTGTCCATTATGGCAACCAAGGCTAAGCCAAAACCTAGCAACTGTGGAAGCAAGAATAACAAGAATTCGGTCGTACCTACGGTTAACTCTGTGCCCAAACTGGGCCAGACATCACAACCTACTGCACCTGTACGCAAGACATCTGCATACACTAAATCCAATTTTGAGCATAAATATCATTCAAAATACACCTCATTGCCTATCAAACCTTCAGAACTCCTAAAGTTACTGTTGGCAGCGGGATACATCCAACACAAGCGGATGTCGGGGGAAGTAAACATGAGACATTGATTCTACTGCAAGCTCCTTAGGAATCCCTCTTTGGCCCTACCCAATGAGCCTCTAGTTCCTAGGGGTTTCAATCTAGATAGGTTTTGTGACTACCACCAAGTATGTGGTCACACCACGGATTATTGCCTATCGTTGCAGGATGACATCCAAAGATTAATCGACCTGGGAAAGCTGGTGCTGGATGAAAGTAACCCAGTACACCCTGAAAATCAATCTATGTATGTCTACACAGATCTCCTCAATGCCAATAATGTTTGTTACATAATTAATGTCATCAGTATTAACAATGATCCCATGCCACCCTTCCAGCTATTTGTGATTCGTGTGCCTCAGCGTAATGCACCAATACCACCAATGGTTGGTCTAAGCTCACAGTTGCCCTTCGTACTAAAAGTTCCACCATGGGCATCTACCTCTACACTGCCTATTGTTGAGGTCATGCAACCCCATCAGTTAACACCTCTAGCTCCATTCGTCATTAGGGGGCCAACATCTTTGATAACCCCCATCCCATGCAATGACATTAAATATCCTCCTTGCCCCACAAGGTGAGAAGCCCACTTGGTGGATGAGACATCGAAGGAAAATACCATCAAAGGTATCTCCAAGCCTACACCTTTGCCCCTTGTATTTACACCTTTGTCACCAAAGATGAGGGTCGACATGATTACACAGCCTGTATTACCTTACCGACAAGGATCTAAACCTAGGTCCAAAGTCGTCTCTCCTCGAGAGATTCGTCTTCTAGGATGAATCAAAGAGGAGGAAAGTGTCAAACAGGTGGGTGGCCAAGATTTATTTAATGCCCTTACCCAGGTCGGGCAAGCACTAAAGTAGAAAAGCACTACATTGAGCTGGTACAACCTAGTCATGACATTTGTACCTCATCGAGAGGCTCTAGTCCGCATGTTAACAGTCATTCCAGTCGATGGGAACATGCCAGCAGAAGAGGGAGTAATCCACTCGGTAATGCTTCCCTCTGTACCCACAAAGTCCGCAACACCTCAATTAATTTTTAGTAACGATGCCATTAGGGAAAATCCCGAAGAGGGTCAAGTGAATATGATGCCTCTCTTTATCACAATTTGAGTCAGTCAACACCAGATTCGAAGGGTACACATTGATGATGGGGCTGCCATGAACGTCATTCCCTTCCCTATTGTGGACAAGTTGGGATTGGTCGACCAGATCAAACCAACAATGACATCGTGTCTAAGGTCATTCAACGGGGCACGTATCCTAGTGAAGGGCATGGTTCACGTAAACTTTGTATTAGGGGACCAGTTACCCATAGACGCAACGTTCATTGTAGTCAAAGAAATTCCTGGGTTTAACCTGATCTTGGGGAGATCATGGTTGGCATAACTCAGGGCTGTCTCCTTACCTATACATCAGGAAATCCACTTACCATATGCAGGTAGAGAGGTGGTAATCCATGGTGATGAAGTGGCAACGTAAGCAATCAGCAACATAGGCATGGAACAAGATTCAGAAGTGACAACCTCTGAGGATGAAGCACCTATTCCTGCATGCATTAATCATGCAATGGGAGGATCGGTACAGCGAACTGACCCTCAAATCGAAAATGCATGGTTTGAGTTACCCTTCCAAGTGAAGGACAATGATATGAATGGGAGCCCTGGTGAAACACCTCAACCTTATGTTTTGATCAACCCACAATGAGTCAAGAAGCAATTGCGCATAGCGTAGCGGCCCTATGGCTTCCTGTCCAATCACTATCCTTGTACATTCGCTATTTCCTTGCCTTGTTAGTATGTTGATCATTCATCATGCTATGCTATAGCTTGAAATGGCCTAAAACTAGCATTGCTACCTTACTGCTTTGTTAATGAACTACCTCTTTTGGCATTCGCCCGAAATGGCCTATAGCAATCATTATCGCTTGTCACTTTAGTTTGACATGCAATGGCCCGAAATGGCCCAAAATTAGCAATGGCCTAAGATGACCTAAAACTAGCATATGAAAGCATGAAAAATTTACATAGTACAAAAAGTAACACAAAATCGATTTCCCTTCTGAAGTTTTTCATTTCATTCAAAATTTTTGCCTATTGGCAATGTTGCAAAAAAAAATTTTAAAAAAGAGGGAAAATCCCATGCTGTCACAGGTTATTTCCAACACCTCCACCATTTACCTCCACTTCATCTTGTGCATCACCCGCTTTTACACTACCTTCTACCGATCCTGCATTCCCTCTCCCCGTGGGTCTCGCACCCTCATCCAGAGCTTGCACCACAAAAATGAAGTAGTTAGCTAGGGCAACAAACGTGATAAATGCAAGCTACAACATAGCATGAAAGTGACTAACTTGAGAGAAGCCTATGTCAGTATCAAGGGGTATCTATTCTAGGCCAAGCCTGAGGCAACGCCAAATCTCCTCTATCGAAATATCCATCCAACGCCCATTGTTGGGTTTAGCATTCACTGCAGCAACCTTCTCCCTTTCCGCGGTCATCCATTGTAGAGGTTCCAAGAAAAGGCAAGCAGTTCTGGTCTCTCTTGTAGGAAGGTTCACCCTCAAGTCAGGAGATTCCGTGACCTCCACCTACTCTTTAAACTTAGCATAGGCCTCTGAAGCACCGATGGCCTTCATGAATGCTTCATACATGAATGCCTCCACAGCAGTGCCTCTGTACTTTTTTTGGTGGGTCTCATTCTCGAGCTTATACATATGTTTATGGTCTCTCTAGGTTTTCCCCCATTCAAAGACCTTAGCGTTGATGTCCTTCATGTCTTGACACTTCTAGGCTAGCAAATCTATCTACCATTGCTGTTCGACTATCTCGCAGGTGGATTCAACATTCTGATGAATGATGGTCCAAAACCTGGTGTAGTCGTCTACAGCCCTCTACCAATCAACTGGGTCAGGGTTGTGGTTTATAAGAAAAGTGTTCCTCGACCTAATATTCTCCATCTTGGTAGCTAGGTCAGCCTCTCTATTTAGCCCTTTGGACCCATTTCCACAGGTTCTCATTGGCGCACCTACATTACCATAGAGAGTGTGCCGAGTACAAGACACACTTATAAGCCTCATCGAACGTGTGACGAGATACCGTAGTCACGTCAGGTGAGAGTGTGGGCACCACACCAACCTTCATAGGTCGTGCTGGGTCCCACTTGAGCTGAGAGGCTATTTAACGCATGGAGCGTAGTGATCGCATTAGCATAGCATAATCAACAAACTCGAAAGCTGCAACATAGCAACATAAGCGCAGGTAACACCGATACTTACCCACACTAGGATCCGCCTATTGAAGGCACTTAATCATATCATCAACAAGTCCCTACACAAATGTAAACTTGTCAGCGACGTCAACCAAAGACTCTGTACGAAGCAAAGGAGGTCCCGCGGTGTCAGTAGTAACACCTGTTACACAATTAAGCATGTCAGCAATAGCCAAAATGGACTATGATGAGGCAAACATTTCACAAAATCACCAGTGCCTGACTACGATCTTTCTTCTTGCTGAGGAAAGATGACTGTGGTAGCCATAGTAGAAGGCCCTGCCAAATCCATGAAAGTTCCTTTCTCATGCGCTAGTGCCTTTCCTTTTAGGAGACCACCATCTTTTTTATTTTGGGGAGGTGCCTCTTCATTGGTAGGAAGAGGCTCCCTAATGACAAGAGCCCCTGACTTGGAGATAGGAGTTCCATTATTCCAGACCAAGGCCCTTTCCTCTAAAACTTGGGCCTCCACGTCTTTATTTATCGCCCCCATCCTAAGGGCTGACACTTCCTCATCATCTTCTTCTTAATATTCTTCTTCCTTTGCTAAGAAAAAAGGGCATGTTTACATCAATTCAAAACAAGCTGGTTTAAAATAGGTGCTACATTATGCCGCACCGCCTAGCACAGCATAGCATAGCAAACTATAATGGAATAAGCATGATACAAAAATTCTTACCAATGGGGGGTTGTGTCTGTCATAGCTTGAGCTGCAGTCTCCACCCCTCCTCTTCACGAGAGCTTTCCCTGGCTCGGGGAGGTCTCTTCCTTCACAACTCCTTGGGAACAGTCTCAACTATGAGACATTCACCTTGTATTACATTACTGGCTATGATAGGGGATGTCTCTCCTACACTATCCTGGCCATGAGCACTACGAACTGCCAGACCTTTAGTCATTATAGACTACGACTCCCCGACCATTTCCGGAGGATCCTGGGCCTACATAGTTCAGAGGACCTGCCAAATCCATGGCTTGGGAATCTAGTCGTGGTCTAGCATGGATCAAACTCCATCCTCCTGGACCACTAGGAACTCCATGAAGTGCTTTAAATAGCCTATGTAGAAGGCATAGTGTATGTTAGAGTGGGACTCCGTTTGCTCACACAGTTCCAAAATCTTGGCCTACAAACCACTACATAGGAATTTGGCCTAGTTGTAACGAGCCCCCTCATCCATGACTTTCTGCATTACCCAGGCCTACTCAAGCCCCATGACCTTCCCTTGGGTGAGCAGTTGAGGGAATGTACAAGCACGAAAGACTGGGTATATCCCTACCGCAGGATCATCCTTAAGCTTTTCCATGGGGAACCCTTTTCGCTCCTTGGAGAGCCTTAACCACTCCTTGATATGCTGCTTCTACAGGGTCAACTCCTATTTGCCCTTCGACACTACAGGGGTGCCATTAGTAGGAACATCAAACAGATTCGCAAACAACTGGTCGTTGATGTCAATGACCACCTGCATGCCCTGCACGTATGTGCGAAAACAACCCTCCTTCGCAAAGAAGGAGTTGACCACAGAAAGCATCTCAGCAATAGAGATGGACGGGTTTCGCACCATAAATAGATCCATAAGCCCCACCCTTCAAAATTACATGAGCAAAGATTTTGTGGCCCCTCGTTCTAACCAACTCTAGCTCACTATTACTTCACCGTATTTGAAGTAGATGTTTTCTCCCTGCCTCTTGGAAATTATCACCGTCACCTCATGAGGCTTCTTCACCCTTGCAAAAATTTTCACAAAACACATTAGCCTAACAATGTAGAGAATGAAAAGATTACGAAAACACTTGAGCATGTGGCACCTAAAACACCACAAAAATTTTTGGGTCTGGCATTTGTCTGAAAAGAAGCAGATCCCCGTGACCTACAGACGATTTTGGCTACATTTGAAGTCACACAGGGTAACTCTGAGAATCGAAACACCTAGTTTTTACCAAGTGTTGTGCCAACGTCTACGCCTGGCATCTACGCCCAGAACTCCAGCGTATACGCCTAGCACTCCAGCGTATACGTCCAGTGTGTACGACCGGCTCCCCGGCGTACACGCCCAGGTACAGCAGATGCACACGCTCGACAACAGGATCTCCAATGGCAGCATGAAGATTACACCGAAGAGCAAGGATTGAAGCAAGTGGACATCCTTCGGCCTATATGCCCAACATTCACCAGCGTATACGCCCGACGCTCAGCATACATGCTTCACACGCACGCTCAGCAGGTGCAACGGGAGCAAGAATTGGAGCGAGTCGACATCCAGCATCCATCAGCGTATACGCCAGCATCCATCCAAGTCCATGCCCAGTGTATACGCTGGCCTGTTGTAGCATATACGCCCACGTATACCGAGTTTCTAAATTGTAACGCTCGGTCTATACGCCACGTGTCTCCCAATCCAATTTTCCCGGTAACCCTACCCCTATAAATAGCCCATTTTTCCGCATTTACCAGGTCGGCAAAATTTACCAGAGCAGACCCAGAGCAATTACGCTGCAGAAACCCCCTTACGCTTAAGCTTACGCTGGAAGTCCTGTACGCTGAGCATAATCCGCGCTACGCCTACCGTGTCAGCCGGCTGCATCCCTCCGTCCACCGGGGCTTTACGTCCACCTTGTGTCCCTACAAAACTGCGTTAGACCGGTGCATAACATTTTAACTCTGTAATCCACTACTTATGCTTGTTGCAAGTTCTTTTACAGTCTTACGTCAATTTGGCCCATGCTTCGTTTACGCTTGCTTACGTTCACGCTCTGTTTGCGTCCGTATACGCCCGCTATTTATGCTGTTTACATTTGCTTACACGCTGGTTTGCGCCGTTTATGCTATTTACGCTGTTCACGTTTGCATACGCTTACACTGTGCCTATATTCGTTTACGCTATTTACACCTAACCCTATTTACGCCCTGATTACGCTTACGCTGTCTACTCCTGTTTCACATTACGCTCCGTTTACGCATAACCCAGTGTATAACGCTTCGGCGGTGCTCGGGAAAATCCTTGTCTGATCCGCGTGCGGACCACCCAAGGTACCCTACCTTCATGCATTCCAGCATGCCCTCAGGCGAAGGTGGGGTCATCTGTGCTCGTCCTGCAATCCCGTGGTCTCTGTTTTCCTTTTCAACCAGGGACCGACGATTTCAGGCGGTACAGATTTTGGTGCTAGGAGGAGGGCCTCCGCTTAAACAGTTTGACTGCACGCTCCTCAGCGTCTACGCTCATCAGCGTTTTCGCTGCCTTGTTTAAACCCCCAACTCAGCGTTTACGCTGTCGATTCTTCAGCGTCTACGCTACACATAAACCCTAGCGTATACGCTGCACACTTACGCCAGCGTTTACGCTACACGCTAACCCTAGCGTATACGCTGCACACTTACGCCAGCGTTTACGCTGCACACTTGCGCCAGCATTTACGCTGCACGCTTACGCCAGCTTTTATGCTACACACTTACGCCAGCGTTTACGCTGCATGCTTACGCCAGCTTTTACGCTACACACTTACGCCAGCGTTTATGCTGCATACCCTGTAGATTCGTCTACGCCAGTTGCATACACTACGCTATCCAGTACATCAATCTCTCAGACTCAAGCCGTCTATCATCATGAATCCCATAAACATAACCGCTGCTACTACCCAGAACGTTAACACCTCAGACACAACAGCTGCCCAGCAATCTATCACACAACACATGGGAGGGCAATCCACAATGGGGCCCCGTCGGTCATTGAGGTTGCAAGGGAGAGACCCTGCCGCTAACATTATAAGCCAAGACGAGTATAACTTCATCTGCATTAAGATGCAAGCCGGCCTGGCAGTAGATCGGGCTGAAATGGAGGTAAAATGGCAATTTGAAATCTTTTACAGAGGGGGGTATGAATTCATCCCTTCCCCATACGACGTAATCCCCATTCCAGAACAGTTCTCGGAACTCTTTACGCAACTCCTTCTGCACAGGAGCCAATCACTAGACCAAATTACGGCAGATCTACAATGGGACGAAGAGGACGAATTCACTGCGCAATCTAAGCATGAAGATTCCTATCATACTCCTAGTCCACATAACCACATGAACCCCATATTTAACCCGGATGCAAGGGAGGTCATACCCCTCCAACCCCCTAACTTTGCCCACACTCAAGCACCATTACAAGAAGCATCCGCGTCAGCCTAGGTCCCTCCCCAAGGCAACCCTTTTACCGCTGTGGGTTCATCCTCACAAGCACCGCCCCCTCACATTAACGTGGGAGTGACGTTCCAATCCCAAGTGGTAGGAGTGCCACATATGATACCCGTGTCCACATCTGCTCACTACATCCCGCATGTCCAAACGCATACACCCCCTTTCACTGCTGTAACCCAACAGAGAGCCCCATCGTACAACATGGCCGGACAATGGCCGATGATGGGCACGACGTTGCAACAGATTTCCCACCACTATGTACTGCCCCACACATTACCACCAGCTCATGTGCCCCAGGCACAGCCATGACCACAACAGCAACAACCCCCTCTCTATAATGTATTGCCCCTAGTGCCACCTACTGTACACTTCCCACAAACGCAACCACCAACAATGCAACTTTCAGCCTTCCAATCCACTATTCAACAGTCTAACCCATACAGCGTGCCGCAAGCCCAAACCGCCATGCTCCCAAGCACTCAGGATTGGGTGGATGCCAAAAGAATGATGCAGGAATTAACTGACGAGGTAAAATGCCTCAAGACAGCCGCTGACGAGGAGTTGAAAGTAGTAGACTTCTATAACGATGACCGCATCAGCTCCTCCGTCCCGCCTTTAACTCTGCCCAAAGGCGTCTCCCTACCAACGCTAACCAAGTACAATGGGGAGACAGATCCCAACGCACATTTAATAACGTTCAGGTTAGAATGCGCACTGCTACAAGCATGGCCCCATGCAATTCTTCGCGTGTTTCCCATGTCCCTCTCGGGGAGAGCACTCGATTGGTATAGGGCACTCCCAAGAAACTCTGTTTCCTCCTTGGAAAACCTACTACACCAGTTCATGACCAGGTTCAAATATAACCTGAAACCTGAGGCCACACTAGATAGCCTCATGCAGGTCAAGCAGACACCGCTTGAACCGGTCCAGAAATTTATTCAGAGATGGAGCGCAGCCCTCAATGAGCTGCACAAAGAAATCTCCCATACATACCTCCTCACAATTTTGAAAGGAGCCATCAATGATTTCTTTAAATCCAAGCTGTACTACCTAAATGCACGCAATCTCAACCAAGCCTTCGAGCAAATTAAAAACATAGAGGAAGCAGCCCAAAACAGCAATGACCCAGCTTACATAGCCTTCAAAAATCAACATGCTAAAAAAGATAAAGAAAAGGCTAAAATGACTATAGCGTCGATAGCAGGGGCACAACAACAAACTAGGCCGCCGTAAACCCCTGCTAATTGCAACAAACCAACTCCAACGATTGCGCAAGAATCATCGTCACAGCAGAATCCAGCGAACCGTACACGTAATTTTGAGAGGAAAGAACCCTCTCAATATACACCCCTACCCATGAAGCCATCCCTGCTTTTTGAACAGCTCCTAAAGGCCGGTTTAATGCAGCATAAGCAGTTATCTCCCACGGCCATCCAGAGACATGACCGGTTCTGTCAACTCATTCAGAACCCAAGCCTAGCGATGCCGGATGAGCCCCATGTACCTAAAGGCTTCAGGATGGATCGCTTTTGCGATTACCATCAACGAAACAGGCACGGAACAGATTACTATTTCACCTTGAAGTAGGACCTACAGCGGATGATCGACGAAGGCCAAATCACCTTCAACGAAGCAAACCCGATTCAACCACAAAATCAAACTATCGGTGTCTATAAAGACCCTTTAAACACTAAAGAGGCGCCATACACCATCAGTACATTCTGCCTTGACGATGATTCTAAGCCATCTTACATTAACACCATATCTCCCGAATATGCGCAGCCAACATCCAACAAACCTTTTGTTGTTCACACACCTGTCCCTACGTCTACACCCGCACCCCGGCTGTCCCATCCTTTACAACAACCGTATGTCATTCAGATACCTCCGGCAGTGGCAACCCCTAACACCATGACACGTGACAAGCCATATGTGGTGCGTGTCCCTCCTGTCACTCCCCTAAATGCACAAACTCCGCATAACCGGCCTACTCCTTTTGTGGTCCGAGTACCCTCAGCAACCACAACAATGGAGGTCCAACCTTCGCCCAAACCAACCCCATTTGTCATTAGAATACCCAAAGGTCCCCAGGACTACCAAGCCTCTGTGTCACAAACACAACGCCAACCTAAGCCCTACGTTGTTAGGGTGCCTGTCCAGCCC
>MNCI01016660.1:282095-318604 GCA_015680685.1 Gnetum montanum | reverse complement strand
AGTCTTATGTCAATTTGGCCCACGCTTCGTTTATTCTTGCTTACGTTCACGCTCTGTTTGCGTCCGTATACGCCTGCTGTTTACGCTGTTTACATTTTCTTACATGCTGGTTTGCGTCGTTTATGCTGTTTACGCTGTTCACGTTTGCATACACTTATGATGTGCTTATATTCGTTTACGCTGTTTACGCCCGACCCTATTTACGTCCTGATTACGCTTACGTTGTCTACGCCTGTTTCACTTTACACTCCGTTTACGCATAACCCAGCATATAACGCTTCGGTGGTGCTCAGGGAAATCCTTGTCTGATCCACGTGCGGACCACCCAAGGTACCCTACCTTCGTGCATTCCAGCACGCCCTCAGATGAAGGTGGGGTCATCTGTGCTTGTCCTGCGATCCCGCGGTCTCTGTTTTCCTTTCCAGCCGGGGACCGACGATTTCAGGTGGTACAGCACCTACCTTTTGACCCACCAGGTCTATATGGTAATGGAAATAGCAGGAGTTCAACTGCCAGAACTTCTTCAAGCATGACCTGTTTGAAAGGTTCTCTCCACTCCTTTTCCAGCCAATCCTTCACCCTAAACCGATCGTAGAAAGGGGTGAGTATGCATAGGTAAGTACGGTACTCTCCCCCGCAATGACTAATCAAGCCAGCCTATAGGCTCTTGGTAGAAAAAAATTCTTGTAGGGCTAGTTGTGTCGTAGCTAGCAGATCCGGGTGATCGTAAGCCCCGTCATCATCAATGTAGAACCTGGTGACAAACATACATTATTAGCATTCGGCCAGGTATAGCAGGCATCACACAATGTAGAACCTGGTGACAAACATACATTATTAGCATAATAGACGGTCCCCTGTGGATTCTGAAAGTGCATTACCATGTGACATGCAAGGTATAATGTGTTATACAGGTGATAGCACTGGTATTCTGGCATGACCTAGATCCAAGCTAAATGCCTCAACCCTATTGGGTGTTGGCTGGACCCCCCTCCCTACCCGCTCATGGTTGCCTCATCAGAAAGGTATCTCAGGATGCCCCGATTTGCCCCTGGTAGCATGGCCTCTATTATGCCAGATGCTTGCATCTCGTCTAAGGAAGACCAAATAATCACACTAAAGTGGTTGAGAAGAAATTGCAAGAAGTCTCGTGCCCCTTCCTTGAACCAAACCGCTCGATCTCCCACACGTATCTAGGGAGGAGGAGCCTTGGCCATAGGTCTGCTCATGTGGCACAGGACCCCTCCAAGGTCCAAAACGATCAGCCTAGACCTTGGCCCTGCCCTGCATAATGCAATCAACAAATGTTGGCGTGACACTTAAACGCAATACATGTGCAACGTAGCAGCATCTAGAGGTCCATAAATATAGCACAGCATAATCCTGTACCCATACATAGTGTAGCAAAGGTGTGAGAGCCTAGCATAGCAAAAACATGCAAATAGCTCAGTGTAGTAGTAAAACAATTGGCTACATGCCCAAACAAAACACGCGTCGTGATGCCGCATCGCACATGACCAAACCCTCTCAAGGATTTTACATTACGACATGCCAAGGCCAAACAACTTAAACTTCCTCAGCCCCACAGGCATGACAACCGTAGTGGCAGTAGTCCTAGCGGCTTTACAATGAAACCATTGCACATCAGCCATGACTGAAAAAAAGGGCCACAGCGATGCAAAGGCTAAAACAACGCAGCCGTAGAAAAAACACATAGCAAAACTAGAACAGAAAATAGCAAAAGGCACAAAACAAAAAGAGGGAAGCATGCATAAAAACTTACTGGGTCAATAGTGTGCTCTCTCATACCAAAACGCATGCTTGCGGCATGCGTCTTAAAGCCTTTTTCACCTCCCTAACCTTCGCAAGCACTAGATCAATCTTAGGAGCCATGGCCCTCCTTGCAGATGTACAACCTTCACTGTACAAATTCGTCTCACTAGTCGATCAACACAACTACTTCGCGCTTCGAAATCGCCATATGCTCCGATGAGGGTTCTGCGCTCTTATGGTGGAAACAGCAAAATTACCCAGGTTTAACCCCTATTTATAGTCTTAAGGGCAAGATGGGGAAAATTTCTCTCTCCGAGTAATGTGGAGCGTACCGTGGAGCGTAGCATGCTCACCACGACATCATAACACTATTAGCATTTAAGCCTTGACACATTTCAAGCTAACTACTCGCCTTCCTGAAGACAAAGAAGAAAATATAATAATATTTTTTTTGATTAAGGGTCTAGAAAAAGACCTTAAACTAACGAGCCTAGAATGGTTGCACTCCTCAGGATCCTAAAAGACCTTAAAATAGTAGTTTCGACCCATTACGTTCACGGTCCACGATGACATTAAACTAACCATATCCTTACACCAGCAGTTGCCTCATCCTCTTCCACATAGGCAGTATCACATTTCTTAGTGGTTCCATGATTCCATTCTTGCACTGGTAGTTCAATACTCCTTGTACTCACAATTCCCTTTTTATGATTATTATTTTGCATATCGAGATTTTTCATATGGAAATATGGTAGTCCGAGATGACACTAAACTATTAGTTCGGCATTGGCGTATTAAAAGTCACATGTTCCATTAGAAACTCTACACTCTCGTACCTTGGTGGCCTGCCACGACCTTAAACTAGCAAACTTTCAATCGTTACATTGCCTCACTCAGCAAGTTGCATCTCGATGTTGCTTTGCAGATTTGTGTTTCACACAATCTCTAATGACCCTTAACCAGGCTTTCATCTTATAATGATAGGTCAAGCAAGAGATGGGAATCCATCATGCCCTTTCCACACCTTTAATGTTAGCAAGGCCACAGGGCAAGCTCACAAGACATTTGAATCCTAACATGATTGACTAGGGGTCAACTACGATTAACATTATAGCAACCTTGGAAGCATCCCCAGATTGGCCCAGGCACTTGGTCCAAGCCCTAGATTTAGAGGCTGGGGATGTAACTGAGGATCCTCTTGTTGAGATACCTTTGATCATGTCAAAGGGGGAGGTAAAGAAATTAAAACTCAGCTCCCTCCTAGACACACAAACACATGAAGGTGTAGTTAAAACTTTGTAGGACCACATCAATGTCTCCGCATGGGTGTACAATGACATGCTGGGTATGGATCCATGACTAATTCAGTATAACATCGTCCTAGGCCCATATGCAAAGCCAGTCAAGCAAAAGGCTCATAAAATTAAGCCAGAAATCACACTAGCTGTGAGGGGTGAAATCACTAAGTTATACCAAGTAGGTTTCATCCGTGTGGTCAACTATTCAGAGTGGGTGTCCAACATCATTGTAGTTTTGAAGAATATAGGAGGGATACGAATCTATATAGACTTCTGAGACTTGAACAAGGTAATGATCAAAGACAACTTCCCACTCCCAAGCATCGATCAACTCATCAACATCACGAATGGTCATGCTTTGCTATCCTTCATGGATGGCTTCTCCAGATACAACCAAATCTGCATCAACCCAAAGCACCAGCTATCAAAAACCTTCATGACTCCATGGGGAACCTTCTGCTATACCATGATTCCTTTTGGGCTCAAGAATGCTGGAGAAACCTACCAGCGAGCCATAACCTACATTTTCAATGACTACATCCTAGAAACATTAAACAATTACGTAGATGATATAGTAGTTAAGTCCAAGGAGGTAGTCGATCACCCACATGATCTAGGGGTAATCCTCAAGTGCTTCCAAATGCATGACTTACGTCTCAATCCTAAGAAGTGTGTCTTCGGAGTAATGATTGGATGCATGTTATGGTTTGTAGTATCGGAGGCTTGAATACGGGTGGACCCCGACAAAATCAAGGCCATCGTTAATCTAGCACCTCCCAAAAACCTTAAGGAGTTACATGGTTTACAAGGTAGGGTACAATTCATTCAAAGGTTCATAGCCAGGTTGACCAATAAGTTGCACCCCATGCAACATCTTCTAAAGAAGGGGGTTGACTTTGAATGGACAACCCAATGTTAACAAGCCTTCGATGACCTAAAGCAGGAGCTCTTGCATGTCCCAATGGTGCACCCACCATAAAGGAACAAGCCTTTCTTCATATACCTTTCCACCTCTGACACATCCATAGTGGCATTCCTATGTCACAAGCGAGATGACGGTTTTGAGATACCGGTGTACTACTTGAGCCATGCACTAATAGCATACAAGGTGAAATACAATGAAGTGGAGAGTAATTTCCTAGCCTTAGTATTTGCACTGAAAAAGTGTCGACATTACCTATTCTGTAGCACAACCAACATCATTTGCAAAAGCAACATACTCCAGGCTATCACCAGCAACTTGTACGAAAGTAGCAGGATAGCCCAATGGAAGGCAATAACCGCAAAGTTCAGCCTATGCTATGTAATTCAATCGTCGACAAAGGGTCAAGCCATAGCAACCCAACTTTACGGCCTCACCAGTTGACAACTAGGCCACCATAGACCCAGAATTCCCAGATGAATATGTTAGCAATGTTGCCATTATCCCATTGTATTTTGAGGCTACCTTACATTTCAACGGTGCCTCAACCACATGAGGAGGTAGCGCGGCTACCATGATCACATTTCCCTCTAGGGAAATGCACCCATCCACTTATCGTTTTGTGTTCCCTTGCACAAACAACGTGGTAGAATATGAGGGGCTACTCAGAGGCCTCTTAACTACTCGAGCATTGTGTATACAACATCTGGCAATTCGAGGAGATTCACAACTAGTCATGAATCAAATCACCAAAGTCTACACCTACAAGGCTATTCACCTACAACCCTACTATGACCTAGCAAAAATCCTACTCAAGAAATTTGCAACCATTGATGTGCAACACGTGCCGCGTAACGAGAACACCATAGTAGATGCCCTAGCTACCCTCGCATTAAACATCCCATCACATTCTTTGGCAAACCTGCCAACTACGATCACAGAATGTGTAGAGCCTATCACTTAGGTGGAACACATGGCCTCTATCGATGGTGTAGATACCCCATAGTGGTACAATAACATTAAAGCTTATCTACAACATGGCAAACTCCTAGGTGGATTGACATCGGCCCAGAGAGATGTAATCCATAAGCATGCTCGGTAATACATGCTCATGGTAAATGATGCCTTGTGCCGACGATCCTACGATGGGATATTGCTGGCATGCGTAGGTGGCAAGCAGGCACAAAAGGTAGTTAATGAGGTTCATGAAGAGCTATGCGGTGGACACATAGCACCCAGGGCTATGGTGGTGAAAATCAAATGCCTAGGGTACTATTGGCTCTACATGGAATGTGACTGCCTGTCGAAAGTCAAGGCGTGTGACACATGCCAGAGATATGCAAATCTCATACACGTAGCACCTATAGACCTGCAACCAACGCAAATCACGTGGCCCTTCTAACGATGGGGACTAGACCTCATAAGGCCTATCACACCTAAGTCCTTCACAGGGCATAGCTTCATTATCACTATCACAGAGTATTTTACGAAATGGGTGGAGGTTATTCCCCTGAGGAAGATGATGTCCCAACAAATCTGACATTTCATCCTTGATAACATAGTAACTAGGTTTGGGCTTTCGATGACTATTATGACCGACAATGGCCCACAGTTCAGTAGTATGGAGACTTGGACTTTCTATAGCAATCTAGGCATTAAATAATCATTTTCTTCTCCTTATTATCTGTAGGAAAATGGGTAGGTGAAGGCTACAAATAAGTCCATCATCAACTTGCTGAAATGTATGCTTAACAACAGCAAGAGGCGGTGGCATGAGAAAATATTCTACATCCTTTGGGCCTATCGAACAACATGCTGAACTACAACAAGTAAGATCCCTTATAGTCTTGTTTATGGATCTAGAGAAGTATTTTCTCTTGAGTTGCAGGTACCCTCACTCCGGATGATCCTATCCGACGTCATGAACAAATCCCAAAATAGCAAGTCGCGAACCATCAACCTCGACTCGGTGGAGGAAGAACGCGTGCAGACTCTAAGATGCATCGAGCACTACTAGAGCAAACAATAGTAGAAGAACCATGTAAACTTGTATCGACAGCTAGTGTAGAAGGGAGACCTCATCCTCAAGGCCATCTGTGAGCACATGAGTAAATTCTCAGCCAACTGGGAAGGTACTTACATGGTCACTAAAGCCTTTAAGAATGGAGCCTTCAAACTGGTAAACATGGATGGCAACAAGTTTGCCAACCCAGTGAACCACACGTACCTCAAGCTGTACTACATTTGAAGTGCAACAGTAATAGCAAGCATCGTCTGCTACGACGATAAACTGGCAATCGCACCAGGTAGCATCCCCAATGATGATAAATTAGCAGCATCAAGTAGCATCCACCATGACGTTAAACTAGTAGCAACCATTTGCTACGATGTAAAATTGGCAATGTTAGTCCACTATTACTATAAACTGGCATTGCACGTCCACTACGACGTAAAACTGGCATGTAGGATCTACTACGACCTTAAACCAGCACAGCAGTCCGTTGGGACCTTAAACCAGCACACGGTCTACCATGACCTTAAACTGGGTTTGCATTGCATCCCCAGCATGCACCAACAACAAATACACACCAAACGAGTGGGCGCAATGCTGACAAGTGGGTGGGACGCTATAGCTCTAGAACGTCGTTCACGACACACTGAGAATGTGGTCTGGAACATATGTGACACCGCCACCCTTGGCATCATGCTAACTCTCCAAAGACATCGTATGGCTTCACGCTAACCCTCCAAACCTACCGTCACCATGACCCATCGCCTTGATGGTAGTTCTTGGGTTAGCTCCCACATCTAGTTGCTCCAGCTCCCTGCCAATGCTTGGGCTTGCATGACGTTAGCCATGTGGTAACAGATCCCATGGATGAACTAGGGATGAAAACCCCTGGCAGGGAATCTAGGGCATCTGCACCTAGTTCCTTTGTGCCAGCATTTCCAGGGCCACTGTTGGCTTCCCTGCTTTGGGCATCTNTTCTAAGTAGGCTGCTAGCTATTTAGGCTACTTTGGTGGGTAGGTAGGATGGCACAAAACCTGTCCATGCTCAAAGTAGAAAATTTGCCGAACTGGCTGGCCTAGACTTAGAACGTTCTCCTCTTGATGAACTATCGTAGTGCTATGTGAAATGCAAGAGCCTGGTGAAGCAAGAATGACCCCACATTTTTAGGGTGTTTCATTGGCCCCTCTTTGTTGATGTCTGGAGAATAGGCTCGATGGACATCGGCAAAGAATACAAAACAGTGCAACAGGAAAAATGTTAAGGTTGTTGCTTGGTGAGTGTTGAGACATCACTTGGCCACACTTGAGAGTGTTGCATTGGTTTTGCAAAGATTAAGGCAAAGAGCAAAGATGATGTTTAGCTAGGTCCCTCGATGGAGTGCTCTGAGGGGCTCGTTTGTGTTTTCATCTTTGGCTAGCGCTGTTCTTCAAACTCCTGTAGGAAGGTGCCTCCATCGTAGGATGAGTTGCGTTACATCCATGGAGGATTTTCACTTGCCTACAGTAACCTTCGATATGGTGAGCTATGTTACACATGTTNCCAAAGTAGCCTAAATAGCTAGCAGCCTACTTAGAAATAGTGTGCAGAATTAGCATCAGCATTCTGGATGCGCAAAAAATAGTTTGGCAAGTTTTCTAAGTCATGAAGCCTTCTACGCTATGTAGCATAGCAAGCTTCAGAAAACAATGCCAAAATGAAGTGCCACGCTACGCTACACCACGTAGCGTAGCATGGCAATGACTTCACTACCCACTCCCATCGCCCAATTTTGAGTTCTGCAGTGATGTCCCTTTCCATCAAGAAATGGCGAACTATGTCTACTACTATGCTACACTGAGCTACATGGTGCAACAAGGCATAGCAATCCTGTGGAAGAGATAGAAGGCAGTTCGAAAGGCTGAGTCAATGGAGTTCGCAAGACTTGCATCGTAGAAGAAAAGGTTTGCAAACTGGCAAAGCTTTCGTGACTAAGGAAAGTTTCTATGCTATGCTACGCTACATAGCATAGCATAGCATATCAAGCATGTAACACACAGTAGAACACGTGACAAAGTGCTATGCTATGCCAAGCATGCTACGTCACAAAGCATAGTAAGGCATGTAGGTGGTTGTGCAACACCAATGCACTCCACCTAATCGGACCATTGGCATGCATCTCCAGATGCTGAGGGTGCAATTACAATGTAGTAGGATTGCATTTATTACATACAAGTTCGCATCGCAATGGTCTTGTAGGTCCAACGATCACAAACAAATGAGTGGTGCTAGCAAGACAAAAAAGGCTCGAGGCACGTAACATTCAAACCATCCCTTTTGCACGCCATCAATCCTATAAATACTTTGGTAAATAGCATGCAAAAGGGGTCTGCAATTTTTAAAGGTTGGAAATTTCAAAAGAGTTCACATCCTTCTTGAAGTAAACAACTTTGAAGCGGTGGGAACTTTCGAATTTGAAAGAAAGACTTATCCTCTCTCCAGCATTGTAGCATCAAACTCATTTGTTTAACACTGTAAATAGTGAGTCTCTCTGTCAGCTGGCGTGAGGTCCTGTCTCTGTTCTACCAACTTGGTAGAACCCTGCATTGTTTGTACCTAAGTCCGCATCCAAGCGCATAGCTCTTTTTGCTTGACACGCCTTGGTTACTCTTGGGATTTATGCACTCCATCATGCTATGCAGCTAATTGTATCCACCCTAACTGAGCGATTTTGTAGATTTAGAGCAGTGCATGTTTCTAACCACACTTTACTTTATTTTTTGCTTACTATCTCATTTCGCATCATTTTCTGTTTTATTCACCTTTAAGCATTACTCTGTATTACTATCGCATCCTTTTTCAGTTTCTCTCTTGCTTCATTTACTTTCAAGAATTATTTCACATTTCACATTATTTACATTGCAAAAGGCTATATTGACACTGATGTAAGTCCTTGTCTGATCAACCAGACTGTTTAGGGCACCCCATGTCTGCACACATCCAACACGGCCCTCCCGCAGATACGGGGTTGGAACTATCATGCCTGCTGACCCCCAGTGTTTTTCCAACCATCGATGTTTTCGGTCACTACATGAGACATCAATGAACTTCACCTAATTGGACCATTGGCACACGTCTCTAGATGCTAATGGTGCAATTAAGGCATGGCAGGCTCACAGTTACAGCATAACAAGCTCGCATTACAATGGTCTTGCAAATCCAATAGTCATACATGGCACATGTGGCGCTAGTAAGTCAACATGGGCTCGTGCAACATGGCATCCAAATTGCCCCTTTTGCATTCCCTTTAGCCCTATAAATGCCCCAAAAAACAACATTCAAAGGGTTCAAATTTTTTTTCAAAAAAGTAGCATTCAGAAGGTTCGGAGATTTTCTGATTTCTTCGGCTTTCCCTCTCTTTGGCACTCAAGTTCTCTTTCTGGAACATTGTAACATCAAGCATTGTAAGCTTTCTATTTGACACTATAAACAATTAGCATTTTCAGTTAGCATTTTGTTCCTTTCCCTTTCTATCATCTTGGTAGAATCCCTACATTGTCAGCACCCAAGGCCATGCCCAAGCACACAACCTATTTTTCTCTACATGTCTTGGTTACTCTCGGGATCTTTGCACTCCACCATGCCATGCAACCGAATGTATCCACCTTGATAGAGCAAGCTTGTAGCTTTAGAGTGGTGCATTTTTTCTAACTGTACTTTATATTGTTTACTACTTATTGTTGCATTTTTTGCACTACTGCATCGAAAAAGTTGCAGTGGAGGAGGTCTTCCCCCAGCTGAGGAAACCCTTCACATGGAGGAAGAGGAGGGGCGAAGACTGTAGCTTAAACTACAAAGCACGCAACCCCCCATTGGTAAACGCTTTTTTCTAATGCTTACTTTGTTATTATCTGCTACGCCATGCTACACTAGGTGATGTAGCATAGCGTAGTACCTACTTTAAGATAACTTGTTTCGAACTTATGCAAACATGTTCCTTTGACTGGCAGAGGAAGAAGAAGAAGAAGAAGAAGGCAACAAAGAAGTGTTGGCCCCTAAGATGGGGGTGACGAATAAAGACATGGAGGCCCCAGTCTTGGAAGAAATGACCTTGGTCAAGAAGAAAGAAGCTCTTGCCACTAAAGTAGGGGCTCTTATCATTAGGGAGAATCATCTTACTAATGAAGAGGAGCCTCCTTTGAATAAAAAAGATGTTGGTCTCCTGAAAGGAAAGGCACCAACACATGAGGAAGAGGCTCATACAGACTTGGCAGGGACTTCTGCCAAGGTTACTGCTGTCGTTTTGCATTAGCAGGAAGGGAGACCACAATCAGACGTTGGTGAGTTTGACAATATGTCTACCTTGTCATAGTCTCTTTTTGACCATTGCTGATTGTTTAGTCATGTGACAAGTGCTACTGCTGATGCTGCAAGACCCTCTCCGATTCGTGCGAAGTTGTGGACCGAGATCCCTTCCAAGTTTACATTCGTGCAGGGAATCGTTGATGACATGATCAACCACCTCTAGCAAGCGGACCTTGACATGGATAAGTAGTAATGTTAGGTGCTCTCATGTTGCTATGCTAGAATTTTTTGAGTTTTCTAATCTTGCTACGCTAATGCGATTGCTACGCTCTTTGTTTCAAAGTAGCTTCTCGACTCAAATGAGACTTGGCATGGACTTTGAAGGTTGGTGTCGTGCCTACATTCCCACTTGAAGTGACCAAGGTATCTCGTCACATGTATGAAGAGGCTTGCAAATGCATTTTGCACTTAGCACACTCCTTGTGGGAGTATAAGTGCATCAATGCGGATCTGTGGAAATGGGTCCAAAGAGCTAAGCAAAGAGAGGCTGACCTGGTCACCGAGGTGGAGGATCTCAGGTCAAGGAACAAGTTCCTCATAGTCCATGACACTAATAATGAGGATTGGCGCATGGCTGTAATAGACTACACCAGGTTTTGGACTATCGTGCATCAAAACATTCGAGCCACTCATGATATAATTGAACAATGGATGTAAATGGACTTGCTAGCCTAGAAATGTCAAGATTTGAAGGACTTCAGTGCCAAGGTTTACAAATGGGGGAGGTCCTAGAGAAACCATAAACATATGTATAAATGAGAAAATTCCACCCATTGTAAACTATACAAGAATGCTGCTGTGGAGGCATCTACATATAAAGCATTCGTAAATGCCATTGACACTTCTGAGGACTATGCCAAGTTCAAGGAGCAGGTAAAGGTTACAAAATCTCCTGACATGAAAGTGGACCTTCCCATAGGAGAGACCGCAACCATATCCTTTTCCTTAGGACCAGCAAGGTGGACAACCGCTGAAAGGGAGAGAGCTATTGCAGATGCTAAACCTAGCAATAGGCGTTAGGTGGACATCACGACGGAGGAGGTCTGGCACCGTCTCAAGCTCAATTTAGACTGGATACCCTTTAAGATGGGCGTAAGCCCTTCTCAGGTTGGTTGCTTTCTACTATGTTAATATTTATGCTCTATTGTAGTTTGCATTTGTTACCCTAGTTGACTGCTTCACTCCCATGATGCAAGCCCCAGACAAGGGTGCAGGGCCCATAGAGGGAGGGAATGAATGGTTTGTAGAGGACAATGCAGGGGAAGGTGATGCAAAATGAAATGATGCAGGAACGAATGGTGAAGGTGACGTAAACAAAGAAAACCCATGACAACATGGGGTTTTCTTTTGGGAATTTTGAATTTTTGAAATTTTGTATAAAATTTTGTAAACATTGTTAACAGGCAAAAGTTTTGAATAAAGTAAAGAATTTTAGAAAAGAAATAGACTCTACGTTAACTTGTGCATTGCATATGTGCTACGTTTTGTATAAAATGTTCATGCTTTCATGTGCTATTTTTAGGCCATTTCGGGCCTTTGCCAGTTTTAGGCCATTTCAAGCCTTTGCGTAACATGCCAAAGAGATGATACATTAACAACTTGAATAATGGCTAATTGGTAACTTATGCTAGTTTTAGGTCATTTCAAGCCATTGCTAGTTTTAGGCCATTTCGGGCCATAGCATAGCATAGTTTTAGGCCATTTTGGGCCATAGCGTAGCATGTCAATAGGATGGTATGTTAACAAAGCAAAAATCAGTGAACATACAAGGGATGGCAACTGGGCAGGAAGTAGTGGGGTTGCTAAGCCATGCATAGCTGCTTCTTGACCCACCATGGGTTGAGCGGAACGTAAGGCCAAGATGTTTTATCAAGGAACTCGTCCACATCATTATCCCCTGCTTGGAAGGGCAACTCAACCCATACGCTTTCATTTTGGAGATGGTCCTACTAGGTTGATTCTCCCACTGGATGTTCTGTGTGTGCGTAAGCAGGCACTTCATTCTCAGAGGTTACGACCTCTGAGCCCTGCTCCATGTCTACGTTACTGATAGCTTGTGCTGCTAGTTCATCATCATGGAACACCTCCTCCCTGCTCGTGTATGGTAGGTGGATTTCCTGATGTATGGATGAGGAGACAGCCCTAAGTTGTGCTAAACATAACCTCCCCAAGATCAGGTTAAACCCAAGAATTTCCTCGACCATGATGACCATTGCGCTTGTGGGGAACTGGTCCCCCACTATGAAGTCTATGTGCACTGTGCCTTTCACTAGGACCCATGTCCCATTGAGCAATCTTAGACATGACGTCATTGTGGGTTTGATCTGGTCGACCAAGCCCAAATTGTCCACAATAGGGAAGGGGATGACAATTATGGCAGCTCCATCATCAACGTGTACCCTTCAGATCCAATGTTGGCTGATCCGAATTATTCTGAAAAGGGATGCCATGGTCACCTGACCCCTTTCGGGATCTTCCCTAATGGTGTCGTTGCTGAAAGTCAATTAGGATGGCTCTAGCTCTGCAGGTGTAGAGGAAAGCATGATCAAGTGGATCACTTCCTCTTTTACTAGCATGTCTTCATTGACTAAAATTGCTATCAACATGCAGATCAGAGCCTTGCAGTGGGGGATAGACATCATGATCAGGTCATATAGGCGTAGTGTTTTTTTGTTTTAGAGCCTGCTTGACCTAAGTGAGGACATCCAAAAGGTCTTGACCACCCCTCTGTCTAGCGCTTTCCTATTCTTCGATTCATCCCAGAAGACAAATTTCCCAAGGAGGGGCAACTTCAGATCTAGGTTTAGACCCTTTTTGGCGAGGCGACGTGGACTGCCCGGTTATAGCAACATTCGTTTTTGGTGACGAGGACATAGATGTAGGGAGTGGAGACGTAGGCTTGGAAAAACCAAGGGTGGTACTTCCTCTCGAATCTTACCTGCGACACACACTTCCCATTTCTTAGGATGGGAAGGTTATTCAGCTGTCTTTTGTGGGGGGGGGGCTATCGAATGAATTGATCCCCTGATGATGAAAGGCGCTAACAGCATTAGCAGGCAAAGTAGCGTGGTTTCGCTAACAGGTTGTGTGAAGATGGATGCCTGTGGTGGGACTCTCAAGATGAACAGTTGTTGCAAGCTTTGATTAGCTGCTTGAGGTGCTGGTGCACTACGTTAAGGCACATGGATCATGAATGGCTGCTGGGTTGGCCTAGGATCACTGTCAATACCAATCACTTTGATGATGTAACCAGCACTATTGGCGTTGAGGTGGTCTATGTAGACATGCATAGATTGGTTTTTGGGAAGTACTAGGTTTCTTTCATCCAATACTAGTTTTCCATAGTCGATCAATCTCTAGATGTCATCCTACAATGCTAGATAGTAATCTATGTTGTGACAACACTATTGGTGATAGTTACAAAACTTGTCCAGCCTAAAACCCTTAGGAACTGGGGACTCATTGGGCAGGGCCAAAGAGGGGTCCCTAAGGAGCTCACAATAGCATTGATGTCTGCTGATTTCTTCTTGTGAAATTTGCTGGTATTGCATGTGCCCTTCTACCAATAGCTACTTTAGATGTTCTAAAGTCTTGAGAGGCAATGGGGTGTACTTTGAGTGATCGTTACGCTCAAAGTTTGGTTTGGGTTGTGCAGATGTCTCAAGTGTGGGAATTTGAGGTTGTGACGTGTTGTCTTGCTTGGGCATGGGGTTAGCTATGGGTACGACCAGTTTTATATTGTTTTTGTGACATTTGTTACTAGGTTTGGGCTTGGCCTAGGTTGCCACAGCGGCCACCGTGGTCATTGGGGCCTTATCCTTGTCCTTCTTTGTGAAGGTGTTTTTGTAAGCAATGTAGGCTAGGTCTTTGCTTGCCTTGGCCATGTCTTGTATACTCTTAGTCTAAGCGAAGGCTTGACTAAGAGTGCAAGAGGCGAGGTAGTATAGTTTAGAATTAATAAATTCATTCACTGCACCCTTAAAGATGGCCAACAAGTGGGCCTCCGTGATGGGTTCGTGAATTTCGTTAAGGGCTGTGCTCCATCATTGGATGAACTTCTGGACTGGCTCCAAAGGCTCCTGCTGCATGCTCATCAGCTAGTCTAGCGTGATTTTTGGCTTCAAGTTATACTTGAAGCACATCATGAACTGGGTCAGAAGCACTTCTGGAGTTGAAATAGATGAGTGTGGTAGCGCACGGTACCAATCTAAGGCTCTCCTGGCCAAGGAATAGAAAAGACATGAATGATCATGTGTAGCCATTGTTGCAATAGGAGAGAATCAGACCTAAAAGTAACTATATGTGCATTGGGATCTCCGTGCCCATCGTACTTCGTGAAGTGTGGGAGAGACATCCCTAGGGGTAACATCAGAACAAGGATCGCAGGGCTAATAAGGTTGTCCTAGTAAAAGTCCATGACTTATACCGTGTCAGACCTAACAACCTTAAGGCATTTGATTTTCTCAGTGAGGGTCTGTATGAGCTTGAACGCTTGGTCCACACCGTGCAACATTGTGGATGGTTGGGGAACTACTGAGGTAGCCCCCACTTGTGGAATGGCAGGGGTGGTGGTGTGACCCATCGAGAGTACCATTGGGGTAGCCCCTTTGAAAGGTGCTGCTTACACTAGCCACCACCTAGTAGGTGGTGTTTTTGGAGAAGCAACTGTAGTTTGAGCCGTCAGATAGACTGCTTATGTTGCCGGTAGAATAGACCATAGGCCCATGCTAGGTTGTACCGTTTGCGGGGTTTGGTAGGTCTGAGGGAGAACATAATGAGACATCCGCGAAGGTTGTGAAATAGGTGAAGAAGTGAATGGAATCCACCACATGGACGGGCCTGGGCTCACTGCAGTGGGTGGAATAGATGTGAACATAGGAACTGAAATGGAAGTTGCATACAATTATAAAGTAGGTACAGTGTGAACATGTGGTAGGTTAGCTATGATTAGTGCATCATGTGCTACAGGAATGGATTGATGAAGAGTTTACTGAGGCATAGTTGCTGCAAATGAAATAGGAGAATAAGGACGTTGATACACTAGGAAGGTGACATGGCTATCCATTGCGGTTGTAGTTGCAGGCTACGAAAGCATAGGCATGATGACAAAGGGAGCGGTGACAAGCTACGAGTTGGCCGAGAAGGACTAGGTAGGAGGGACAGGAACAGGGTTGGTTGGACCTCCCTCATTAGATTGGAAATCAAGTTACTCTTATCCTTCTTGAAAAGAGTCATCCTGGTTAAACATCGTGTCTTGTTGCTCCCTAAGCCTAGTCAACTAGATTAGCTGGTCTAGCAACCTTTGGTTTGTCTATGTTAAAGGTATGGAAGTGCCAGGAGTGGGAACAAACTCCTTCCCTTCATAGTAAGCAAACTCGAAGCTACGTTTTCTTTCAAACTCGTGTACTTACAAAGGTAGGTTTTCCTGAACCTTCGCATAGAGGAAGTTGTAACGCTCATGTTTTTGGGCCAAGCCCTTAGGTCCTCAATTTTGGATCGTGAGGGATCGCCGTGTTTCTAGCATTGGGTTCAACAGTTTTTCGGCACTAGTGGTGCCTTGAACTGTGATGGGAATCTCCACGTTGAAGGTGTTAGCAGCAGTAGTTGTGGAAGTCATTATTACTAAGCTAGATAGTTTTGCAAATATAAAAAAAGCAAAGAAATCAAAAAAGCTAAGCAATTTTGTGAACATGAAGAGCAAAAAGTTGGCAAGCAATCAAAAAGAGGCTTTATTTCTTACAAGGCTCCAAAGGAGCCGTCAAAGCGACCGATCTGTACCACACAATGTGTAAACAACTGCAAAATGATGTCATGTTTATGCTAGTGCACAATAGGATACAGAATGCATGCAAGACTACCATAAGATGGGCAAGTCAACTAGCAATTGGAGGGTTTATGTCCTATAGGGCTCCCAAGGAACTATCAAGGCGATCGATCTACACTACACGATACGTAAACAACTGCAAAAGGGTGTCAAGTTTATGCTAATGTGCATTAGGATGCAGAAGGCTTACAAGACTACCATGACACATGAAAAAGGCACCAAACGATCCTCCTTCTAGTGCCATAAAGACTGTAGCAACTGAAAATGTCGGTGGCTGGAAAAACGTAGAGGGGCCATTGACTGCTGGCAGTCTCAACCCCATTTCCATGGGAGGGCGGTGCTAGATGGGATAGAAATGGGGCACCTTGAATGGTCTGGTCAATTAGACAAGGACTTAGTCAGTGTCTATATAACCTTTTGCAATGTGTGATTTGAAAATGAGACTGATAACACAAATAAATGCTTAAATGTAAAAGAGATAGAAAATAGTGTAAAATGCAGTAGTAAACAAGAGATAATGCAAAATGCAGTTAGTTAGAAAAGTGCACTACTTCAAAGCTACAATTTTGCTCTGTTAAGATGGATACAATTGGTTGCACAGTGCTAGGAAGTGCAGAGATTCTGAGAGTAACCAAGACATGTAGAGTAAAATGGCTGCGCACTTGAATGCGAACTCAAGCATTAACAATGGAAATTGCTACCAAGGTGGTAGGAAGGAGCAGAACAGAATGCCAACTGAAAGTACTAACTGTTTACAATGTTAAATAGAAAGCTTACAATGCTTGAGGTTACAGTGCCAACTTTTGCTTGTTAGCCAACCAGACTATTAGCTGACCAGATCATTGACAAAACAAACTAGGGACTGAAAAGCTGTAAAAAGGGGACTGCCAAAAGTGCCAAAAGTCCTTTGAGCATCACTCATTGGGGTATTTATAGGACCAAGGGTGCACAAAAGATGCAGTTTGGACACCACATGCCTTGGGCCTATGCTGACCTGTCTATGCTTCACGTGCCTGCATGACTGTTGGGTGAGCCTGCCATAGCATAATTACAAACCTACTACGTTGTAATTATGCTATCAGAGAAATGGTGTAATTAGATGAGGTGCATTAATGTCACATAACTGCTCACTACATCTTGCCATGCTTTGTAGCATAGCATCTTGTCACACTGTGCTACGCTACACAGCGTAGCACAGCATAATCGTCAGTTTGAAGCAAAAAGTCTGCTTTGTGTTCCGTTGCATGTGTTGGAAACCTTCACAGTGTTGTGACTACTGGTCATAGATTTGCTATGCTATGATATGCTACGTAGTGTATCATAGCATAGCAACTATCCTTAGTCACAAAAAACGTCGCCAATCTACAAACTTTTCCTTTTGCACTACGAAACTTGTGAACTTGCTGATCCCACACTTTGAGTTTCCTTCTATCAAATTCTATAGAATTTCTACACCTTGCTACGCCATGTAGCTTAGTGTAGCGTAGCAACAAACATGACCTAGATTTGGCCAAGTTCGCCACTTTTTGATGGAAGGAGACATTGCCAAAGGACTTGAAGTTAGGTGAGGGGGCTGATCATCCAGCTTTTTCTACATTGTGCTACGTTGCATAGCATAGCATAGCGTAGCACTGTGCTTTTTCAAATGTCTTCTAAAGTTTTATACACTACATGGCGTAGTGTAGCGTAGCAAGATTCCTTGACTTAGAAAACTTGCTGAAGCGGACAGTCTGAAAATCAGAGCATCCATCTCTTGAAGAACTGCTGTAATGCTAGGTGAATTACAATGGCTTGGTGAAGCAAGCACTCCTTCAAATGTTTTGGGGTATTTCAACTCCTCTATCCAATAGCCTACCTCCACTTTTGTGCCACACCATTCATAGTCATTTTCCTTCTTTGAGGTAGGTGTGACACTTTTGCAACCTAAGTCCATGCCTATGATAGCTTGCCACCAAGTCTTGCATGCACAACAAAGTGTAGGACCTTCTACCACTCTCTCCTTTTTCATCTCCTCTTATTTTTTGTATCCTTCCATGGAAGCATCTATGATGCCAACACTACCATATGTGCACATGATGCCCATATCTCAACCATAGATAGGCTATGTTCCCTTCATCCTAGCCATCTTAGTAGCACCGCCAAGAATAGCCCAAGCCCCAACCATGTGGTGGGCCATGACATTTATGCCTATGGCACAGCTATCACACATGCCTCAATACATTCAACTATAGGTTCAACAAGCATCACATGTGGTGGCACAACCCACAACAAGGTTGTAGGCCACTTTGAAAGCACCACTAGTAGCACACCTAGTGCAACCCTCTACAACATCTTTGAGTTTGGACTAAGCATTTCAAATCATCCAAAATGTCATGGAGGAGGTTAGGTGACTTAAAGTAGCCAACTTAGAAATAATTCCTATGATGTACTTCTATCAAAATGATCCCATCAGTCTTGCAGTCCTACCACTAACTTTGCCTCCTAGTGTCCAACTTCCTCAGTTCATGAAATACAACAATGAGGAAGACCCCAATGCCCACCTGGTAACTTTCCATTCTGAGTGCCTACTTTTGCAACCATGGCCACAAGCAATCATACATATCTTTGCCATGTCCTTAACTAACAAAGCTATCAGTTAGTACTATGTGCTTCCTAGAGCTTCCATTTCAACTTTGGAGAAAATTCTAAGCCAATTTTTAACCTACTTCAAGTATAACTTAAAGCTTAAGGCCACCTTAGACTAGCTAATGAACATTAAACAAGGGGTGCTAGAGCCAATGAAAAAATTTATACAATGTTGGAGTGATTCTCTCAAAGAAATTCATGAGCCAATAGTAGAAACTCATCTTTTAGATATCTTTAAGGGCATAGTGAATGACTTTATCAAGTCAAAGCTGTACTACTTAGCCCCACATTCTCTTAGCTAAGCTTTTGCTCAAATGAAGAGTACACAAGATGCAGTAGAAGCCGGTAAGGACTTGGTCTATGTGGTCTACAAAAATGCACATACAAAAAAAGACAAGGAAAAAGGGAAGGTGATAATAATAGTTGCAACTATGGCCAATGAAGCTAAACCCAACAACACTAAGCCAATAGCCAAGCTCCCTCAATCCCTAGCCAGCAACAATAAGGCATTAGGTTTTGGCACCATGAGAACCAACTAGCTTGCATCAATGGCAACTATAGGGCAAGCTCTCCAAAGGCTAAACTTTGAGTGCAAGGATCGCTAAAAGTATACTCCCTTACCCATTAAGCTATATGAGCTTCTAGATCAATTTCTTAGTGCTAGGTGCATTTAGCACAAACAAATGTCTAAGGATGCATGAAAATTCCATGAGAGGTACTTTGAGATCCTTAGAAACCCTTCTACAACTATGCCAAATGAGCCCCCAATCCCTAAAAACATTAGATTGGACTAGTTCTACAGCTATCATTAGTTGCATGGCCATGATATAGACTACTACTTGGTATTGAAAGATGACATTCAATGCATGACTGATCAAGGTAAACTAGTCCTTGATGAAAGTAGTCTTGTAGGACTAGAAAACTAATCCATGAAGATCTACAAGGATCCACTCAATGCTAGTAGTGTAGGTTACATCATACATTCTATTAGCATTGATAACAACATAGAATTGGCACATGAACCATTTGTGGTTTGTGTGCCCTCTGGTGATGCTGGGGCCTCAATGTCAACTAGACTACAGTCCCCTTTCATCATCAAAGCACCACCTTAAGTGCCCATGATATCCTTTGTGATTAAGGCTCAGTAGCATGTTGCAACATTGGCAACCCAAAAACCTTTTGTCATTAGGGTGCCAACATGTGTAGACCCCCCACCTACTTGGGGTCTAGTGGTGGAAACTACATCTTAACATGCCCACCCAAAATCATACCCCAAGAGACATGATGAGTGACTAGCTGACAAGATGGTTAGGGAATGCATGGAGCTAGGTCCTCCTAAGCCCATCCCCTTCACAACCATACCAATGACCTCATCATCTCATACTACCAACACAAACACAAATAGTTTATAGACAAGCATTGAGGCTTGAAGGCTCATGGCACAACCAAAATTCAAATCTCCTTCCTAGGAGATTCATCTCTTAGGATGCATAGAGGAGGTAAAAGCCACCAAAATAATAGATGGTGGAAAAAATTTCTTGGACACACTAGCACAAGTTAAATAGGCTCTAAAATAAAAAAATACAACTTTGAGCCCATATGAGTTAATTATGATCTCTTCTACTCATCATGAGGCTTTGTTTTACATGCTAACATCTATTCTAGTTAAGGAAGATGTTCTAGCAGGCAAAAAGACCATTCATGTTATAATGTTTCCACCAACAACCCAAGAGTCAAGGTTAACACCATTGACATTTCATGATGAGGCAGTCAAGGTTGATCTTGAAAAGGGTCAAGTGACTACTGCACCCATGTTTATAATGATTCATGTAGGCCAATATAAAATTTGTAGCATGCATGTTGATGATAGGGTAGAAACCAATGTCATCCCATTCCCTGTATGGAGAAGCTTGGCCTAGTTGACCAAATCAAGCTGACAACAACAACATGCTTGAAATCCTTCAATGGATCATGCATTGCTATAAAAGGAATAGTCATAATAAATTTTATGGCTAGGGAGTAATTCCCTAGATATGCTAAATTCATTGTAGTTAAAGAAATGACTGGATTCAACTTGATCATAGGGAGGTCTTGGCTAGCCTAGCTATGGACCATTTCTTTACCTATTCACCAAGAGATCCATTTTCCCTACAAGGGTGGATACATGATGATCTTTAGTGACAATGTAGCCCCTTTGACCATCAACAACATAGATACAGAACAAGGGTTAGAGGTAGAGTTCTTTAAAGTTGCACTGGTTATGTGTAATGAAAGCTAATGTTGTTCAACTAATTTTAAACAAGCAAGAAATGCAAGCATCCTCCTTGAGGGAGCTCTCTAGGTAGAATTACCCTTCTCTATAATGGATGAAGGCCTCATAGAATACTATCTTGTGCATCCTAGGCCTTATGCACCACCTAACTTGCATCAGGTTAGAAGAAACCTACATGACTAAGGAATTCCCTTAGTTTACTTGCATGTTTAACTTGCCCCTTGTCCTATTGCTTATACAATTATAATTACATTATTATTTAGATCCTACATTATGTTATTTCTTTAGTTCACATGGTTTTTTTAGCCTTTTTCTTAAAAGAAAAAAGGGATTTGAAATGGCCTTAAACTACCACATGGCCCACTAAGGCCTAAAACTGGCAACTTGCTTCCTTGCATGGTATGACCTGAAAATGTGTTAAACTATCGCATGGCCCAAAAAGGCCTTAAACTATCACTTGGCTTGCCAAGGCCTAAAACTAAAAACCAACTCCTTTCCATGTGATGGCCTAAAATGGCCTTAAAGTAGCAATGGTCTAAAATGCCTTAAAACTAGCAATGGCCCTTCTTCCATGGCCTTAAACTAGCATGAGGCCCACAAAGGGCCTTAATTGCATCAATCAAATCATAAACTAAAATTTCAACAACATTACATAAAATACAAAAAAATGAGAAGTAAATAATTTTCATATTTCCATTGAATTATCAATAATGTATGTAGTTCAAGTTCACACCCAGAACATAAAATCCCAAAAAATGAAAAACTACTTGATAAAAGGGCTACATCTTAAGAATTTTAGCCTACAGTGTGCAATGGGGGGCTAGCGCTCTTCATCTTCATCTTCGTCTTCCTCTTCGTCTATTGCTCCAATAGGTCCTATACCATCACCCAGAACCTACATCCTCTGATAACCATGTCCAGTCCTCCTTGCCAAGGTTAATTCTCATGAGGGTTTCTCCTTTTTCTATGGTTGTCCATGAGGATGGCCTCAACTAAAACATTTCAAAAGTCACCTCTCCAAAAGGTATAATGATCTATCTTTCTAGGGACTCACTCACCAATACATTGCTTGTGAATAGTTTGTAATCCTATGTTGCACTAATTGCATCAAGAAATATCTCTTGGCATTGATGCTCCACAGATTCATCTCTATAATTTTATGATACACTTCATGTTCTTACTTTTAGTGGTTGTTGTGATTCTTTTGAGTCTAGCCCAACTAGTACACCTTCATGCTGTAATCCTTCTAATCTTGATTTTTCCTTGCTAACAGGTCTATTTGTAGCCATTGCTTAATCACCTCATGGGTGGCCTCATTCTTGCCCTAGACAACTAACTAATACCCCAAATTTATGAATTTTGGCATGTTCCAACTATTGTCTAACTTCTCACGTGCCACTAGAAAGTCATAGCAGGATTGCAAGTCCTCTAGTCTCACCTTCTAGTTTCCCCCCTTTTCTTGAAGCTCTTGCACTTGTTTCCACAAGTGCTCATTGACATGCCTGCACTCCCACAATGCTCTTTTGGAGTATAGTGCATATTCTCTTATCTTTTCATACATGTGATGAGGCATTTGCTCCACTTCGAGGGGAAACTCAAGTACAACATCAACTTGGACTACTTTGTTTGGGTCCCACTTAAGCTGTAAGCTTGTCATTCCATAATAGATAAAATAATGTTAGTCACAAACCAAATAATAAAATTAGCAAAAAATAAAATTATAATACTAATAAAATAGTCATACAAATCTCAAGGTTTGTCTATTTTATATGGCGTATCATGTCATCCATCACGCCTTGCATGAAGGTGAACTTATCTAGAGTTTCCATCCACAGTTGTGTATAGAAGGTGGATGTGGATGTTGGATGTTCAGTGGAAATTTTTGGTGCTAAAACATAACATACTTTGTGATTATTATGTAACCAACAACCAAGGAGAGAACAAACACAACAAAAAAAATAACAAAAAAGATGGCAGTGCAAAGATCCTACCCAACAAGTCCTCAAGTGTGAGAGTGGGGGATTGTCCATCTGCATGCCATTAAAGAAATTCTCAAACTCAACTCCTTTGAACTACAACCCTTCTTCTTCAATTTTCCTTAGTACTTTGATAGCTTTCCTTTCCTCTTCATCTGCCACATGTTCCTCAGGTTGAGGAACATCATCCTCCATGAGCTTTTGCTACTACTGCAAGGGTCCTCTTGCCTATGTTACATAAGTTCAATTTAGAATGGCCAATAATGAATATAAAATAGCATGACACATTACAAAAATATCAAATAATGCACACTTACCTACAATTTCTGAGTGCACATCATGGAGCTTAAATTGCAGCCTTTTACCACCCTCCTCCACTTCACACACAGGGTCCTCCATAGGGCATGGCTTCTTGATCTTTATTTTGTATGATCTTAATATATCAAAAATGAGTTGTGCCCCTCTTGTTACATTCCTAATGTTGGTTGGTGTGGCCTCTCTATCACTATTATCTATGTGGTAGGATTGTCCCACATCATCGCTGGTCATTACCAAAAATGACTTGTTGATTGCCTCTGGGGGGTTTCTACAATTGCATAGTGTGGAATAGGCTATGGATCCATGGACTAGAGATCTAAGTGTGATCTTGTACCATCCATCATCCATTCTCATGAATCACCAAAAGATCCAAAAGTCTTCATAGGCATGCTACAAAGAAAGCGAAGTGCATGTGCGATCATACTTGGAGATTGTGGCGTAGCCTAACAATTTCAGTACGCAGGCCACTGATAAGGTAATTGGCCTAGTTATATCATGTCCCCTCCTCTATTATGTTCCTCATAACCCAAGCTTGCTAAACACTAAGAATCTTTCCTTGGGAAAGCATCTTTGAGAATGCATGAGCTCAGAAGATTGGATAGAGGTGATAGACCATGGGTACTTTCACCTCCTTTATTGGTATTCGTTTACAGCCCTTGGAAATGCCTAGTCATTCCTCAATGTCCTCTCTATGTTCTAGGTCTTTGTTGATCTTTTTTGAAACTAGTAGATCATAAAAGGGAATGCCAAAGATGTCCACAAAGAATTTTTCTATAATTTCAAAGGTCACCCATGCATTACAGACCTATGTGCTAAAGTGATCAGCTCTCTTAATGAAGGAGTTAATTAGGGTAACCATTTTGGCCACTCAAATTCTTGGGCTAATGAACAAGAAAAGGTTCATGAGCCTAGCCCACTGAATATTCCTTACTTTTTTTGCTAGAGCCTCATAGCACAACCAACGTTGTGAACTCTCAACCTCACCATATTTAAAGATGAATCGCCTATGTGCAACCTATAGCAATCATCATGACCTCTCTTAACTTAGCCAAAACTACAATGAGCAAAGGTAAAATTAGCACCATGAGATAAATAAAGCTAAAAGTGCATAAAAAATATGTGACACACAACGCACATGGCACGAATGGTGTGCAGGATGGTAGTAGTGGGACTAAAACTTCCTCCATGCTAGGAATGTCAGTTGCCCACTTAGTGTCCAACCAGTCAAGAGCCTAGCACCTCTTATAGGGCTTGGAATATTGATGGAAAAATTCCACTAGGTTTGCCTCAATCTACCCAATCATTACTGCATGAACATTCTCAAAAGACGAGAATTCCTATAGGGCAGTTCAAGTCAAGTTCAATGCCCCCTCTTCATCATGGAGGCCATCTATGTCAATGCTAAACTTGGTAATAGAAGTGAGAAATTAGCATCTTAAATCATAATGTAATTAGAAATATGAAAAATTGAAAGGGGACTAAAACATCCTAAATTTTTAGGGCATTCTTGCTTCACCAGGTCTTTACAATTCAGGCAGTGTCATGTCACTTCAGCAAGAAGTGGATGTTTCGAGTTTAGGCTATACATTTTGGTAAATTTTCTAGCTAGGTAATTAATCCAGCTGACAGCCTACTCAAAAATGATGCAAAGTATTGTCAATGGTGTTCAAAATGTGTAAAAAAGTTTGGCAAGTTTTCTAGTCAAGGAGTTTTCTATGCTATATAGCATAGTAGGCTTTGGGAGATAGTTGTTCAAACAATCAACTATAAATTGTTGCAAGAAAAGGTGCTACGCTATGCAGTGTGACATAGCATAGAGAGAGCAAGACAAGAAGGCTCAGCTTACTTAGTGATTTTGAATGCACCCAGTCAGCACCTCTGGCCTTCAAAAATAGTTGCTTCACTCGGCTCCAAGTCTTTCAATAATGGCTTCTTCACTAGAAAGTGGCAAACTTAGCAAAAAGTAAGCCATGTCAGTTACTATGCTACGCTAGGCTACATAGCATAGCACAGTGTAGCAACTCTACAGGAGTAACAAAAGGCATCTCAAAGGGCAGGATTAGCAAGTTCGCAAGTTTCGCATTGCAAAAGACAAAGGTTGCAGATTGTCGATGTTTTCGCGATTAAGTCCAGCTGCTACACTATGCTACCCTGCATAGCGTAGCAAATATGCAATAAATAGTTAGCGCACTTCGAAGGTTTCCAACACATGTAGCAGGATGCAACACAAGTTTTTGCTTCAAACCAGTGGCTACACTATGCTATGCTACATAGCGTAGCAAGATGCTACGCTATGCCAACATGTTATTCTACAAAGCATAGCATAGCATAGTAGGTAGTTACGCCACATCAATGCACTTCACCTACTTGGACTATTGGCACACATCTCCAAGTTCTGACAACGTAATTACAGCATGACAGGCTTGTCCAATGATCATGCATGCCCGTGCAGCACAAACACATCAATGCAGGCCCAGGACACACAATGTCCAGATTGCATCTTTCATGTGCCCTTGGCCCTATAAATACTCCAATGAGTGATACTCAAAGGGTCGGTGGGTTAGTTGGCAAGTGAATCGGTTAGCATTGTATTCCTGAGCATTGTAAACATCTTGTTTGACATTGTAAATAGTTAACACTCTCGTTTGGCATTTTTTTCTGCTCTTTCCTACTATCCTCATAG
Source organism: Gnetum montanum (assembly GCA_015680685.1). Taxonomy (NCBI): domain Eukaryota; kingdom Viridiplantae; phylum Streptophyta; class Gnetopsida; order Gnetales; family Gnetaceae; genus Gnetum; species Gnetum montanum. Next base: position 292,560 of record MNCI01016660.1, on the reverse strand, counting down.
CATTTTGCATTGTTGACTCCTGAGTCCATGTTCAAGCACACAGCTGTCTTAATCTAAACATCTTGGTTACTCTTCGGATCCTATGCCCCTCAGCACCGTGCAACCAATTGTATCCACCTTAACAAAGTGAATTCATAATCTTGAAGTGGTGCATTTTTCTAACTGCATTTTATTTTATTTTTCTTGCTTATCATTGCATTTTTACATTGTTTTCTATCCCTTTTGCATTTAAAGTTATAATTTTATGCTAGAAGTCTCATTTTCAAATTATCCATTTGCAAAAGGTTATATTAACATTGACTAAGTCCCTGTCTGATCGACTTGACTGTTTAGGGTGCCTTGTTTCCATTTTATCTAGCATGGCCCTCATGCAAATCTGGGGTTAAGATTGTCACGACTGACAACCTCTTGGTGTTTTCCAGCTGTTGAAATTTTTGGTCGCTACAGGGAATCATCCTCCAGCAAAATACACTATCCCAATTCGGTTCTATAAAAGAGTGTGTAGGCATCGAGTAATGAACACAATTTTGTTCTTCTTGTAACATTGAAATTCAAGCATTCCCCAGATCCTGGACAAAATCCTAAGGTCCCTCTAGCCCTGGCCTAATCTCCCTAGTCCTTTGTCACTAATAGGCTCATCAAAGATGAATCTTAGAATGTCTTAATTCGCCTCAAGCAACAGTGTCTCCATTATAACACCCATAGCCTCAACTGACAAGTGTAACGAAATCATCACACTAAAGTGGTGGAGAAAAAATTCTAGAAATTCTTGCATGCCCAACTTGAACCATATTGCCTTGTGTCCCACACATGTGTTTAGTGTAGGCACATTTAGTACAAACTCACTCATGTAGCATAAAATGCCTACCAACTTCACTATGATGAGGATGGGTTTCAACAATATCCTACGATGTCACAATAGCAACAAAAGGAGGATGTTAGCAGTGAATAAAAAAATGCATAAAACAATTTACACTCAACATGGTTAACATTTCACTAAACTTGATGGGAAAGGGATGGCAGCATACCCATTTGACATGCTTAGTCCCCAACAAGGCACAACACTAACATTTATGTTACATATTTACAAGCACTACAATTTTGAATGTCTAAATTTTTTTTCTAACTATTGGCTATGATCCCGCAGAGTGTAACCTTCCCAACTAAAAAATTTTCTAAGTGTTAGTTACACTCCTTGCAAAGCATAATAACTACCAAATTTTTTTAACTGTTGGTTACGTTCCCTGTAGAGCAGAACAACTAAAAAAATTTTCAAGTGTTGGTTATGCTTTCCGTAGAGTCTAATAACCACAAAAAATTTCAAGAAACTATAGGGTACACTCACTACAGAGCGTAACTTGTCCACTGCATTGCTTGTAAAGTGTAATGCTAAGAAACCAAAATTTTTCTAACCTCTTATTACACTCTTAGGAATGCACCCTAGTGTGATAGCCATGACTCTTACAATGATCCTACCCAGACCATTATACTTTGTTTTTTCCCCTAAGCTACCTTGGCCAAGTCTTGTTCTACATCATGCATAGGACACCAAGAAAAAAATCCTTGTCCCACATCATGTGTGGGATGCCAAGAAAAAAACACTTATCTTGTGCCATGCACAAGATTCAAAGAAAGAAACCTATGTTCCCTATTGCATGTGGGACACCAAGGAATGCTTGTTCTGTGCCATGTGCCGGACGTCGAGAAAGCCTGTATTCTACACCATGCATAGGATGACAAAACCTCAACACAAAAAAGTCAAAAAGCCAAAAATAAACAAAAATTGCATCATGCTCACTCCCTCCCCTAGCCATGGCTCATGGTGGCCATGATAGCGATGGTGGTCCTTTCCCAAGGCAAGCCACCCTCAAAGCTCCAAAACCCTGAAGTAGATAAGAAACAAGAAGAAAAATAGAAATCACAAGGGTGAAGCATATTGCCTTACCTGCCTAATGGCATCTCCATACAGTCCTCTATGTGTTCCTTGGGAAGGCATCTTAGTGTGTGTTCTCCTTCATCCACATTGGTGAGGTTGAGGGGCTGGCATTCGCTATAGTGCATCATGGTTCATTATTGTGCTTTGGCTTTCCTCTCTATTACGCTCTAGATTTCCTTCTGTTGTTGCTACACTCTATCTCTCTTCACCTTAGTTGCACTACACTTAGTGACTATTTGCTTTAACTTTGAAAATGACAGGTTTACTATGGTAACACCCCTATGTATACCCTTCTAGGTTGAAGAACACATCACCCTCCCATGGTGTCCTATGTCTTGTGCATAATGCGGGATTGTCCCATGTCCCATGCATAACACGGGACAAGCATAGCACCCAATGTTTGAAAATATTTTCAACTTTTCCAACATCTCCATACTTAGAAACGGTTTTGCATTTTTTATTGCCCAATAAGCATCCAGCTTATCTCCACATTTAAAACCTTCCAAGCCTTGCTTAAACCCATGTCTCCTACATAAACTATGATCTGCTATGACCTTAAACTAGTAATTTTATGACCAATTGAGGCCCAAAAATTACTTTACATATTGCATAGTTAGACAAACTTTCATAACATTGTCTTCCTTATTTTATGCATTTTTCTTTGTTAAGGTAGGTGCTACTTGACATATTTCTTGTTGTTTTGTAGGATTTTTTGGTAGAATTGAAAAATGAATGCATACAAGTGTCTTCATTCATCCTTATTCTCGACTGGACCCTATGGTGGTTTCACAAGATGCATAAACATTAAGCTCCTAGACTTTGAGCTATTTACTTATGACACAAACATAGCATCTCTAGAGACATCTTTAGACTAGCTAGACCATCTAGTTAGAACACTAGACTTAGAAGTAAGTGACGTAACTGAGGATCCCCTCATAGAATTCCTAGTAGTAACATGTAAAGGTGAGGTGAATACATTGAAACTTAGCTTCTTGTTAAAGCCTTAAATTAGACAAAGCATCTCTAAAGTCCTTAATGATAATGTCAAGGCATTTGAATGATTCTATGAGGACATGCCAAGCTTAGACCCTCACATAATACAACATAACATTATCCTCAATCCTTATAGAAAGCTAGTCAAACAGAAAGCTCGCAAAGTCAAGCCTGAGGTGTCATTGGCCATTTGCAATAAAATCACTAAACTTTACAAAGTTGGTTTCATCTAGGAAATTGATTATGCTGACTAGATTTCAAACATTGTAGTTGTTCCTAAGAAAAATGGAAGTATACATATTTACATATACTTTTTAGACCTAAACAAGGTAACCATCAAAGATGATTTTCCATTGCCTAATATTGACCAACTCATCAATACTATAGCTAGTCATGCCTTGTTGTCCTTCATGGATGGGTTCTTAGGGTACAACCAAATTTGAATTGACTTAGAGCACCAGCTCAACATCACCTTCATGACCCCTTGGGATATCTTTTGCTATATGATGATGTCTTTTGAACTAAAGAAAGTAGGAGCAACTTATCAATGTGCAATGGCATATATCTTCAGTGACTATCTACTAGACTTGCTCAATGACTATGTTGATGATATAGCAATTAAGTCCAAGTTAAATCACAACCACGTAGATAACATGGAATGTGTCCTCAAACATTGCCTTAGACACGGCCTTAGGCTAAATCCCAAAAAGTGTGTCTTTTTCATAAACATTGATCACATGCTAGGCTTTGTAGTATTAGAAGTAGGTATACATGTAGATCCTAATAAGGTTAAGGCTATCACCAAGTTAGCACCACTAGCAAACCTTAAGGAGCTACATGGGTTACAAGCCATATTACAATTCATATGTAGGTTTATTGCAAGGTTGACTAATAACTTGTACCCAATGCAACATTTTCTCAAAAAGGGGGTCCACTTTGAGTGGATAGCTCAATGCCAAGAGGCATTTAACAACCTCAAAAAAGAGCTGGCTCAACTTCCAATAGTCTATCCTCCACAAGAAGATAAGGCATTCTACATTTACCTTGCAACCTTAAACATGTCCATTGCTTATCCGCTTTGCCAAAAGTGAGATGATGGCTTGAAGGTTCCTATTTACTACTTAAGCCATGTGCTAGTGGCTCATGAGGCAAAATACAATAATGTAGAGAAGAAATATTTTTCCTTAGTCTTTGCACTCAAAAAATGGAGACATTATCTTTTCTACAGTTAAGTTAATGTTATCTACAAAAGCAATGTACTCTATGTAATTACTACAAATATATATGAAAGTAGTCAAATTGCATGATGGAAGGTAATAACCATAGATTTTGACTTATACGACATAGCACAAGCATCCACAAAAGGTTAGGCAATAGCCACATAACTCTTGGTTTTAGTCATAGATGATCAAGCAACAATAGATCTAAAATTTTTGGATGAGCATGTCAATAGCATAAGTTAAGTACTTGTAATCTTTGAGGTAGTTTTACACTTTGATAGTGCTTCAACCACACAAGGTGGTAGTGCCACTGCCATTATCACATTCCCCTCTAGGGAGATCTAACCCTTCACATATCACTTTGCATTTCCTTGTACAAACAATGTGGTGGAGTATGAAGGTCTTCTTAGAGGTGTCTTAGTAGCTCAAGAGTTAGGAATCCAAAACATAGCAGTCTGAGGCAATTCACAGCTAGTCATCAACCAAGTTATAGAGGTTTATGCTTACAAGGCACAACACCTACAACCTTATAGTGATTTGGCAAAACACTTGCTTAAACAATTTGCAACTGTAGATGTCCAACATATTTTTCGTAATGAAAATGTCATTGCTGATGCATTAGCTACTTTATCCTTAAGCCTAGCACCCAACATGTTTTCTACATTGCCCACTTTGATAGTGGATTGCACCAAACCTATAACTCAAACAACAAGCATTGCATCCATAAATGCAACAAGCACAACTCATGCCTAAGAGTGGTATGATGATATTAAAACATACCTCCAATAGGAAGAGCCTTAAAAAAATCTAACCTTTGACTAAAAAGATGTAGTATGAAAGTGGTCATGGTATTATGTCCTTCTAGGTGATAATACCTTATGTCACAGATCCTATGATGGAATACTGTTAACTTGTGTTAGTGGTAGTGAAGTGAAAATGATCATCAACCAAGTTCATGAGGGACTATGTGGAGGCCACATAGCCCCTAGGGAAATGGCAGCAAAAATCATAAGTCTAGGCTATTATTAGCCTTACATGGAGTTTGATTGCATTTTAAAGGTCAAGACATTTAACATGTATCAGTGACATGGTAGCCTAATGCACATGCCACCCACTAAACAACATACTATGTAGATCACATGGTCATTCCAATGTTGGGGGTTGGATATCATAGGGCCTATAACAGCTAAGTTTTCCACAGGACATAGCTTCATCATAACTACAACTGAATGCTTTACCAAGTGGGTTGAATCCATTCCCCTTAGAAAGACAACATCATAATAGGTTTTCAAATTCATTCTAGACAACATAGTGACTCAATTTGGTCTACCCATGACTATAGTCATAGACAATGGGCCTTAATTTAGCAATGTAGAAACTAAAGTATTCTATGAACACCTTGGCATTAAACATTCACTTTCATCACCGTACTACCCATAGGAAAATGGCCAAGTAGAAGCTATGAACAAAGTCATTGTCAACCTTCTGAATAGGATGATTAGAAACAAGTGATGATGGCATGAACAAATAGTCTATGCATTATGGGCCTACCATGTGACATGCAAAACAACAATAGGTAAGATGCCATATAGTCTTGCATATGGATCTAAAGCAATGTTGCCTCTTGAATTGTAGGTTCCATCGCTCCATATGATCATCTCAAGCTTTATTGATGAGGTTCAGAATGATCTGTTGAGAACCATTAATCTTGCCTCTATAGAGGAGAATCGAAAGCAAACACTTGATCGCATCGAGTGGTACCAAGAAAATCAAAGGCAAAAGCACCATCATAGTCAACATCAACACCTAATCAAGAAGGGGGAACTAGTTCTCAAGGTTGTTTGTGAGCCTGTGGACAAATTCTTAGCTAATTGGGAGGGACATTTCTTGGTCATAAAGGCCTATAACAATGGATAATTCAAGCTTTCTTATCTAGACAACAATGAGTTTTCCAATATAATTAACCACTCGTACCTAAAGCCATATTATACCTAGTACACAATGTCCTACCAACAACAAATAAATGTAACCAAAATATTTTCTATGACATTAAACTATCACAAAAAATCCACTATGATGTTAAATTAGCACAAAACATCCACTATGATGTTAAACTAGCATAAAACATCCTTGGGCCATGATGCTAAACTAGCACGCACAACACTATCCACTATGACCTTAAACTAGCCATCCACTATCTATTACGACATTAAACTAGCACATTGGTTTGCTAGGATCTTAAACTAGCATATCACAATTCACTTGGACCTTAAACTTGGTTCATGATCTACTAGGACCTTAAACTAGCATAACATGTGGTTTGCCAACGTCTAAAACTAGGTTTGCAGTCCAACATTCATAGTTCAACACACATAGTTTTGCAGATAATTAAGCATGAATACTTCTAATCCTCCATCACCTATCCACACCTCTTAGGTAGGAGGGGGTGGGGCATTGTAGTTCTGGAATGAATTTTATGTCATCAAGGAAAAATCCTTTGGGACATTTGTAGTGTCACCATCCTTGACATCTTACTAATCTTTTGAAAATGCCTTTTGGCATCATGCTGATCTTCCAGAGATGCCTTTTGAGAACTTGCTAACCTTCCAAAGCTACCACCACCATGATCAATCATCTTGGTTGAAGCTCTCACCATCAACATCACTCACTAGAGAACCAAAGGTATTGTGGCCTAGCCATAACACTATCATCCTCTAGTCCTCACCATTGCCTAAGCTTGGAAGAGCATCCTACACCGTGGCTCCCTACTATGTTTTGGCATTTCTTGGCTCCTGCCTTTGGTGAGAACTCCCAATCACCTACATCACCATCATCTTTAGCCACTTTAGTGATCACTGCTGGTGTGGTTGTCAAAGCTTTTGGAGGTTGCTATTGTAGATACCTACACTAGCCTTCTTACTTTGGACATTGCATGCACATGCAATTGACATAGCACTTGCAACCCCTGTAGTACCCTTGCAAATAGGACTTCATCTTCATCTTACATGGTGTGGTTGTTTTTTCTTGTTTTTGTTGTGTTGCATTTGTAGGGTTAATCCTTGTTGGTGTCATTCAAAGGGTGTGTTTCATCATGGTGGTAGGTCATCGCACTACTCTAATGTGTCCATTTTGGCTCACTAAGCTACTCAAGGGTGCACATCCTTACTACTCCTCTAGCCAATTCACCTCTACCTTTTGATCTTGCATTCTTCCACACTTCCTACAAGCTTCCTTGATGCATGTGAAACCTTTCCTATAGTCAATCATAGAACCCATGATAAACATAACGCAACTCATCCCATGGGAAGCCTTTGTGGTCTAGTTAAAGCCCCAAAACGAATGTAACACAACTCATCTTGTGGAGGAAACACCTATCTTACAAATGCGACATGGTTGCTTCTAAGCAAATTTTGTTGAGTGGTGAGTAGTTTCTTGAACAAGAAAAAAGAAAGAAAAAGAAAAAAAATAAAACCAAAAGCAAAATAAAAATGGGATAAAATAATCACCCAAGTGAAGTAGTAAAGTTGCCATTTTGCAATTGATCTAGCCCCAGATCAACCATCTCACAAGCACTCTAATGAGAGGTCAAAATCCTAAGAATAGATCACCTCCACATGTTGACTCCCTCACAAGAACTTGAATGAGGGATCATGCATTAGTGAGAAGCCATCATGATGTTGCATCCTAAAACCACATCTATAATGAACATCCTCTCCACCCTTTGTTCCTTGACCCATCTCCCTAACCTATTCCCTATCATACTTTATTCCCCTAAGCACTATTAAGCATAGTAAAGCATTATCTAATTAGGCACTAATGAGTGGTGTTGATGTCATGTTCATTGTGGTGTTTCTTATTCCTTGTCGATGTCTCTTAGGTTGATCCTCTAGATGTCAACAAAGAAGGGCTAATGAAACACCACCAATTTCAAGTTTTTGTAGTTCAACAGCAAATTTTTCTAAGTGTCAAAACTTGGAAAAAATTTTCTAAGTTTGGTGTTATGCTCTCTACTGTAGCATGCATAACACACATTGAGCCCTATTTTGTAAAAACGTTTCTAAGTGTTAGCAGCAGTCTCATGAAAATTTTTCTAAGTGTCTTACTATGCTTCCCAGCATAGCCAGAGTAGCACACATTTCCATGGCTATTTTTCCCATGTGTCAAGTCAGAAGTGATCAAAGGTTGCTTGGAATGGACAAAATAGTTCAACAAATTTTCTATCTCCTAGGTTATTGATGGGATGCAATATTGCATGGGCCGCGATATCGCGAATGCGATATCATGGCCGTTGCGATATCTCATCTCTCACGATATCGTGTACGCAATATCACGTCGTCCCCCATGATATCATGGTCCACCTTCAAGTCTATAAATAAGAGGCAACTCTTCCTTTGTTTCTCATCTAGATCTAGCCCTTAGCGAAACTCTAGTAGTTTTACCTCTCCAGAGATAGAATATTTTCCATGTGCCTGCAGTAGGATCTCCAATGTGAACGGATCTTTATTCGAGCAAACATTGTACATGAACACAAGTTTGTGTACAGTAATAAAGACAAACTTCTTGGATAAACCTTGCAATGCATGGAATAGGATAATTAGGATTTTATTTATTTTTATTTACTATTTTTCATCTAAATTATTTATTAGGAATTAAATCTTTCTCAATCCTTCTCTCCTAGTTAAGTTCCTCAGTACGACCGCTTCGAGCACATGCGTTACGCGTGGTGATCCCAGCAATGACTAGCGTTTGGTAACCACGGTTGCATTGGTTCAAGGTGTGAATGGTAAGTGGGAACAGATGCTAATGCTAGGTTAATTCAGACTTAGTTAGTTAGTTAAAGTTAGTTAATTAGTCTCTTCAACCCTTCACCTCAATAGCATAGGAGATAAAACAAAAAAGCTATTAAAAAAATCATATACCTTAGACTTAGTTAACCATACACCATGAAAAATACAAGTAAGTCTGGGAAGATAATGAATAATTAACTTTAAGTGTTCCATGAGGTGTGTAGGCACTTAGTCTACAGAGTTCAACTGGATCACGCATGTTACACTCGTATTTGTATGGTTGAGTGTAGGGGTACCTCGCCACTCATCATTGGTGTTGTTGTCGGGGACTAAGTGTTTGTGTGCTAAGTAGAACATAGGATATCATTCACATCGTTGGGAGCTTAAACAAACCCTTAGGGTTAATTAAAATAAAAATTATATAATAGTTAATTAGCACACTGATAAGACACTATGTCTTCTTCTTCTTCTCATAAGAGCAATACACCACCTAGGGACAATACTAGAGACAGTCGGCAATCTAAAACGCATAACCTAAATCAGCTAGTTCCTCATCAATATAGGGTGGAATATACTCATCCCAATGAGTATATACCCAATTTTACTTTTATCCTCCATCAAGATCAACATATGCACTGGAGAGACTTGCAAGATAACATAGTGTTACCTCCAGATCGTGTAGTCCCAAACATGCTTCTCCATGCTTTGGCACAGGTCGACATGACTCAGCTCTACACTGAATACATTGCAACATATTTTGACATAAGGGATTACCATCCCACATCCACACAACATTTAAGGGACTCAAGGCAGGAGAGCCAACATACACTATTGAAGGGCAAAGATGTCCCACACGTCCTAAGTGAAATTGGACATTTTGCCGACCGAAATTGTCGGTGCGAGGCTGGAACGTTGCAGACACCGAAAAATCAGTGGGCGAGCACAGTTGACCCTGCCTCCGCTTGAGGGCGAGCTGGAGTGGACGAAGGCAGAGCGCCTTGGATGGTCCGCACGCGGATCAAACAAGGACTTCCCGGAGCGCCGCCGAAGCATTATACGCTGGGTTATACGTAAATAGGGCGTAAGCGATGAATCAGGTGTGCACGGCGTAAATATAACAGGCATGAATGGCGTAGGGCGTGAACAGCATAAACAGAAATGAACACAGCGTGAGCGTACGGGCGTGACAGCGTAAACAGTAAGTGGATGTTGGGCGTAAGAAGCAAACGGCGTGAACAGTGGGCGTATACAAACGGAGACGGAGCGAAAATGCAAGCGGGAGTGAACGAAGGGTGGGCCAAATTGATGTAAAACTAAAAAAGAGCTCACAGCGAGCGTAAGCAGTGGTCGTCTTTGGACGCAAACCGAGCGCGGAGCGCGAATGTGAACATGCGTAAACGAAGCGCGGGCCGAATCAACGTAAAACTATAAAAGAACTTGCAACAAACGTAAACAATGGATTATAGAGTTAAAATGTTGTGCACCGGTCTAACGCAGTTGTGGAGGGACACAAGGCGGACGTAAAGCCC
>MNCI01016660.1:191698-269982 GCA_015680685.1 Gnetum montanum | reverse complement strand
TTCTTGCGGATGTTAGCAGTTTCCCGTTGTTCGTGCGTCCGAGAAGTTTCGCTGCTGCTGCCTATGTCAGGTTGATTGTCTGATGATGCCATAGGCATGGAGCTAAGGGGTATTGGTTTAGGTGGCCCCATGGCTAGCCGTTGGCGTTCCTTCTCCACGCGTTCGCGTGTGAGCCTGTCCGCTAGGCGTTCTCGCATGTTACAAGGACTTGGCCTCGGACCCTAGGATTGTCCAGAGACCTTTACGACGTATGGAGCAAGACGGGGTTGCGGGTATGACTGTGCAGGAGCTTGTGCGGGAACCCGGAGGACGTATGGAGTTGGCCTTAGTGGAGATGGGACCTCCGTCATTGCAACCGCGGGTGGTACTCGGACTACAAAGGGGGCAGGCCGAGCGTAAGATGTCGTTGTGCTCGCGGGATTAACGGGGGGAATGTGCACCACGTAGGGTTGTTGGCGCGTCGTCATATTGGGGACGGGTGTAATCGAGGGTACTCGAACTACGTATGGCCGCTGCGGGGTACGAGATGTCTGGGATGCGAGCGTAGGCTCAACGAGAGGGATTTGAACTACAAACGGCTTGTTAGATATTTTCTTATTCTCCGGGTGTATCATATTAATGTGGGGTGCGTCGGGCTCATCGTCACAGTAAATCGTGCTAATTGTGTATGGAGCCTCCTTAGTATTTAGGGGGTCTTGGTACACTCCCATGGTTTGATTTTGTGGTCGGACAGGGTTAGCCCCGTCAAACGTGATGCTACCTTCGTCAATCATTCGTTGGATATCCTGCTTCAAAGTAAAACAGTAATTTGTTCTATGTCCCGGTCTTTGATGATAGTCGCAAAAGCGATCCATCTGGAACCCTTTGGGCACAGGGGGCTTATCTGGCGTTGCTAGGCTCGGATTTTGTACGAGTTGATAGAATCGGTCGTGTCTTTGAATGACTGCAGGGGATAATTGTTTGTGGCGCATCAACCCAGCTTTTAAGAGCTGATCGAAGAGTTGAGAAGGCTTCATTGGCAAAGGCGTATATTGAGAGGGTTCTTTCCTCTCGAAATTCCGTGTACGGTTTGTCGGATTCTGCTGCGGTGATGATTCTTGTGCGGTGGTTGTGGGCGGGGGGGGATAATAGTTAGTAGGTGGCGTCGGTGGCTTTTGTTGTTGCGTCCTTGCTATGGCTGCTATAGTGGTTTTAGCCTTTTCTTTGTCTTTCTTAGTATGTTGATTCTTAAAGGCTATGTAGGTTGGATCGTGACTATTTTGGGCAGCTTCTTCAATGTTCTTAATTTGTTCGTACGCTTGATTGAGATCTCGCGCATTGAGGTAATACAGTTTAGATTTAAAGAAATCGTTGACGGCCCCTTTTAGGATCGTAAGTAGGTAAAATGGGGAGATCGGTTCATGAAGCTCGTTCAGAGCTGCGCTCCATCTTTGAATAAATTTTTGGATCAATTCGAGAGGCCCCTGCTTAATATGCATGAGGCTATCCAGCGTTGGCTCGGGTTTCAGGTTGTACTTAAACCGGGTCACAAACTGGCGTATAAGATCATCCAAAGCACAGATGGAGTTCCTGGGCAAGACACGGTACCAATCGAGTGCCCTCCCCGTAGGGACATGGGGAACACCCGGAGGACAGCGTGGGGCCAGGCTTGGAGCAGGGCGCATTCCAACCGGAATGTTATGAGATGGGCGTTAGGATCTGTCTCGCCGTTATACTTGGTTAATGTTGGCAAGGGAACACCATTGGGCAAGGTTAAAGGTGGGACAGAGGAGCTGATGGGGTCATCATTGTAGAAATCTACCACTTTCATCTCCCCATCGGTGTCGATTTTAAGGCGCTTTACCACGTCTGTCAATTCCTGCATCGTTCTTTTGGCATCTGCCCAATACTGTGCATTTGGGAATAAGGTGGTTTGGGCTTGTGGCGCGCTGTATGGGTTAGACTGCTGAACGGTTGACTGGAAGGGTGAAAGTTGCATCGTTGGGGGTTGCGTTTGCGGGAAGTGTACGATAGATGGCATCAGAGGCACTACATTATAGAGAGGAAGCTGTTGCTGCTGTGGTCGTAGCTGTGCCTGAGGCACATGAATCGGTGGCAACGTGTGGGGCGGCATGTAGTGGTGGGAAGCCTGGTGCGAAGTCGTGCCCGTCATCGACCACTGTCCAGCCATGTTGTACGAGGAGGCCCCTTGTTGGGTTACGGCAGTGAAAGGGGGCGCGTGCGTTTGGATATGTGGGATGTAGTGAGCGGTTGTGGACACAGGTATAACGTGTGGCATTCTTACCACTTGGGACTGGGCTTGAAACGTCACTCCTAGGTTACTGTGAGGGGGCTGTGCTTGTGAGGATGAACCTGCAAGTGTAAAAGGGAAGGCATTGGACAAAGGGTGGCCTTGAGGAGGGACTTGAGCTGACGCAGATGTTTCTTGTAACAGTGCTTGGGTGTGGTCAGAGGTAATGGGTTGGAGGGGTATGGTTTCCCCTGCGTCCGGGTTAAATACGAGGTTTACATGGTTATGTGGACTGAGAGTATGATAGGAGTCCTCATGCTCAGATTGCGCAACGAACTCGTCCTCTTCACCCCGTTGTGGTTCTACTCTAACCTGATCTAACGATTGGCTCCTGTGCAGAAGGAGCTGCGTAAAAAGCTCCGAGAATTGCTCCGGAATGGGGATTACGTCGTACGGGGAAGGGATGAATTCATACCCCCCTCTGTAAAAGATCTCAAATTGCCTTTTTACTTCCATCTCAGCCCGGTCTACTGCCAAGCCAGCTTGTATCTTAATGCAAATGAAGTTGTACTCGTCTTGGCTTATGATGTTAGCGGCAGGGTCTCTCCCTTGCAACCTCAACGATCGACGGGGCCCCATTGTGGGTTGCCCTCCCATATGTTGTGTGATGGATTGCTGGGCAGCTGTTGCGTCTGAGATGTTAACGTTCTGGGTAGTAGCAGCAGTGATGTTGATGGGATTCATGATTATGGACGATTTGAGTGTGTGGAATTGATATGGATAACGGTGTATGCGGTGGCGTAGATAAGTCTACAGGCTAAGGATCCGGCGTAAACACTGGCGCAAGCGTGTAGCGTGTACGCTGGGGTTCGTCTGCAGCGTAAACGCTGGCGTAAGCGTGTAGCGTGTACGCTGGGGTTCGTCTGTAGCGTAAATGCTGGCGTAAGCATGTAGCGTGTACGCTGGGGTTCGTCTGCAGCGTACAAGCTGGCGTAAGCGTGTAGCGTGTATGCTGGGGTTCGTCTGCAGCGTACACGCTGGCGTAAGCGTGTAGCGTGTACGCTGGGGTTCGTTTGCAGCGTAAACGCTGGCGTAAGCGTGTAGCGTGTACGCTAAGTATGTGGCGTGGACGCTGGCGTAAGCGTGCAGCGTATACGCTAGGGTTTGTGCAGCGTAAACGCTGGAGTCGGCAGCGTAGATGCTGAGTCTGATTTTAAAAACGGCAGCGAGGACGCTGATCAGTGTGAACACTGAGGGACGTGAAGCCTGTTTAGCGAAGGGCCCTCCTTCTAGCGCCAAAAACTGTGCTGACCGAAATTGTCGGTGCGAGGCTGGAACATTGCAGACACCGAAAAATCAGCGGGCGAGCATAGTCCCTGCCTCCGCTTGAGGACGAGCTGGAGTGGACGAAGGCAGAGCGCCTTGGATGGTCCGCACGCGGATCAAACAAGGACTTCCCGGAGCGCCGCCGAAGCGTTATACGTTGGGTTATACGTAAACAGGGCGTAAGCGATGAATCAGGCGTGCACGGCGTAAATATAACGGGCGTGAATGGCGTAGGGCGTGAACAACGTAAACAGAAATGAACACAGCGTGAGCATACGGGCGTGACAGCGTAAACAGTAAGTGGATGTAGGGCGTAAGAAGCAAACGGCGTGAACAGTGGGCGTATACAAACGGAGACGGAGCGAAAATGCAAGCGGGCGTGAACGAAGGATGGGCCAAATTGACGTAAAACTAAAAAAGAGCTCACAGCGAGCGTAAGCAGTGGTCGTCTTCGGACGCAAACCGAGCACGGAGCGCGAACGTGAACAGGCGTAAACGAAGCGCGGGCTGAATCACCGTAAAACTGTAAAAGAACTTGCAACAAACGTAAACAATGGATTATAGAGTTAAAATGTTGTGCACCGGTCTAACGTAGTTGTGGAGGGACACAAGGTGGACGTAAAGCCCCGGTGGACAGAGGGATGCAGCTGGTTGACGCGATAGGCGAGGGGCGGACTGTGCTCAGCGTGCAGCGTGCAGCGTGCAGGAATTCCAGCGTAAGCGTAAGAGTAGAGGGTTTTAGCAGCGTAATTGCCCTGGGTTGGCTCTGGTAAATTTCTGTCCCCCTGTAAATGTGGAAAACTGGGCTATTTATAGGGGTAGGGTTACCGGGAAAAGCGGACGGGGGGACACGTGGCGTATAGACCGGGCGTTACAATTTAGAAACTCGGTACACGCTGGCCGTATACATTACAAGCTGGCGTGTACGCTGGGCGTATACATTACAAGCTGGCGTGTACGCTGGGCATACACACTGGGCGTATACGCTGAGCGTAAACGTTATAAGCTGGCGTGTACGCTGGGCGTATACGCTGGGCGTAGAGACCGACGGATGTCCACTTGCTTCAATCCTTGCTCTTTGGTGTAATCTTCATGTTGCCATTGGAAATCCTGTCGTCGAGCGTGTGCCCCTGTCGTACCTGGGCGTGTACAGTGAGCGTAGACGCTGGGCGTGTACGCTGGGCGTAGACACTGGGCGTGAACGCTGGGCATGTACGTTGGGCGTGAATGCTGGGCGTAGACACTGGGCATGAACGCTGGGCGTGAACGCTGGGCGTGTACGCGGGGCGTATACGCTGGCACAACACTTAAAAGATTTTTGTGGTGTTTCAGACATGATGAACCACTTATAACTGGTTCTCTATCAAAAGATGTTCCCCCTCCTAATGATAGTGAGGAGGTGGGGTATCAAAACCTATGCTCCATGATACACAACCTTGGTTTTGATCCCTGTGAATGCCACCTTTTCACTGAGGGAACAACAACACATGACAAGGATGGGCACTTGGATCATCATCACGATCCGGCCCAAAGACATAGAAGAGAAGGTAGGAAACATCGTCATGGTGATGGTTTTCCTTTTTCTTCTCCTTCTTCACATCATTCACCCTCTCCTTCCACCTCTAGGCATAGTCATAGAGAGCATAATGATGAGGATAGAGGTAGACAAAATGAGAGACCTCGACGAGAGAGTCGAGAGAGAGGACAAGGGCATGAATGAAGGGAAAGTAGGGAAAAACATAGACACCATAGGTTTCATGAAAGAGATGATCATGACAAACCCCTACTTGCAACCTGAAGCATGCTAGACATCATGGAGGTAGTGAGAATATTGATAAGGCATCTAAAAGAAAGTCAGATCAAGTGCTTAGATATGAATAATATCGCACGCTTCAAAGGGGGATACAACGCGGATCTGCAAAATCATTTATAGGCATTCGATGATGCTTGCACCTTGAAAAACATAGAGAATGAGTGGTAGAAACTTAAGTTATTTCCCAGGACACTCATTAAGGAAGCAGAGAGTTGGTACTGGTCCTTAGAACTGGAAACCATTAGGAGGTGGAGTACGATGTTAGAACTCTTCAATGGTAAATATCAAACGTACTCCAGAGTGTCTAACTTATGTAAGTAGATTTAAGGATGGCAGCAAGGTACTCATGAACCCTTGGATGCTACCATGGGCTGCTACTATGCATTGTTACATCATTTCCTAGGCCATGGTTACGCACAGAGGGATCAACTCCACCACATCATAAATGGGCTAAGGTATGAAACTAGGAGAATCCTCAGGACTTATGCCCAAGGGAGATTATCAGAGCTTAGATCCCATGAGATACATCGCTTGTTGGAACAAGTAGCAAAAGAAGAAGATGAACTACAAAAAAGGAAAAGTGCGAAAGAATATAACCATGATCCCTCTCTTCAAAAGAAGGGAGTGAAATTTTGTGATGAAGAGGATGAGTCACCACTCGAAGAGTTGGTGAACAGAAAAACCTTGTCAATTTAGAAGCTAACAATGGAAGTATCGAGTAAGGTGGATGAAGTATGGAGCTCCTTAGATAGTAAAATTAAAACTTTCCTAAAGATTGTAGAGTCTAAGTAGGAAAAAAGTAGTGACAAGGACAAGAAAAAGCGGAGAGATTCTGTCCCTGCACGTGACAAGGGTAAGGGGAAAATAACTATCTCCGATGAGGTTATGGACTTAGACATAGACAATGACAGTGGATGTGAGATCTGCTACTATGACCATCCTAAGGGATGTTGTCCAATCATCTCACATCTACAAGAGTCTGGGGTATATGCACTCAATCTAAGACTCAACAAATAGCAAACACCCCAAAGGTTACCTTATCCCCAAAGTAACCCAAGACAGTTCCATCAACCATTGATGTAGTATCCAAGTGAAACTCCACCACAACCCATCAGGAAACATCAGCAGTGGAAATACCCACAGTCATGGGGGATGCCACCGCCAAAAAAATAGTACCCTTACTGGCAACCAGATCCATATCGATACTATGTGCAACAGCCGATTTCTCCAAGTGACTCCATGGATTACACAACTCCTCAACATCACTACCAAGTTCAGGAGTACTTTAGAAGGACTCCTTCTCCTCTAGGAGATGCTCCATATCCATACCATCCTTCTACTCCATCTGCACCTCTTCCACTGGTAGTTCCCATAACACCTCCTACTCCAACAATGCAAGGGGAACTCCCCACTCACCTGTAGCCACGAAATGCTACGAGAGCCATAAACATTCAACCCACTACTGGTTCTGACAACCGTAAAAATAAAAGACCTTTCTTCAGAACCAAAAGCCTAGACAAGCTCTCACAACAACAAGTGGTTGAGTCTAGGTACGCTCCTCCAACACATAAGGCTTCGGAGCACCCTTCCATCCAACAATAGAGCTTAACGCATACGGTTATGTTAACACATACCATAACTGACTGGATCAAGGTAGGCCAGCTTCCCAGGAAACTATCTGACCCTAGAAGTCCCTTAATCTACCTCCAAGTCTCCGAGAACAAACCACATAAGGCTCTTCTTAACTCAAGTTCTAGAGTCAACCTAATTTCACAAGAAATGTATCAAGCCTGGAACCTTCCCAAGCTCAAGAAGAGCAACATTCAACTTGAGCTGGCTGACCAGTCCATCACCATTCCCTTGGGATTGGTGGAGGACATTGTTACCACTCTGTGTGGTTGGTCATACCCAACCGGTTTCTTGGTGATTGAAGTCAACAACAATGCAGGGGACTTCCCAATTATAGTGGGAAGGGCATGGCTAAGCAAAATAGATGCATGCCTAGGGATTCACAATCTTTTTTTGGAGATATCTAAGGTAAATATTTATGGAAAGATCAAGAAGAAGAAATTTCCATGCATCATATACAGTGATTCATCGGGTGATGACATGGAGGAATTCATAACATCTCCTCCATGCAACATGTGCACCCTTAAAACTCTGAGACAAAGATGCATGTATGTAGCAACCACATAACAAGTGAACATCCCATGATTAACATCTACTAGAAAGAGCAAACCAACATGCATGGAAAGAGCTAAGGGAATAACTCATGCCAACAATGAAGGCATAGATACCTTGGAATATGAGCGTCGCCAATTTCCACCCCTTAATTTAAGAACATCATTTGGGAGAAGTTGGGCACTTCTACGAAATTCAAATAGACATTCATTATGTTAGATCTCTCCCTTTCCATTTAGTCATGGAAGAGATGGCCACCTATGCTAATCATTTGGGGCCCTCAGTTCTTTTTAATTTTTTTTTACACATTTTTGTTTTAAACATTTTTTTTTTACACATATTTATTTTCCACAATCTTTTTTTACACATTTTTGTCTTACACAATTTTTTTTTACAAATTTCTTTAACTTTTCTTGTTTTCATTTTTCAACATCATTATACTTTTTCATTTTGTGTGTGTGTGTGTTATCCACCTTGTAAGTTTGTCATTTAATAAGTGTTCTTCACGATGGTATGAACTGTTTTCATGTTGACTGCTAATGTTTGGTTTTTACCTTTAAGTTTTGATGTGGATACTCAGGTACGTTCTTTTGATATGGTAGGCCATGAGTTCACTTCATCCATTCATCCACCAATTCTATGGTCTTTCTCTGCTTGGAAATGTACCATCCCTTTCTAAATAAGAACATTAATGAATTGGTGACTGGGTACTTCTCAAACTAAGGAAGGACTCAAGGATTGAAAAGGGTGTGACTTCAAGGGAACTTGATGCATTTGTGTTGGTTGTCCTCTTGGGTTCTTGGATGTTTTATTCTTGAGTTTTCTTACCATTTCAATGTTACCCAATCATTAGGAAGTTGAACAATAAACATAACAAAGTCTTTGCATGGTGTGGTTCTCACGTATAAACACATAAAACAAAAAAAAAAGAGAAAAGGAAAGTGAGAATTCAAAGCACACCCCTTAGATGAAATAATCATCTGGGCTACAAGCATTGGTTATGGAACTAAAATAAAAAAATTTCCTCTAACTAAGGCCCTTCTTGCTTCCCATTCTCTCCCCCTTGTTTCATCGAAATGGTGTGGCTCTTGGGTGAAGGCATTCTTGTTATTCAAGAGGATGGATTGGCTAAATGCATTGATGCAAAGTCACTAGATGTGGTTTGTTTGAGGCCAGACTTGGAATGAGATTTTCTAAGTCACATTAATCATGAAACACACAAGGGGTTGTACACCACCTTGTTCTTGGGATTCCATTCCATTCTTATCTCTCCACCCTTCTCTCCATTGTTCTCCTCTTTCTCGGTTGTATCATTAGTATATATTTTGGTAGATACATTGTTTTCTTTTTGGTAAATTCTTGTAGTTAAGGCTTTAATTGTTGTTCCAAATGACATTCCTAGAGCCTACGAACTCTTTGAATGTGGGTTTGTCAGGGCATTAAGGGCATGAGCCTACTTTGGGGAGGACCCACTGACATTCCTCTTTGGTGCACCAATTAAATTCCTTTCCCTAACATTTTTGCAATCCATTTCATTTTGTTCATTTCCATCTTGACATCCCTTTCATTGATGTCATAGTTGTCTCTTTTTCTCCATCTTTCTTGATTCTTTTTCTTTCTCCATTCTATCACTACTGGAGGTTTACTATTAGACATGGAGGTATGGGGCCCAATTTTTTTGATTCCCTACACCTTTAGTAGTCATCAATATTATATCTCTAGACCCGTATCAACCATACTATAACTCAGCCAATAGACATTTCACCGAAGCAAGGTATCAACTACATTGAAATTTATTTACCCTTGCTAATATAAAGATTGTGTTATGTGTGCAGATGGAAATCATGCAACAACGGATTAGATCTGGAAGGAACACATGGAATGGAGCAGTGCTAAAAGTAGCTATGCAAAGAGCAAGATTGATGGCATGCTTACCGATGGACAATGAAAGGCACAATCTTGGCATTGGTAGCAGCAAAACTTCTTTCTCTCTCTCTTTCTCAAGCTACCAAATAAGGCCTGATGTCAATGTAATAAGGTGTTCACTCTTGTTGTCATCAACATCAATTTTGTTGTCTTGTAATGATTATTCGTTCACATGTCATCCCATTAGTTCCATTTAAGTTAATAATCCCATACCGTCCCAATATTTTGTAAGGAACTCGAGGATGAGTTTTCATTCAGTCATGGGGGTATGATGGGATGCAATATCGTAGCCATTGTGATATCGCATTCCTCACGATAACGCATCATCCCCCATGATATCGCATATATGATATTGCGGTCCACCGCCGAGTCTATAAATAAGAGGTGACTCTTCCTTTGTTTCTCATCTAGATCTAGCCCTTAGTGAAACTCTGGTAGTTTTACCTCTCTAGAGATAGAATATTTTCCATGTGCCTGTAGTAGGAGCTCCAAAGTGAATGGATCTTTATTCGAGCAAACATTGTACCTGAACATAAGTTTGTGTATGGCAATAAAGATAAAATTATTGGATAAACCTTACAATGCATGGAATAGGCTAATTAGGATTTTATTTATTGTTATCTACTATTTTCCATTTAAATGCTTTATTAGGAATTAAATCTTTCTCAACCCTTCTCTCTTAGTTAAGTTCCTCAGTATGACCGCTTCGAGCACGTGCGTTATGCGTGGTGATCCTAGCAAGGACTAGCGTTTGGTAACCACGGTTGCATTGGTTCAAGGTGTGAACGGTAAGTGGGAATGGATGCTAGCGCTAGGTTAATTCAGGCTTAGTTAGTTAGTTAAAGTTAGTTAATTAGTATCTTCAACCCTTCACCTCAATACCATAGGAGATAAAATAGAAAAGCTATAAAAATCATATACCTTGGACTTAATTAACCATAGACTATGACAAATACAAGTAAGTCTGGGAAGACAACGAATAATTAACCTTGAGTGTTCCATGAGGTGTGTAGGCACTTAGTCTATGGAGATCGACCGGATCGCGCATGTTATGCTTGTATTCATATGGTTGAGTGTAGGGGTACCTCACCACTCATCAGTTATCATGCTTGCTATGCTCCCCAACATACCTAGCTTGACACATGTCCTAGTTGCTAGTTTTCCTAAGTACCATGCTAGATTTTGACAAAAATGCTCAAGATGGATAAAATAGTTCAACAATTTTTCTATATTTTAGGTTATTACACTTTTCTCCACTCCACAACATACCCAGCATGACTCAAGTTCCAGTGCCCAATTTTGTCTAAGTGTTGGACAAGGATCTATCAAGCTAGCTCAACATGTAAGACACATTTGACACATTTCCTAACTTTTGAGGTTGCCTATCCTACTACACCCAGAATGTAGTTAGCATGCCATGAAGAATGACTGTAGATTTCATCAAAATTTGGCTAAGTATCCTTGCTATGTTCCCTATTGTAGCTAGCATGACCAGTGTGAGACATAAAAAATTTGCAAAATTTTCACTAAGTGTTGTGTTATGCTCTAGAGGATAGCTAGCTTGAGACTTGAGAAAAGCATCCAACAGCCTCCAAAAGCCTCCAAAACTTAGCATCATCCTTTTTCTTAGATTTGATGTTCCTCCAAAAACCAAGATTAGTAGTTTGCATTTATTTTTCATCCCCCATTGATCCCAAAAAGTGTCTCTATGCTTGGCCCTACTCGAGAGAGGGGGAAGACATAGTCCCCAAGCATAGCATCCAAGTTGTACTATTTTGCACTATTTGTAGGTACATTGTAGTCTCTCAAACTCTGGCACATGTAGTTTTGGTAGTGTGATCATAATTCATGTAGTCTCTAGGTACCTATTGTTATCTTTTAGAGTGTAACACTTTGTTACTCTCATTAGAGGGTAACATATCAGTATAACACCCTATCTATGCTCATGCCACATGACACCAATGCCATGTGGTACCTGATCCACATTTCATGATAAACCTAGCCCTATAAATACCTTGATTCTGAACACTCTAGGGGTTGGTAAATTAAAAGAGCATTGGACATTTTAGCTATCTGAGCATCCTTGGCACTCCTACATCTAAGCATTTGAGCTTTACACCTTAGCGATTACTAGAACGTAGTCCACCATTGCACCTAAAAAACATGGTGATAACCAACCCAATAGGTTTAGCCATCATTTTAGTCACTAGCTCTACATCTTGAGCATCCTAGATACTATGACAACACTACTACATTACCATGGTGCTTGCTTGATGCTGCATACCATTCTCACCTTGTATCTAGCAAACGTTATGCTTCCCAATTTTGGGGCGATGTATTTCTTTGTTCTTAAGCTCTATTCCATTTGTTCTCTAAGCATTTTTCTTTAATATTAAGCATAACTCTCACATTTTTTTTGCTATTTAATACATATTTGCATCCTCAAATAACTATTTTTGGGCTAGGACTCTTTGCTACACTCTTGCTTGTTGTCTCAGTGTCTGCACATAACACATCATAAATCCTTCTTACAAATGGTCATTTTAACACCACAGAAGTCCCTAGTTGATCAACCAAACCATTTAAGGCACCTCATTTCTATTTTCCAACATTACCCTCAAACAAATGTGGGGTTAGTTTGTACACCCATTGATCTCTTGGTGTTCCAACCACTGACATTTTTAGAAATCATAGCAGTCCACTACACACCATGGTGGCCAACTTGCTAGGCATAGACACTACAATAGAATTTCATTCTTCATAGCTAGACATCCATGAGACTATGACTACGCTATCCACTACACTTGTTGTATATCATGTACCTTATCACCCCTTCTAAAGTTAACTATGCTCAACTCCATATGGGGTGGCTTTTTGCTTTCTCTCTTGCTCTCTCCCTATGCATTTTTAGCATTTTTACTCATATTTTGAAATTTTACTTGTATTTTCAATTATTTTCATTTACCACTCTACATGGACACCTTTTTTTTGCACTGAAACCCTTGACTACACTCATCCTCATTCACACTACTAAGACTGCGAACACTAATCGACACTTAGCATCATTTGGGATTGCATTTAGTAAGTCCTTATTTGATCAATAAGATCATTTTAGGCATCCCATATCCACCTCTAGTAGGCCATCATGTAGACTTGGGGTTAGGACTATGCAACTATAGTAGCATCACTCTCACCTCCTAGGTGCATGCTTGTGACAACAAGCCACCAAGTACTGCAAGTACACCAATGTGTAGGACCATTTGCCATCTTTCCCTTTGTCATCTCGATCCAATCCACATAGTATTCTATGCCAGCATCCATGATGTCATATGTGCACATAGTACCCTTCTCTCAGTCACACATGAGCTAGGTGTCCTTTGTCTCACTTGTCTCATTGGCACCTTCCACAACAACCCAAGCCACAACCATGTGGTCCCAACCACTATGCCTCTGGCACAATGGCCACACATGCAACAATACATGCAGTAGCACATGCAACAAGCATCCCACATGGTCACATAGCCCATAGCAGGGTTGTGGGCCACTCAAAAAGCACAATGGGCAATGCAACCAATGCAACTTGTTACATCTTCCCCAAGTTTGGACCAGTCGTTCCAACTCATGAAAACATTAACTAAGGAAGTTAAGTGGCTTAAAGCTACTAACTCTAAAATAGTCCACATGATGGATGTTTACTAGGATGACCCCATCAGTCCTATAGTCCCATCACTGACCCTACCTCCTGAGGTATAGCTTCCCTATTTCACCAAATATAATGGTGAGGGGGGACCCCAAATCCCACCTCATGAATTTCCACTCTGAATGCCTACTCCTACAAGCATGGCCACATGTAATCATCCATGTCTTCACCATGTACTTAATCGACAAGGTGCTTAACTAGTATTGCACACTTCCCAAGGCTTCCATATCTTCCTTGAAAAAATTACTTAACTAATTTGTGACTCACTTCAAGTATAACTTAAAGCTTAAAGCCACCCTAGATCAACTGATGGACATCAAGCAGGGCCCTCTAGAGCCCATGCAAATGTTCATCCAATGTTGGAGCACTGCACTCAATGAAATGTGTGAGCCAATAGTAGAGACTAACCTTCTGGCTATCTTTAAGGGTGTAGTAAATGATTTTATTAAGTCAAAGCTATATGGTCTAGCTCCACACTCTTGGAGCCAAGCCTTTGCTCAAACAAAGAGCATCCAGGGCATGGAAAAGGCTAGTAAGAACTTGGCCTACATGGCCTACAACAACACACATGCAAAGAAGGACAAGAAAAATGGAAAGGAAACTACAAGCATTATAGTTGTGGCTAATGAGGCTAAGCCTAGAAATGCTAAACCAATGGCCAAGGAACCTATGTGACATCCAAAAATGTTAATGGTTGGAACACCAAGAGGTTAGTGGGCATACATCCTAACCCTAAATCTATGCAAGGGCCATGCTAGAGAATGAAAATGAGGTACCCTGAACAATCTAGTTGTTCAAACAGGAACTTACATGATGTTTAAATGATCATTTGTAAGAAGGGTTTATAGTGTGTTATGCACGGACACCGAGACTAGCTAAGCCAGAGTGTAGCAAGGTGTCTTAGCCTAAAAATAGTGATGTAAATGTGCAAATACATATGAATAAGTAAGAAAATAAAAATGTTATGCTAAATACCAAAGAGAAATACTTGAGAAATACAACAGAATTTCTCAACAAGAGGTGAGGATGGTACACAACATCAAGTAGGCACAGTGGTAGCATAGTAATATAGTCATAGTCTTTGGGATGTCCAAGACATGGAGCTAGTAGTTGCAATGGAGGCTAAACTTGTCAAGTTAGCTATTGCTATGTTCTACAAGTGCAATGGTGGACTGCATTTTGGGAAGCACCAAGGTGCAAAACTTAAATTCTCATATGCAAGAGTGTTGGGGATGATCAAACAACTAAAATTTCCAATTCTCTTTTTATTTTCCAACCCCTAAAGTGTTGGACGTCAAGGTATTTATAGGGCTAGGATTAGCATGAAACACAGATTGGGTGCCACATGGCATGAGGGCCATTTGGCATGAGCATAGAGGGGGTTATGCTGAAATGTTACGCTTTTATGAGAGTAGCAAAGTGTTATGCTCTAAAGGATAGCAACATGTTCCCAGAGACTATGGAACTATGACTACACTACCTGAACTACATGTGCCAGAGTTTGAGAGATTGCAATGTACCTATAAATAATGCAAAGATAATGCAACTTGGAGGCTATGCTTTGAGCCTATGTATTCCCCCCTTTAGAGTGGTGCTAAGAATAGGGAAAATTTTGGGTATCAATGGGGGTTACAATAGAGATACAAATTGATGATCTTGATTATTAGAGGGACATTGTAGTTGGGACAAAGGTTAATGCCAAGTTCTAGAGGCTTTTGGAGGCTGTTAGAGGCCTTTTCCTAGTGTCAAGCTAGCTATGCTCTAGAGCATAACACAACACTTAATGAAAATTTGTAAAATTTTGATTTTTCACACTAGTTATGCTAGCTACACTGGGGAGCATAGTAGAGTGTAGCAGGGACACTTAGCCAAATTTTGATCAAATCTACAATCTTCCTTCATGGCACGTTGGCTATGCTTTGTGGTGTAGCAAAGGAGACAACCTTGAAAGGTTAGAAAATGTGCCTAATGTGCTTCCATGTTGAGCTAGCTTAATAGATCCTTGTCCAACGCTTAGGAAAAACTAGGCACTTGAACTTGTGTCATGCTTGCTACGTTGTGGAATGTAGTGGAGCATGATAGCCCAAAATATAGAATATTTTCCAAACTATTTTTGCAATCTTAAGCATCTTTGATAGCCTCTAGCTTGGTACTTGGGTGAATTAGCAACTGGGACATGTGTCAAATGGGGTACACTAGGGATCATAGTAAGTGTGACAACCCAAGAGATAGAAAATTGGCCAAACTGTTTCATCCATCCCAAGCAACTGTTAACCACTTCTAGCCTTATCCTTAGGCAAATTAGCTATGCTAGGGAGCATAGTAGGACACTTAGAAAATTTTTCATGGGATTGTTGCTGACACTTAGAAAAAATCTTGCAAAATAGGGCTTAATGTGTGTTATGATGGCTACACTATAAAGCATAATACCAGACTTAGAAAAAATTTGCCAAGTTTTGACACTTAGAAAAAATTTTCGTTGAACTAATGAAGCCTAAAATTAGTGGTGTTTCAACCTATGGTCCCAACCAACAACAACAAAGCATCTAGCTCTAGCACTATGGAAACCAACCAGTCCACACCATCGATGGTCATGGGGCAAGTTACCCCAAGGACAGACTTTAAGTGCAAGGATCACTCAAAGTATATCCCACTATGCATTAAGCTATTCAAGCTTTTGTACCAGTTGCTTTGTGCTAGGTGCATCTAGCATAAGAAAATGTTTGAGGATGCTCACAAGTGTCGTGAGCAATACTGTAAAGTCCTCAGAGACCCCTTAGTAGCCATGCTAGATGAGCCCCTAGTCCTTAAAAACTTTAGGTTGGATCAATTTTTCAACTATCATCAACTACATGGCCATGATACAAATTATTTCTTAGCCTTAAAGTAGGACATTAAGCACAAGATTGATCAAGGAAAATTGGTCCTTAATGATAGTAATCCTATGCATCCAAAAAACTAGCTAGTGAAGGTCTACAAAGACCCTCTTAACACTAGCAGTGCAGGCTACGTTATCAATACCATTAGCATTGATGATGAAGAAAAACTAGTACATAAACCATATATGATTTTTGTGTCCTTTGGTAACACTAGGGTCTTGGCATCAACTAGTCTACAATCTCCTTTTGTCATCAAAGCACCAACTCAAGTATCCATAACACCCTTTGTAGTTAGGACCCTACAACATATTGTGGCAACAATAACCCATACACCCTTTGTCATTATGGTGCCATGATGTGTAGATCCCCCACCTACTCAGGTTCTAGTGGTGGGAACTACATCACACCCTGCCCACCCAAAGTTGCATCCTACACATAACAATAGATAGTCTAAGCTACAACCCATAAGGCCTAATGAGCACCTTGCTGACAAGATGATTAGGAAACATATAGAGTTAATTCCTACTAAGCTTGTCCCCTTGTCCACTATCCCCATGGCCTCATCATCTCAAGATGCTAATGCAAGTGTAAGCAACCAACAATTGAGTACTAAGGCTTAGAAGCTAGCCACACAAGCAAAGTCTAAATCTCCTCCCCAGGAGATTTGTCTCTTGGGCTGCATGGAGGACGTAATGGCTAGCAAAATAGCAGATAGCATAAAAGACTTCCTAGATGTACTTGCATAGGTCAAGTAGGCTCTAAAACAAAAGAACATAACTCTAAGCCTGTATGACCTCCTTTTCTCACTATGAAGCATTAGTCTACATGTTAACCTATATTCATGTCAAGGAAGACATTCTAGTGGATGAAGAAGTCATTCACATTATGATGCTTCCCCCTTTAACTCAGGAATTAAGTTCAACACCCCTGATGTTCCACAATGCGGTATTTAAGGTTGACCTTGAAAAGGGTTAGGTTACCAGTGCACCAATGTTTATAACCATTCATGTAGGGCAGTGTAGAATCCACAGGGTGTACATCGACGATGGGGTAGAGACCAATGTCATCCCATTCCTGGTTGTTAACAAACTTGGTCTCGTTGACCAAATCAATCCAACCAAGATGATGTCTAAAATCCTTTAATGGATCATGTGTTGTTGTGAAGGGAGTTGTAACGATAGCTTTCATGGCATGGGAGAAATTATGCACTACTATAGAGTTCATTGTCATCGAAGAGATGCCTAAGTTCAACTTGATCCTGGGGAGGTCCTGGCTAGCCTAGTTACAAGCCATCTCTTCGCCCATCCATCAAGAGATCTACCTTTCCTACGAAGGTGGAGAAGTGATCATATATGATGAAAATGCATCTCCCTAGACCATCAGCAACATCGATGTAGAGTAAGGATTAGAAGTAGAGTTCTCCTATGACATGCAACCTATTCAACATGAAAGTCAACTTTGTCTAGCTAACCCATCTAAGTAACCAAACAAAGTGATCAACTTTCCTAAGGAAGCTCTCTAGGTAGAATTTCCTATTATCACCATTGATGAAGGTCTAGGTGAGTATCATTTTATGCCTCCTAGGGACTACACACCTCTTAATCCACATCAGGTTAGAAAATAATTACATGACTAAGGTATCCCCTTTAAGCACATGTCTCATTCTCCTCTTGCTTTTGCTTGTATAGTTACATTTGCATAACTTCTTGCATCTTGCATTAGTTATTTCATTTCTTTAGTTTATGCAATCCCATTTAGCCAATTCATGCATCAAAAAATACTAAGACACAAAAAAAAAAAAAAACAACAACAAAATGACCCACTAAGGCCTAAAACTAGCAACTTGCTTCCTTTTGTGCTATGGCCTAAAAGGTTCAAAACTATTACATGGCCCACCATGGCCTAGAAATGATAGTCTTTTTTGCATTTTCATGGCTTGAAATGGCATTAAACTAGCAATCTCATCAAACTAGCAATGGCCCTTCCACAATGGCCCTAAACTAGCATGGAACCCACAAGGGGCCTAATCACACCAATCAACCACAAGCTATAATTCCCACAACATTACACAAACTACAAAAAATTGATATATGAATCACCATTACATTTCCATTAAATCATCAATGAAATATATAGCTCAAGTGTACATAAAAAAATTCAAAAATCCAAAATTGTCCAATAGCAAGGCTAAATATTCAACCGCTCAACTAGCGATGTTTGGTGGGGGCTAGGGTCCCTCTTCCTCTTTCTTTGGTACTCCATTGGGGCTTGCACCATTTCCCAGAACCTACTTTAAGGAAAAAAAATAATAAATTAGCTAACAAATAAGTGACATGCACAATTTATCACAAAATAAATAAAAACAATTCAAACCAGACCAACCTAAGAGGGGCCCACATCCATATCTAGAGGCATTCTATGAAGGCTTGCCTCCAAGCATTGGAAGATCTTTGCCTCTAATAGCTGCATCCTATCCTCCTCATTGAATTCAATGCTCATGAGGGTCTTACCTTTTTCCATATCTGTTCATGTGGGTGGCCTTGGCTAAAACATGGTAGAGGAAACCTCTCCTAAAGGTGCAACAATGTGTCTATTAGGGGTCCCACTCACCACTACATTATTAACAAATAATTCAAAGGCCCAAATTGCACTAATTACATCAAGGAACATGTTGCAAAAATAGTGCTTCATGGACTCATCCTTGTACCTTTTAATGTATGCCTCTCATTCCTATTTGTAGTGGTGTTTATGATTTTTTTAAGTTTCACCTCATTGGTACTCCTTAGTGTTGTAGTCCTTCTAGTCTTGGTTTTTCCTGGCTAGTAGGTCGATCTGTAGCTTCTACTTAATCACCTATCTAGTGGCCTAATTTTTACCATGAATGGTTAACCTATACATGGCATAGTCAATCTTGGCTATTCACTAGGTACCATTACCTTGGTCATGAACCATTAGGAAATCATAGCAAACCTGCAAGTTCTTCAACTTGACATCTTGGCTCACTTCCCTATCCTGGATCTTGTACACTCACTTCCATAGATTCTCGTTAGTGGACCTACATTCCCATAATGCTCACACACACAATAGCATGTACTTACTTACCTCATCATACACATGACATGGTACTTGCTTCACTTTAGGGAAAAACTTAGGGATGGCATCAACTCTAGCCACCCTGCTTAGATCCCACCAAAGCTTGGAACCTGGTAAGGAAAAGTAGGCAAACATAGACATACCAATCTTAGGAACCATCTGTTGTATGCAGTCCATTTCTTCAATTGGGCCTTTCATGAAGGTGAACTTATCAACTACTTCTGCCCACAACTGCATGTAGAAAGTGGAGGTAGACACTAGATCATCAGCAGAAACACCTGTAGTTGTGATACAACATGTTTAGAACTTATCAAATAGCCAAAGATGCAAGAATTAAAAAGAGAAACAATAGATGGTGATGCAAAGCACCTACCCAATAGGCCATCAAATGTGAGAGCAGGGGAATCACCCATCTACATGCCATCAAAAAAATTATCAAACTCACCCCCATCTAGCTGTAGCAACCCTTCCTTCTCTAATTACTATAGGACCTATACAACCTCTTACTCCTCTTCCTCTCGTCCCTATCCCTTATTTTGACGAGGGATGTCATCTGCTATAGGCTCTGCTACTATTGTGGAAGCCCTCTTACCTACATCTGATGATTCACATAAGTTAGAATTAGCATTTCCAACAATTAGTATAGTAATTAAACATAGCATAGCATAGTGACATTCAATGACTTATACTCACCTACAATTCATGAATGAAAATCATGAAACCTTAAGTAGATCTTCCTACCACTCTTCTCCACCTCACGTACAAGCTTCTCCATGGGACATGGCTTTTTAACTTTTCTCTTATATTATCCCACTGCCTTAGCAATGAGGTGCATCCCTCTAGCTATGTTTCTAGTGTTAACCGGTGGGTCCTCACCTACACTATCACATGAGTGGTGAGATCATCCCAAGTGGACTCTAGTCATTACATAAAATGACTCACCAAATGTCTTTGGGGGGTCTGGTGACTATGTGGTAGTGAACAAGTGCTAGATCCATGGCCTAAAGAGTTGCTTGCGGTCCTACACTACCTATTGTGCATCCTCTTAAACCACTAAGAACTCTATGAACCTTTGTAATCATCCTACAAAAAATGCAAAGTGCACATGTAACCTCACCTGGAGGTTGTGATGCAACCATGATTTCGATGCATAGGCCGCTAGCAAGGTAGGAAGCCTAGCTGTACCATGTGCCTTCCTCTAACACGTCCCTCATCATCCAAGCTTGCTCCACCTTGAGAATTTTCCCTTTAGAGAGTAGCTTCGGGAATGCACAAGCATGAAAGAGTGGGTAGAGTTGGTGGACCACAAGTAATCTCATTTCCTTTATTAATATGCCTTTGTAGGACTTAGAAGCACCTAATGACTCCTCAACGTCCTCTCTATGGTCTACCTCTTTGTTGGATTTCTCAACAATTAATAGGTCCTCAAAGGGAAGGTCAAAAAGGTCTATAAAGAAATCAGTTGTGAGGTCAAAAACCATCCACATACCATGGGCTTGCATAATAAAATGATTGGCACTCTTAGTAAAAGAGTTAATGATTGCAACCATTTTGGCCATTGGGATGCCCAGGCTAACGGCCAAAAAAAGATCTATTAGCCCAACCTGTTGAAGCTTGCTAGTCAACTCCCTCATGACACAACCAACGCTACGTACCCTCAACATCACCATACTTCATGATGAGGGTGGCCTTATTATGACCTATTGCAACCACTGTAACCTCTCTCAAAGTGACCATAGCTACAATAGGCAAAAGTAAAGTTTGCCTCATGAGAAAAGCAAAGTAGCAAATGCATAAGAGAAAAAAATGAACTACTTACATGGCATGAATGATGTGCAAGATGATTGGTGGGGTTGAGACTTCCTCCATGCTAGGTACATTATTCATCCATTTAGCATCTAACTAGCCACAGGTTTGACACCTCTTAGAGGCTTTAGGGTACCAATAAGGGTATTCCACTAGGTTAGATCTAATCTATCCAATCACTGTCATATGAACATTCTCAAAGGATGAGAATTCCTGTAGGATAATGCAAGTCAAGTTCAACGCTCCATCTTCATCATGAAGGCCAAGTGCAACAACAATAAATATAGAAATAGATATAAGTAGTTAGCATGCTCATATGAGTTATAATCAAATAAATAGTACAAAAAATGATAGAAGAACTCACCCTCTAGTGCAATACACTATCCCATGTGGGTTTTGATATAGGGTAAGCATGCAATGAGCAATAAACAAGGTGTTGCTCTTACTATAGTAGTAGAACTCTAGCATTTGCTAGATCCTAGATAAAGGCCTCATGCCCTTGGGGCCGCAACCTAAACTCCCTACTCCATTGCTAGTAGCAGCCTCATCAAACATGAATTATAGAATGCCCTAATTTTCCCTAGGCAATAATGTCTTCATGATGACACCAACCACTTCTATTGCTAAGTGTGACACAACATCACATTGAAGTATCGAAGTAAGAATTACAAGAACTCACATGCTCTTAATCTAAACCACACTACCTGGTGACCCACACACATGTCTGGTGTAGATGCATTTAGTATGGCTCTGCTCATACAATAGAAGATACCCACTAGCTCCATGACAATGACGATGGGCTTCAACAATACCCTGTAGCCACAATAGCAACAAGAGGGAAGTTCTAGCATTAGATGCACATAAAAAATGTATTGAAATTATGCTTACCACATTAGTAGAAGTTAAATAGAATGATTAGGAAACCCTTAGCCTCCCCCATGAACCCCATAGGAAAGGGATGTCAGCACATCCATCTAATGCGCCTAGTGCTTAATGGGGCACAACAACACTAACATCCCCATTTTACATTTGCACTTAGCATTTTTTGTATTCAACATTATATTTTTGTACTTAGAAACTCTAGGTAGCATAGCCAATGAGTATATAAAAAATTTCTAACACTCAGCTACATTCTCCTAGAGTGTAGCCCATGTAAGTTTTGGTAGAAAACGTTTTCTAACTATTGTAGAGCGTAACCCTTTCCAACATCAAAATTTTTCTAACTATTGGTTATGCTCCTTGCAGAGAGTAACCCTCAAAAACATCAAAAAATTTTCTTAACTTCTACTTATGCTCCTTGTAGATTGTAACCCTTAAACGTTTCAAGAAATTTCTAATTGATAGTTACTCTCTTGAGAGTGTAGCCTCCAAACAAAAAGTCAAAAAAAAATTTTAACTCCTTAAAGCATAGCATTAGAGTGAAGCAATTAGATGTAAAAATCCAAGCACAAAACAAGGAAATTCATACATAAAATGCACTAGGCATGATATAGTCATGATTCTTGTAGTCACCCTACCCACTACATTATGCTCTCACACTTGGCACCACTTAATCCTCTCTATCATGCTTTGCATTCTCATGCCTTGCAGCCTTCCCATAGATCCCTACCTCCTATGATACCTCACCCACATGTTACACTCATCCACATACCCATTAGGAGTAGAGGTAAGCCCTTGGTCCTAGATTCATTGTTGTCCTTCCTTCCTTGTCCTAGGCTATAGTTGTCTCATCCATAGTGATGAGTGCTGAGGTACCCCTACACTCAACCATAAAAATATGACCATTCATGCATGATCTAGTTGAACTCCATGGATAGGATAGTTGTGGTATCTAGATAGTTACACATTGATCACTAGTATTTGCTTTATCATGTATGGTTTAGTCCAGAGTGAGGCGTATGATGTGATCCTAAACTAGTGCTACTCCTAGAGGCAATGGAAAATAATCTTGATTAAACCAATGAGTAATAGGAAATGAAGTCTAAGCTAACCTAAGTGTGATGAGCATCTGTTCCTTAATCATCTGTACACATCTTGGACCTTGTGCACAACTACTACTGGGATTACCAAACGTAGATCGTAGGTACACGACTGGGTTACCAAGTAGTCACACTTAAATGCTCGTGATTAAGTCGTACTCATTCCACATTTAAAAATAGGAATAGTAAATGATGATAAAGAAATATTAACTAAGAAAATAATAAATAACAATAAAAATTAACAATAACAATTAAATAATGAAATCTAAGTGAATGCTGCAATGATAAAGTAATCTCGATCTTTATTTCTGGTCATGTGCACATCCAAGTACATCATACTCAAATAAAGGTGTCGTACAATTACAAGCATCACACTGCAGGCATGCACTAGGAAAATATTCTAACTCCTATAGAAAAAAAATGCAAGGGCTTCACTAAAACTACTAGAAAGGTACCTAGGTGTGGTAGAGGGCCACTTATTTATAGGCTAAAATAGGCTCTACGTAAATGGGGCCACTTTGATGCATGGAGGCATGCGTCGACGGGGCTGCGTCAATGCGGCCACGTATACGGGGCCTTGTATACGCAGCCTAGTCAATGTGTCAACTATTTAAAACTTCATCATACCGCCATGATTGAATAACAACTCTTCCTTGAGTCAAAGAAAGTGAGGAACAAGCTCAATTGAATACACAGTGGATAGGTATGGGATTATTAACTGACTAGAAATTTATTCATGCCGTAGTGGAGAATTAAACAAAATTTGGACATAGACACAAAAGATAAGACTTGTGGAACTCATGGGGTTCCCAGTAGTGGTGGATCCTCCATGGGTATCTTTCCTTTGTTCTATACATTAGGCTTCTGAGATTGATACCATTGAAGAAGCAGCTGACGTTTCTCCTCTTCTATTTGAGGATTATGAGCCGTCCATGTTGATGTTCCAATGTTTGATGGAGTCAGCACTTTTCATGGACATGGCAGCTGTAGAAACACTTAATTGGCCTTGACATGTCATGCCATAAATAGTCATCATTCCTCTTCATAGGGTTTGGCCCTGACCTCTCCTCCTTTTGCTTGGATAGATTATGCAGTAACAGAAGTTTCATGATGGATGCCAAATGATTGTCTTCTGCTCTGCATGTTCTACATAAGGTCCTTGGCCTCTACCTCCCTAGGTCATTTGGTTGCATCTTGAGAAGGTCCTCCTTGTTGTCTTCTTAAGGATCAATTATTAGTAAGGTTATTGAAAAAAGTTCAATAATTTCATACCTTACTCATTGCCTTTAATAAATTTTGCATTCCTTACTTAGTGTGATTTTAGAGTTAGAAATTTTTCAAAAAAGTTGTCCTAAAATTTTAATGTCGAACCTAGTTTTGAGGAATGTTTGATAAAAAAATGAAAAAGGAAAGAATGGATTTGGCAATGAAATACTCGAAGAGTATAAGATGATGTGGTGGTGTGAAACAAGTATAAATTACAAAAGTCATGCAAGTGGGTCCTCCCCAAAGCAAGTTCCAACCTATATTCCCTTTTGTAACCACACCTTAATATGTCTGTAGGCACTAGGAGGGTTAAATGTAATCTATAACGATGCAAAAAAAAAACACACATGTTGATACCACCATGATGAGGTATGAATTCAGTGCTATACAAGACACGAGTCACAAATACATGAATAGTGAGATGGAATGAATTGGAGGAGGGATTGCAAAGATTGGGACATGAGGTAACTAACTCAGGGCACAATGAATCTTGCGTGTAAAGCATGATTAAGGTGTCATTAACCTATCGTTCCAAGATCAAGACCAAGTCCATTCCTCTAATCAGTGACACCGCATTGTTTCATCCCATGATGAGTGACTATGAGAGTACCAAAACAACAAGGTGTGATCACTTGGCGTTTTGTTCAAGGGAGGAGTGATTTTTGTTTTGTGGCACTTCTTTTTTTTTTCTTTCTCTCATTTTTTGAATACTGGATTTAGAGAAGCTACCAACCTTTAGGCATGGGTGCATGTCTTTCCAGTGGGACCCCCTAGAACAACATTTGATTTTTGAGTACCCTTTTGATTACTCTTACTCCCATTTTTCATTAGATCTACAAGGATCTTAGTACAACCACGTTGCATGATAACTCCCACATACGTCACCAAAGAGAATCTACAAGTCTCCTTAATGTCACATCCTAATCATTCCCTCTTGGTCCATCCTTCTTCATTCCAAGTACAATAAACACAAAATTAATTTTAAGTTTTAAGAATGTCAAGAATATCACTGTACCCTCGAACAAAACCTCTTATTTGTAGAATGGATGAGTGGGTGTAATGGGCTTACTATCCAAATAATTGATCACTGAGACTTGATAGCATAGAATAACACCTCAACTAATGAGCCATATGAGTATTTTATTCATGGATGAGATTACTCATAAAAAGATAAAAAGAAAAAAGATAAAACAATAAATTAAAAGGGTGAAAAAATGGAAAACAAAAATTTAAAAAATTAAAGAAATAGGAAAACATTTATTAATTCTGTGTTGTTAGAATAGAGGACACCCCCCAGAACTAAATGGTTGAGCATGGCTAGAATTAATAAATGGAAGGTGGGGATCCTTGCATGTTGGAAATATTGGGACTTGGTTATACTTACCCCATTGGAGTTCACACAATTGATTAGAGTTGACATAGTGAGGCAAGTTATAAGATGTGGTTAATTTATAAGGAGTTGACCCACTATGGTACTTGTGACCATAAGATGGTATGCAAGGATCAACATGTATCCCCATGTGGCAATATGCATTAGGCCCCATGGTTTTTGGAGTATTGAGTGATGGCCTTGATAAGGTGACATGATGCATTGGGTTCGAAAAGGAAGATGCACCACAGTGTTGGATTTATGCTGAGTTGGCGGGTGGAGTGGCTTCTGAACTGTGGTGTCCCTTTCAATGATCATGTCTAAAGAAGGTATGCTTTCAATGTTGTGAACAACCTCCACTACTATTGATAGTAGCAACACAAGTAACGTTTTCGGGTTGGTGCTGTGGTTCAAAATCTTCAAGCATAGCTGGCAGTGATGTAGAAGGGGATGAAGTACGAGAATATTGAGGTTAAGGAGAAGTGTAAGGCACATGAGGTGGTGATCTTGTTGGAGAGGACATGGGTGGATAGTACTCGGGAGAATGATAACGATGAGGTGAGGTAGAGGATGCTAATCCCATTGGAGAAATAGGGTGTTGAACATAATAAGCATTTGGTGTTGCGACATATGAAGGGTATGGTCCAATTGGTGGTGGCCTCCCCCATGACTGAGGTTTTTGCCACTGTGGTTGGACACAGTATTTTTGTATGAACTCTGGATGTAACATTCCTCCCCAATGCTCATGTAAATGTGACAAGATTGGACATTGACCTTTTGGGTGATCATACAAGAAAATATTACATTAATACATATGATTGGTAGTTGAGTTCTTATCCTTATTATCTTCTACGCTTTTTTACGATTGTCTTGTGATGTCTTATCCTATTTCTCAATTTGGCATAGTTTTCTCTCTAATAATGTTGGAATATTCTCCACATCTTTCATGTACCCAGTCCATCATCTTATTGATCTTTGCCTCAATTTCATCTAGTGATTGTAGGATTGGCAAAGATGATTCCACCTCCTCGAAGTGAGTTGATTTCTCCTCTTCATGATCATGGATCCTTGTTGAGTTAAGATTTTTGTCCTATTGAGAACTTTCAACATTCTCTCATTTGGCTATTTCTCCTTCTTCTTTTTCTATCCTCTTGATAAGCTCTTAGAATTAATGGGTTCATAGCTCATATAGTTGACCTTGAGTTTACATCCCTAGGGTCTCCCTTGTTTCATTATGGAGCCCATCTATGATATGGTACATTAGCCTTTCCTTGGAGAACCCATGGCTTGGGTAGTTGTTTAGTAGTGCATAATATCTTTCTAAGGCCATGTCCAAGGGTTCATGTTGCACTTGTCTCCATTCTTGGATTTGTCTCCTCAAGGTTGACACTCTTGCATAGGTTTGATATCTTTCATTAAAGATTTATACCATTGTCGGCCAACATCGAATAGATTTTGATTTTAACGACCTATACCATACCATTGCTGAGCCAACGAGTATCAAAGGAAAGAGCTCAAGCTTTTTCCACCCATTATCAATATTTTTCCATGTACAGGCATGGTAGAAGGCTTGTAAATGTTGTTGTGGATCTGAATCATAGCCTCTTAAAAACATGGGAAAGTTGTTTAAATCAAGCATAGGTAGAAAACTTTCCTTACGATGCCTGCAGGCTATTCGAATAGGCTCTTGTATTTCTGTTAAGCTTGTAGTGGCCAATAGGGGTTCATCATCACTAGGTGTGTTATGCTTTCATGCATTGGAATGATGTTGTCTTCATTGATGTTTATAAGAAACCCCCACCTAGGGTTGCGTACTCCAATCTTCACTATCATAATATTCATTGGTTCTCCAATGAATTGCCCCACTAGATGTGGCATTATTATAGCTTGTAGGAGAGACATGGTTGTAGATTTGTGTGTGATTTAATTACAATTTTTATTAATTTTTTTATGAAAGATATCTTGTCAAGGATTTGTTATAGCAATCTTGTATGATGTAACTAATCTAAATAACTAGCACCATCCCCAGCAATGGTGCCAATGATGAGTGGCAAGGTACCCCTACACTCAACCATATGAATACGAGTGTTCACGCATGATCCGGTCGAACTCTGTGGACAGGCTAGTTTTGGTATCTAGATAGTTACACGTTGATCATAGTTTGCTATCTTCCCACTTGGACTAGTATTTTCTTTGTCATGTATGGTTTAGTCCAGAGTGAGGCGTATGATGTGATCCTAAACTAGTGCTACTCCTAGAGGCAATGGAAAATAATCTTGATTAAACAAATGAGTAATAGAAAATGAAGTCTAAGATAACCTAAGTGTGATGAGCATCTATTCCTTAATCATCCATACACATCTTGGACCTCGTGCACGACTACTACTAGGATTACCAAACATAGATCCTAGGTACGCTATTGGGCTACCAAGTAGTCACACTTAAATGCTCGTGATTAAGTCGTACTCATTCCGCATTTAACAACAAGAATAGTAAATGATGATAAAGAAATATTAACTAAGAAAACAATAAATAACAATAAAAATTAATAATAACAATTAAATAATTAAGTCTAAGTGAATGCTGCAATGATGAAGTAATCTCGATCTTTATTTCCGGTCATGTGTACATCCAAGTACGTCACACTCAAATAAAGATGTCGTACAATTACAAGCATCAAACTACGGGCATGCATTGGGAAAATATTCTAACTCCTATAGAAAAAAAATGCAAGGGCTTCACTACAACTACTAGAAAGGTACCTAGGTGTGGTGGAGGGCCACTTATTTATAGACTAAAATAGGCTCTGCTTAAACGAGGCCACGTCAACGCATGGAGGGATGCGTCGACGGGGCCGTGTCAACGCGACTGCGTATATGGGGCCTTGTATACATGGCCTATTTGATGCATCGACTGTTTAACGCTACATCACATAGCCAAAAGAAAGCAATAAAATCCATTTTTTCCTTGCCCCATGTCCCACGCAATACGTAGGAAACCCTCACCCCTTGTGACACATAGAAAAGCCCAAAATAGTACAAACCCTTACTACTTGTGATCCAAAAACAAGAAACCCATAAAACCTATTTCATACACACATTTCCTTCTCTTAGATATGGCAGCCATGGCAACCATAATAGTGGTGGTGGTCCCAGCCCAGGGCAGGCTACCCCTAAAACCCAAAACCCCACCTAAATAATGTAAAAAAGAAAAAAAATCACAAGAGTAGAGTGTAGTGCTATACATGGCTAAGAACATATCTCTCCACTCCTCTATCATGCCCTAGGAAGGCGTCTTAATGTGCATTCTCCCTCATCCATGTTGGTAAGACTGGTGT
Source organism: Gnetum montanum (assembly GCA_015680685.1). Classification (NCBI taxonomy): domain Eukaryota; kingdom Viridiplantae; phylum Streptophyta; class Gnetopsida; order Gnetales; family Gnetaceae; genus Gnetum; species Gnetum montanum. The sequence continues at coordinate 241,077 of MNCI01016660.1, read as the reverse complement.
GTCATGGTTAATGGATACACTTTGGTTCTCTTCACTTTTTTCACTACACTTTGACTCTTCTTGCTCTAGTCATGCTATGCTCAATGACTTCTCAATTTTACTTTTGAAAATAATAGGTTGACCATGGTGAAAATGCTTATTTATACCTCCCTAGGGTGATTAACATGTCACCTAATCAGGTAGCATCCCACATCCCATGTGTAATGCAGGACAAGCATAGCAGCTAGAGTTAGAGAAATTTTCTATCTTTTCCAGTGTCCCAAAATTAGAAACGTTTTTGCATTTTTTTGGTTTCCTAGCTTAATCCCACATTCCAAACCTTTCCTACCTTACCTAAACTGATGCATCTCGTGTAATCCATGGTCCTTTACAACCTTAAACTAGAAATCATATGGCCTACCAAGGCCTAAAACTGGTTTTGACACTTGCTTACCTAAGCCCACAGTCACACATTTAGGTAAATTTTTTATAGCATTGCCTTCCTTATTCTATGCATTCTACTTTATTAAGATACATGTAGCTTGACATTCTTCTAGTTGTCTTATAGGATTATTAACAAGATTGCAACATGAGTGCATATGAGCATCTTCATTTACCCCTAGTCTTGACTAGACTTTATGGAAATTCCATGTGATGCATTAACGTTGAAGTCTTAGACTTTGAGCCCATAACATATGACACACACGTAGCATCCCTAGAGGCATCACTAGATTGGCTAGACCATCTAGTCAGAGCTCTAGATCTAGAGGTAGGTGGTCTAATCGAGGATTCCCTCGTTGAAGTCCTTATAATAACACATAGAGACAAGGTGAAGACACTAAAACTTAGTTCCTTATTAGAGCCTCAACCCACACAAACCATCGCCAAAGTCCTCAATGATAATGTCAAAGCATTTCCATGGTCCTATGAGGACATGTTGAGTTTAGACACTTGCATAGTGTAACATAACATCATCCTTGATCCTCACATAAACCTAGTTAAAAAAAAAAGCTCATAAGATTAAACCTAAGGTGGTGTTGGCAATTTGCAATGAAATCACCAGACTTTACAAGGCTAGTTTCATCTAGGTAGTTGACTATGTAGACTAGGTTTTCAACATCATAGTTGTTACTAACAAAAATGGAAGTATACACATTTGCATAGACTTTTGGGACCTAAATAAGGTGACCATCAAAGACAATTTACTATTTCCTAGTATTGACAAACTCATCAATACTATAGCTAGATATGCCTTGTTGTCCTTCATGGATAGGTTCTCAGGGCACAACCAAATTCGAATCAACCCAAAGCACCAGTTCAACACAACCTTTATGACCCCTTAGGTTATGTTTTGCTACAAAATGATGCCTTTCAAACTAAAGAACATGGGAGAAACCTACCAATGCATAATAATATATAACTTCAGTGATTATTCACTAGACTTGCTCAATGACTACATCAATAACATAGTAGTTAAGTCTAAGGCAACTTACAACCACATAGATGACTTGGACCATGTACTCAAACATTGCCTTAGACATGACCTTAGGATAAACCCCAAAAAAATGTGTCTTTGGCATCAAAACCAATTGTAGGTTAGGATTTGTAGTATCAAAGGTAGGCATATGCATAGACATTAATAAAGTTAAGGCTATCATCAACTTAGCACCACTGGTAAACCTTAAGGAGTTACGTGGATTACAAGGTAGATTACAATTCATTCATAGGTTTATTACAATATTAATTGATAATTTGTAGTCAATTTAACATCTAGTCAAAAAGGGGATCAACTTTGAGTGGATAGCTCAATGCTAAGAGACATTTGACAATCTCAAGAAGGAGTTGGCTCAACCTCGAATAGTCCACCCTCCACAACAAGATAAGCCATTTTACATCTACCTTGAAACCTCAAACACATCCATCAATTATCTACTTTTCCAAAAGTGAGACAATGGCTCAGAGGTCCCTATTTACTACCTAATCCATGTGTTAGAGAACCACAAAGAGAAATATAACAATGTGGAGAAGAACTGCCTCATGCTAGTCTTTGCACTTAAGAAGTGGAGGCATTATCTTTTGCGTAGTCAAGTTAACATCATCTAAAAAAGCAATGTACTCCAGTATATTAACATAAAAATCTATGAAAGTAGTCAAATTGCATGATGGAAAGTAATAACTGTAGAATTTGACCTACATTAAATAGTGCAAGCATCCACTAAAGGTTAAGAAATAGCCACATAACTAATAGCTTTTCCAATAGATGATCAAGTGACAATAGATCCAAAATTTTTGAATGAGCATGTTAATAGCATAAGCCAAGTGCCTACCAAATTTTAGGTGGTTTTACACTCTTATGGTGCTTCAACCTCACAAGGGGGTAGTGCTACTACCATCATCATGTTTCCCTCTAGGGAGATATAACCCTTCATGTATCACTTTGCATTTCTTTGCACCAACAATGCAATGGAGTATGAAGGTATCCTCAAAGGCATCTTAGTAGCCTACGATCTAAGAATCTAAAACTTAGCAGTTGAAGGAAATTTGTAGTTAGTTGTTAACAAAGTTGCAAAGGTTTACACTTACAAAGCACAACATTTACAACCTTATTGTGGCTTGGTAAAGCACCTACTCAATCAAGTTGTAATCATAGATATCCAATATATTCCCTGTAATGAGAATGCCATTGTTGATGCATTAGCCACCTTAGCCTTAAGCATTGCACCCAACATGGTTCATGCCTTCCTTGCTTTAGTAATGAACTACACCAAACCTATTACTCAAACAACAAGCATTGCATCCATATACATGATAAGCACAGCTCATGCACATGAGTGGTATGATGATATTAAGATGTACCTCCAATAGGGTGAGCCTTCACAACACCTAACCACTACCCAAAAGGATGTAGTGTGAAAATGGTTGTGATAGTACATCCTCATAGGTGATAGCACCTTATGTCATAGATTCTATGATGGATATTGCTAACGTGTGTTAGCTATAGCAAAGCATAAATGATCATTGATCAAGTCCATGAGGAACTATGTAGAGGCCACATAGCACCTAGGGCAATGGCAGCAAAAATCATACAGTTAGGCTACTATTGGCCTTACATGAAGCATGATTGCATTTCCAAGGTCAAGATGTGTGACAGGTGTTAGCAAGATGGTATCTTAATGCACATGCCATCCACTCAACTACATAGCATGTAGATCACATGGCCATTCCAACATTGGGAGTTGGACATCATAGGACTTATCACACCTAAGCCTTCAGCAGGACATAGCTTCATCATAACTGCAACTGAATACTTTACCAAGTGGGTTGAAGTTATTCCCCTTAGGAAGATGACATCAAAATAGATTTGCAAATAAATCCTTGACAACATAGTGACTTGATTCAGTCTACCCATGACTACAGTCATGGACAACAAGCCACAATTTAGCATTATAAAAACCAAAGCCTTCTGTAAATACCTTGGCATCAAACATTTCTTTTCATCACCATACCACTTGTAGGAGAATTTCCAACTGGAGGCTATAAACAAATTTATCATCAAATTTTTGAAAATGATGCTTAGTAGCATCAAATGAAAATGGCATGAGTAGCTAGTCAACGTGCTATGGGCCTACCTTAAAACATGTAGAACAACAACTAGTAAGATGCCCTATAGTCTTGTGTATGGGTCCCAAGAACTGTTGCCTCTTGAACTGCAGGTCCCATCACTCCATATGATCCCCTCAAGCTTCATTGATGAGGTTCAGAATAACGAGTTGAGAATCATTGACCTCAGCTATATAGAGAAGGAACACATGCAGACACTTGATCACATTGAGTGATACCAAGAAAAGCAATAGCAAAAACATTGCTACAATCAACATTAATGCACAATCAAGAAAGGGGACTTAGTCCTCAAGGTCATTTGTGAACTCACAAAAAATTCTCACCCAACTTGGAAGGGCCTTTCTTGGTCACAAAGGCTTATGATAATGGAGCATTCAAGCTTGTTAACTTAGATGGTAATGAGTTTGCCAACCTGATCAACCATTCATACCTCAAGCCCTACTATGCCTAACATGTAGAATTGACATAAAAAGGTAAGAATACATCTTCTATGACATTAAACTAGCATAGAACATCTTCTATGATGTTAAACTAGCACAGAATGTCCTTGGGCTATGACATTAAACTAGCACCCACAACATGGTCTGCTATAACCTTAAATTGGCAATCCACCATCTACTACGATGTTAAACTAGCACACAATAGTCTGCTAGGACTATAAACTAGCATATCATAGTCTTCTAGGACCTTAAACTAGGTTCATGATATGCTAGAACCTTAAACTAGCATAGTATGTAGTATGCTAGGACCTTAAATTGGCTTTGTAGTTTAGCACATGTCACTCAACATGTACAGTTCTACGGACAAGTGAGTGTGAGTACTTCCAATCATCCGTTGCTTGCCTATGCCTCTTAGGCAGAGTAGGGTAGGGCATTTTAGTTCCAAAACAAAGTTCACATCATCAAGAAAAAAACCTCTAAAACATTTGTAGCATCACAGTCCTCGACATTTTGCTAATCCTTTGGAGATGCTTTCAAGCATCTTGTTGACCTTCTAGAGCTACCGCTACCATTACCACTCATGTTCGTTGGAGTTCTCACCATCAACATCACTCGTTGGAGTTCCAATAGTACTATGGCCTAGCCATGACACTATCATCCTCCAACCCTCACCATTTCCTAAGCTAGAAAGAGCATCCAATAGCTTAGCTCCTTGTTGAGCTACTAGGTTTCCAAGCTCTTATCCTTGGTGAAGAGTCTCGAGCAGCTACACCACCAATGCCTTTAGCCACTTGGGTGCTTGCTTCCAATGTGGCTATTAGAGCTTTTATAGCATGCTAGCTCTAGCACTTACATTATCCTTCCTACTTTGGATACTGCATGCACCTACAACTAGCATAGCACTCACGGCCCTTGTAGTGCCTTCGCAAGCAGGAGTTCACTCTCATCTCATATGGTGTGTTTATTTTCTTGTTTTCTTTGTGTTGTGTTTATAGGATGACACCATAGTGACAATCTTTTAGAGATGTGTTTCATAGTAGTGGCAAGTCACCACACTGCTATGATGTACCTTCTTTGACTTGTCAAGCCACTCAAGAATGCACATCCCTTTTACTTTGCCATAGCCTATTCACATTTACCCCTTCTTTTACCTCGCATCTCCCAAACTTTCTTGGTAAAATTTTATGATGTACATGACACCCTTATTTCAATTAGCTACAGAACCCATGCTGGTCATAATGCAACTCATCCCATGGGAAGCCTTTGTAGGCTGGTCAAAGTTTAAGTAGATGTAACACAACTCATCCAAGGGAGGAAACACCTATCCTATAGATGTAACATGGTTGCCTCTAAGAAAAGCTTGTTGGGTGGCACATAGTCCACCTAATGAAAAACATCTTATAGTTAGCACAAAAAGGAAAGAAAAAACAAAATAAGAAAAGAAAAATAAAAAAATGGGACAAAATAAGTGCCTAAGAAAAAATAGCAAAGCTATCATTTCGTAACTAGCCCAACCCTACATCGACCATCTCACAAGCACTCTAACAAGAGGTTAAAATTTTAGGGTTAAGCCATGTTTGTATGTTGAATCCCTCACAAGCACTCCAATAAGGGATCATGGTTTAGCAACAAGCCATCATGGTGTCACATCTTATAGCTGCATGCACAATGAACATCCCTCCTACTTGTTATTCCTTGGTCCATCTTCTCAACTTGCTCAGTCCCATACTTTATTCCCTTAGCACTCTTGAGCACGTTGAAGCATTGTCTAATTGGGTACTAATGAGCAATGTTGGTGTCATGTTTGTTGTGGTGTTTCATATTCTTTGTCAATTGAAACATCCTCAAATTTTGAAGGCATTCTTGCTTCAACAAGTTCTTGGAATTCAGGCAGCGTCATGTTAGTTTGTCAGGAGATGGATGCTCTAAGTTCAAACTATCCAGTTTGGAAAGTTTTCTACACCCAATGTTGATAAGCCTGATGGACTCTCCAGCCTACCCATCAGAAAAATTCATCCAGCTAAAAGCCTACTCAGAAATGATGCATGGAGTTGTCAACAGTGCTTAGGCTACGCAAAACAGTTTGGCAAGTTTTCTAGTCAAGAAGTTTGCTATGCTATGCTATGCTATGTAGCATAGCAGGCCTCGGAAGATGGTTATTCAGGTAATCAACTACAAATTATTTCAAGAAAAAATGCTACACTATGCTACGCTATGCAGTGTAGGATAGCATAGCAAAGGCAATACGTAGAGGCCTAGCTTGTCTAGTGATTCCAACTACACTCGGTAAGCAATCCAGCCTTCAGAATTAGTTTTCTTGTTCAACTTCAACTCCTTCAACAAAATGTCTCTTACCAAAAAAGTGGCAAATCCAGCAAAAAGCAGGCTATCATGGCTACTACACTACATAGTGTAGCATAGCATAGTGACAATACAAAGAATGATAAAAGGTATCTCAAAATGCAGGATTAGCAAGTTCAAAGGCTTCATATCGTAGAGAACAGAAGATGTAGATTGTCAGCATGATCTTCAAGCAAGCATTTACAACTTAAGTGCAAATAACAGTTAAGGCCAGTTGCCATGCTATGCTATGCTATGTAGCGTAGCATAATGTAGCAAACATGCAGAGGCAACCAACACGCTTCAAAGGCTTTCAACACTTGCAATTCACTCTAACGTAAAATTCTGCTCTGAAATGGTGGCTACGCTATGCTATGCTACACAGCATAGCAAGAAACTATGCTACGCTAACATGCACATTCCATAGTGTAATACAACATAGCAGGCGGTTGGGTGTAGCATAGCGTACCAAGCAACCATGCTATGCTAACAAGCTATGCTCCACAGAGCAACATAGTGTATCAAGTGGTTACGCTACATCGGTGCACTTCACTTCTTATTTGCATCATTAGCATACCTGAGCCCAGCATCTCCAATTTTGACAATGTGATTGCAGTGTGGCAGGTTCATCAATTAGCTTTGCATATCCATGCAACATGGACATGTCAACATCTTATGGCTCCAGGACACGTGGTGTCCAAACCGCATCTTTCGTGAAGTCTTGGTCCTATAAATACCCTAACAAGTAATGCTCAAAGGGTTGGCAAATTCCAAGGGTTGTTAGCAAATTGGTTGGCAAATTTGAGAAGCATTGACAATTTTGAGCATTTTTGGCATTCGTGTTTGGCAAATCAATTGAAAAACATGTTAGCAAATTTTAGCAGGGTTGGCAATCTTGAGCATTGTTAACATTGGTGAGTTGACAAAGATCATACAGTTAGCATTCCTATTTGGCAATCTATTAGCTCTTTTCCTTTGTAGCACTTTGCACTGTTAACTCTTGAGTCCACTTTCAAGCATACATTTGGCTTACTTTGAACGTCTTTGATTACTTTTGGGATCTCTGTGCTTCCTAGTGTCATGCAACTAATCGTATCAACCTTGATAAAGTAAAGCTATAATCTTGAAGTGGTGCATTTCTTAACTCCAATTTACTTTATTCTCCTTCTTATCATTGCATCTTTACATTGTTTTCACTTCCTCACATATAATAATTATTACTTTATGCTATAAACATTATTTTCATATTGAACATTTGAAAAAAATTTAGTGACACCGACTAAGTCCCTGTCTAATCAACCAGACCATTCAGGGAACCTCGTTTTCATTTAATCCAGCATGGCCCTCGCATAGATCCTGGGTTAAGACTATTCGACTGATGACCTCTCGGTGTTTCCAGCCACTGATGTTTTCAGTTGCTATAGCTTTCTAGTGCTAGAAGGAGGGCATTTTTAGTGCCCTTTCCATATTTTATAGTAGTCCTATAAGCATTCTACACCCCGAAATGCACTAGCATAAACTTGATACCCTTTTGAGGTTGATTACGCATCATGTGGTATAGATCAGTCACTTCAACAGTTTCTTCGGAACCCTGTAGGACATAAAGCCTCCAATCGCCATTTGACTCGCTTGTTTCATAGTAGTCTTGCATGTTTTTTGTACCCTATTATGCACTAGTGTAAACTTGACATCCTTTTGAGGTTTTTTACGCATTGTGTGATACAAATCAATCACTCTGACGTTCCTTCGAAACCCTACAAGACATAAAGCCTTAGATCGCCCCTAGATCTTCTAGTTTTCCCTTGTTTATGCCTCTTTTATCCTTACAACAATGGCTTCTTTAAATACCACTATAGCTACCACTAACCTCGAGGTTCTTATTCTCACTACAAGCACTGAGCAACCACTCAGTTCGGTGCTGGGGCCACGCCGATCCCTCAGGATCCAAAATCGAGGACTTGAAGGCTTGGCCCAACAACACAAGTGATATAACTTTCTCTGCGCCAAGGTGTAGGCAAACCTACCCTTAGATACACAAGATCTTGAAGAGAAACATAGCTTCGAGTTCACCTACTACAATGGGAAGGAATTTTTTCCCACTCCCAGTATTTCCATCCCTTTCACACAAATGAACCAATGGCTTCTAGATCAGCTGATCCAGATGACTAGGCTTAGGGAGCCACAAGACACAGTGTCTCATCATGACAAGGCTTTCCAAGATGGACAGGAGGAGCTGGATTCTCAATCTAAAGGGGGGACATCAAATCAACCTTGCCACCATCCCTCCTACTCCATCCTTTTGGATGAACTTGTTGTATACCGCTGCTCCCTTTAGGATCACATCTACACTATCGCAACTCGCGATTACATCGGTGATGGGTAGCCATGCCGTGTCCTCGGTGTATTAACATGCCTACTCCCCTATTTCATTTTCAGTAACTATCCCTTTTCCAACTGTTTCCCAGTCCATACCTATATTACATCATGCATTAATAATAGCTACACTGCCCCACATTCACATAGTACCTACCTTGCAGTTGCATACCATCTTTGCATCCATTCTTGGATTTTACACCTATCCCACCATCAGCGACGGGCTCAGGCCCGTCCACTTGGTGGACCCCATTCACTTCTCCTCCTTCTATGCTACCATTGTAGATGTCTCACTACATTCTCCATCAAACCTGCCAGGCCCCGCAAATGGTACAACCTAGCACGAGACTATGGTCTATTCCACCGGCTACACAAGCCACCTATCTAGTAGCTCAACCTACGGTGGCTACTTCAATAGCACCACCTACCAGGTGGTGGATGCCACAAGTAGCACCATTCATAGAGGTCATCCCAACAGCACCGATGGGTCACGTTGGATCAGTTGATGAGTGTAAAAAAAGACCTACTAGAACCAGTCGATAAGTTCATCCAACATTGGAGTGTGACCCTTAATGAAATCTATGAGCCCATTGCGGAGGCCCACTTTTTGGGCATCTTTACGGATGTAGTGAATGACTTTATTAAGTCTAAGGTGTATTATCTTACTTCATGCACTCTTAGTCAAGCTTTCACCTAGACTAAAAGCATACAAGCTGCGACTGAGGCAAGAAAAGACCTAGCCTACGTTGCATACAAGAACACCTTCACGAAGAAGGACAAGGATAAGGGTAAGGCTACAACAGCCGTAGTGGCTACTGTGGCCAATGAAGCCAAACCCAACAATATTAACAAGAACAACAAGAAACCAACCACACCTACAACTAACCCCACACCCAAGCAAAGCAACACACCATAACCTTCTACATCCACACTTGAGACATCTACACCACCCAAACTAAACTTTGAGCATAAAGATTGCTCAAAGTATACCCCGCTGCCTGTCAAGTCTTTAGACATTATGAAGCAACTATTGGTAGTGGGGTACATCCAACACAAGAAGATGTTAGAGGAAGGAGCTAGGAAACATCAACAGTACTACGAACTCCTTAGGAACCCCTCCTTGGCTTTTCCCAATAAGCCCCCAGTTCCTAAGGGTTTCAAGCTAGAGTAATTATTTGACTATTATCAATAGTGTGGTCACAACATGGATTACTGCACAGCGTTGAAAGATGACATCCAAAGGATGATCTATCAAGGAAAACTGGTGCTGGACTAAAGCAACCTAGTATGCCCGGAGAATCAATCCCTACATGTATACACCGATCCTCTCAACACCAACAACGTCAGTTACATTATCAACACTATCGATATTGAGAGTAATCCTAGACTACCCTAGCAACTGTTTGTGGTCCATGTGCCTTAGCATAGTGCACCAATACCACCAACGGCTAATCAAACTTTGTAGCAACCTTTTGTCCTGAGAATCCCTCCCCAGGAATCCACCCCTGTGTACTAACCTAAATCATCGGTGTAAGGCTAGAAGGAAAACAAACACCAAAATATCGTTGGGTAGACACAACTGACCCTACCTTCGCCCGAGGGCAAGTTGGAAAAGTAAACAAAGGTAGAGTTCCTTGGATGGTCTGCACACAAATCAACTAAGAACTTCCCTGAGTATAAACTATGGCTTACGCTGGGGTTATCATAATTGATGTTTTAAAACATAAACAGTGCACACGAAATGTAAACAGAAACGTATGCAAAACTGGTATTGCAAAAAAAATGTAAACTAAATGTAAAATAGAGTAAACAATATAATGGCTGACAAAATAAACTATATTGTATTGCATAGAAAAGATGTGCACCAGTCAAAGTGTAGCTACACGTGTAGGTGGTAGGTCAAGCGTGAAGCCCCTGGGCAATGTGATGTGATGTGATGTGATGTGTTTCAGAGGTTCTTGGGTGCTATCATTTAGAGTGTGCCAAGTGCCCAAGGATCACTGGTTTAAGTTTCCTAAGCCATTTAACTCAAAAATTGCCAACTTGGTTTATGTGAATTGACAGGGTATTTATGGAATTGGGCCGGGCTCGGGCACAGAATTCATGAATGCAATCAATGTCTAGGAGATGAGAGAAACACAGATCTCGTGACACGTGTCCAATGAATAGCTGTGTGTGAGTTGGAAATGTGTGAGCAAGCTACGTTCTTGACCAAATTCACTGTATCTTACAATGTGTGGGTCACTCAAGCCCATGGAAGCACATACAATTTAGAATGTGAGGGCTTGACAAGCTCACAAATGAAAATCTACAATGAAATGATGATATACAACAAGAGAAATTGGCTCTGGCTCACTTGAAACTTCTAGATCTTTAGTTCAACCGCTTTGACCACTACAAGATGCCTAATTCAAGAGATTCCATGGTTGTTTGAGGCTTGTCTACTTGACAAGAATTTCCAGTGTGAGTTGGTTTTGTCTTAGCATGACTTGAGCGTACGCATACGACACTCATGGTATACTCATGCTGTAGCATGACCTCAGTGTGAGTGAACAAAAACTTGCAGTTTTTCACCAAATTTTGGAATTTTGAAGCCTAATTCTTGCAGCAAGGGTTGCCTGACTATGATTGAAAAATTGAGCCTGAAAGTGCCTTATTTCGAGCTATTTCTGATAAGTCATGTTGGAGTCATGCTACAGCATGACATGCAGCGTGAAATGACTTGAAAATGATGTATTTTGTTCAAAATTGTGATTTTGAGGCTTGATTCTTAAGTGCAACTACTATCTGGCTATAGTTATAGTTGATCCTGAGAGTGATCTAAAATTTGGAATTTGAGCCTGGATGTGAATTTTTTGGAACCATTCTGAGTAGGTCACGCTGTAGTCACGCTGCAACATGACTTGTGAGCTCTTGCAAAAACTTGCAATTTTGAGTTGAAATCTGGCATTTCAAAAGTTGAGACTAGAGGCTGTAAAGGATGTGCTCTGAGGGTGACTTGCACATTGTAGATCAGATCATTTTGGCTCATTTGTGGCACTCCGAAAGTTGGTCATGCTATGGACAAGCTTTCAACTTGATGGGATGAGCAAGTTGGCTTGATTTAGCTGAGCATGGTTTCCATGCCTTAGCCAAATTTTTCCTCCCAAAAGCTCAAAAGGGCTTGATTCATTCTTGTTTCAAAGTGTTAGGCAAAAATTAGTGGTGTTCCACCCTCCACCACCTGCTAGCAAAATTGCACCACCACCATGTACACTAACATTGTGAGCCCCATTCGTTATTAGGGGGTCAAGCCATTCAATAGCCCCCCCCCCGCATAAGGCAGCTTCACAGCCTTCTCATCCTAAGAAACAAGAAGTGCACTTCATAGGTGAGACGTCAAAGGAAAATACCATCCCAAGTACTTCCAAGACTATGCCCTCACCCTCTGCATCTATGCCCTCATTGCTGAAAGGAAACGTTGCTATGCCTGCACAGTCTTTGCCACCTCACCCAAAAGGATCTAAACCCAGACCCAAAAGGTGGCTAGGACCTTTTAAGCACCATCACTCAAGTCAAGCAAGCTCTAAAATAAAAAAATACTACCTTGAGCTTGTACGACCTGATCATGACATCTACCACACACTGTGAGCCTTTGATCTGCATGTTAACAGCAGTTTTAGTTAATGAGAACATGCCAGAGGAAGAGAAGGCAATCCACTCAGTCATGCTTCCTTCTGCATCTACAAAACCAAAGCCATCCCAACTGACTTTCTACGATGATTCCATTAGGGAAGATCCTAAAAAAGGTCAGGTGACTACAACACCTCTTTTCATCACCATTTGGATCAGCCAACATAAGATCTGAAGAGTACACATTGATGATGGAGCTACTACAAATTTCATCCATTTCCCTATTGTGGATAAGCTAGGTTTGGTCGATTAGATTAGACCCACAACAATGTCATGCTTAAAGTCGTTCAATGGGGAACAGGTCATGGTAAAGGGCATGGTCCTCATTGACTTTATGGTAGGGGACTAGTTCCCCACAAACGCAACGTTCATCATGGTTGAAGAGATGCTTGGGTTTAACCTGATCTTGGGGAGATCATGGTTAGCACAAATTAGGGCTATCTCTTCACCCATGCATTAGGAAATCCATCTACCTTATGCAGGTAGTGAGGTGGTGATCCATGGCGACGAGGTAGCAACACAAGCTATCAACAACATAGATATGGAATAGGGCTTGGAGGTTGTAACCTCTGAGAATGAAGTGCCTGTCTCTGTAGATACTAACCGTTTAGCAATAGAGCCAGCTCAGCATGCTAGTTAAAAAAATGAAAACGCGTGGGCTATGTTTCCCTTTCAGGTGGAGGATGATGATGTAGATGAAGGCCATGGCAAAGCACCTTGGCCTTATGCCTCACCTAATCCACGATGGGTTAAGAAGCAGTTACGCATAGCATAACAACCCCACTATTTCTTGCCCAGTTTCCATCCTTTGTACACTTATCACCTTTTTGTTTTGCATCCATCCATCTATGCTAGGTACTAATTAGCTATCCTCTAAATCGTTAGCATATCATTTCATTATGATGCAATGGCCCGAAATGGCCTAAAACTACACCACTATCCCATGGCCCAAAATGGCGTAAAACTACGCTACCATCCCAAGGCCCAAAATGGCCTAAAACTAGCGATGGACCGAAATGGCGTAAAACTATATATGTCCTGCTACGGCCTAAAACTGGCAAGATTTCTTCTATTTACAACACGTCCAAAGGCCTGAAATGGCCTAAAACTAGTGATGGCCCGAAATGGCCTAAAACTAAAACATCAAAAACGAAAACTTAACATAAAATCGATCACATAGACAACACATAAGCTAGTGTAGAACTAATTCCTTTTCCAAAATTCTCCTTTTTCATTCAAATATTTTGTCACTTAAATAATGTTTTCAATAGTTTTGCAAAAAATTCAAAATTTCAAAAAAAAAACCCCATGCTATCATGGGTCATCTTCACCTACATCATTGCCTTCAGCATCATTCCCCTCCACATTGGTTTCCTCTGCATTGCCTTCGTTTGCCTCCTCATTTTCGCCATCAATCAGCCCTGCACCCTCAACCAAAATCTACATTGCAAAAGTAAAGTAGTTAGCTAGAGCAACATATGAAAGCTAGAATAGAGCATAAGCCTTCACATAGCAGAAAGTGACTAACCTGAGATATCACCATGTCTCCCTCAAATGGTATGCAATCCAAACTGAGATCAAGATGATGCCAGACCTCCTCCTCTATGATATTTGCCCAATGCCTATTACTTGGTTCAGCATCTGTAGTAACTTTCTCCTTTTCGACGGTCTTCCATCTTAGTGGTCCTGGAGAAAAGAAGGTGGTAGCAGTCTCACCTATGGGAAGATCCACTTCCCATTTAGGAGACTCACTAACCGTTACCTGCTCCATGAACTTTTTATGAGCCTCAATAGCACCAATGGAATTCAGGAATGCTTCATAGGTAAACACCTTGACTGAAGTATCCCAGTACAGTTTATGATAGGTGGCACATTCTAGTTTATACATATGTTTATGGTTCTTCTAGGACTGCCCCCATTCGTAAACTCTTGCACTATAGTCTTTCTAGTCTTGGTTCTTCTAAGCTAACAGGTCCATCTACATTTGTTGTTCTATTATTTTCTGGGTGGCCTCATTGTTGTGCTGCATGACTATCCAATATCTAGCATAATCTATTATAGCCATGCACCAATTGCCATCATTAGTATCATGGGCCATGATGAATTCATTCCTAGATTTGAGGTCCCCCAATTCAGTGCTCAATTCATCCTTCTCCTTCTTATTTTTTTGGACTCGTTTCCATAAGTCCTCATTGACATGCCTACAATCCCACAAGGAGTGTGCTGAGTGCAAAGCACATTTTCTAGCCTCGTCGTATATGCGACAAGGCACCTTGGCCACTTTGGGCAGGAATGTAGGCACGACATCGACTTTCAATACCTGCTTCGGGTCCCATTTAAGTAGAGAGGCTATAATCACACAAAGATCACATTAGTCACATCATCGTAGCAAAGTTAGCAACTCATGAAGGCTAGCGTAGCAACCCCCAAAAGCCTAGCGTAGCTACTTTAATTACCCACTTTAGGATCGACTTGCCTGAGATAGCTGATCATGTCATCGATGACTCCCTACATAAATGTAAGTTTGTCAAGGATCTCAGCCCATGGTTCTAGGTGAACAAGGGGAGGTCCTTCAACATTGACAGTGGTTTCTATTATGCAACCAAATGTGTTAGTAATGATCGAGGTAAACTTTAATAAAATGGTGAACAACACAAATGACAGTGTGGGGGCTCCTACCCAGTAAACCCTTAGGGGTGATAATGGGGGGATCGTCCATCGACATGTCATTAAATATATTGTCAAACTCACCAGCATCTAATTGTAGTTCTCCTCCTTTCTAGCTCAAAACTACAGCAGCACCCTTAGCATTTGTCCGCTCTCTCAATGCTAGGCTACGTTCGATAGAGGGACCTCCAGTAGAAGTCCCTTTTCGGCTAATGCAGACTTCCTATTTATATGCTAGCACCTTTCTTTTCAAGGTTCCAGCACCCTCTTCATCCATAGGAGACTCCTCTTCATCTCCAAAAATTTCCTCCTCATCAATAGGAGGATTTTCCTTATTGATAGAAGCCCTTTCCTTAATAGCAAGAGCTCCTTCCCTCTTGACCGAGACCCTTTCTTCTATGACTAGGCCCTCCACATCTTTATTTACTACCCCCGTCTTGGGCGCCAGCACCTCTTCTTCACCTTCTTCTTCTTCTTCTCCTTCTTCTAGCAGCAAAAAAAAAACATATTTACATTATAGCTTAAACCACATTAGCTAAAGTAGGTGCTATGATATGCTACGTTCTCTACCGTAGCATAGCATAGCAAGCATTTAATCAAAAGGTGAAGAGACAAGCACAAAGAAGAGAATTTACCGATGGGAGGCTATGTCCTGTGTAGCTTAAACCATAATGATGGTTCCCTTTCCTTGACTGTACGAGAAGGCTCTTTGTCTAGAGGAGGCCTCTTTCACCACAACTTAGTGGCCACCATCTTGGTGATGAGATGTTTCCCCTATGACACACTACCTGTAGTAGTAGGAGGTGCCTCTCCCATGCTTTCTTAGCCATAAACATTGCAGGCCACCTGATCCTTAGTTGTCATAGAAAATGACTCCCCAATAGCTTCTAGGGGATCTTGGGCTCAGGTGGTCTATAGGATTTGGTAAATCCATGGTTTGGAAATCTGGTTGTGATCTCGCATAACCTAGACTCCATTCTCATGGACCACCAAAAAGTCCACGAAACACCACATGCAGGCTATGTAAAAGGCATAGTGCACATTGAAATGGGACTCTTGCATCTTATGAAGCATGACGATTTTAGTTTGCAGGCCCTTGCATAGATGCCTAGCCCAGTTGTAGCGGGCCCCCTGTTCCATGACCTCTCACATCACCCAAGCTTGCTTAATCCCAATGATCTTTCCTTGGGAAAGTAGTTGGGGGAAAGCATGGGCACAGAAGACAAGATAAACCTCTTTAGCAGCTCTCGGCTTGACCTTCTCCATGGAGATCCCCTTTTGCCCTTTTGCAATCACTATCCACTCCTCAATGTCCTCCTTCTAACAGTTCACCTCTTTCTTGGTCTTTGACCCTATAGGGAGACCATCAGTAGGGACACCGAAAAGGTCCACGAATAGTTGATCATTGATTTCAAGGACCATCTACACACCATGTATATATGTGTGGATGTAGTTTGCCTTTTCAGAAAAGGAGTCCACTAGGGCTAGCATCTCAGTGGCAGGGACGCTTGGGTTCAGGGCCAGGAACAAATTCATGAGCCTAGCACCCTAAAGGTGCTTGATCAAGGATTCCAAGGTCACACTGCATATCCAGTGTTGGCTTTCATCTACCTCCCTGTACGTGAAGTAGATGTTAGCCTCTTGGTTAGCAGAGGTTATCACCATCACCTCCTGAAACTTCTTCATCCCTATAACACAAAAATACAAAAACACAAGAAAAAGAAAAAAGAAGCAAAGAAAAATAGGTTAGAAAAATCAAAAGTAGTAGAAAAAATAGCAATGACACTCGAACATGTAGTAACTTACTGTTTAGCTTACTAGGCTTAAACGGTGATAGGAATGGTGGAAGATCAATCAACACATCTTCAACGGTGATTGGTTTAAAGGGTGTCCATCCCTCATCCAACCAACCAAACTCTTTGCATCTGTTGTAGAGTCTAGAATACCAGGTTGGATAGGTCTTGTACTCACCCATGCATTGGCCTATCACACCTGCCCATAAATTCTCAGTGGAAGAAAACTCCCGCAATGCCATCTATGCTATGGCCAACACATCTGTATCACCATGAAGCCCATTCTCATTGATGAAAAACCTAGTCACAAAAAACACACTATTAACATTTGGCTAGTATAGCAAACACTACATAGCATAGTAGAACATGGTTACAAAACTTACCCACCATCACTGTAAATGGTTCCTGGTGGGTTTTGGAAGCACATTCCCATGTGACGAGCAATAAACAAGGTGTTGTAGGAATGGTAGCAATTGTACTTGAGCATCTCCTAGATCTAAGCCAAACACCTAAAATTTTTGGGGCACTAACTTAATCCTTCTCCCTAACCACTGCTAATTTCTCCATCCGTCAAAAATCTTAGGATACCTCAAGTTGCCCCAGGAAACAGGGATCCTATTATGGCAGCCGCTAACTCCTCCGCCAGGTGTGACCAAATGGTTACACTGAAGCATTGGAGGAGAAATTTTAGGAACTCCTATGCTCCCTCCCAAAACCAGACCACCTACTGCCCCACATGTGTATGGGACAGAGGAACATTGGCCACTAGTCTGCTCATGTAGCACAGGACACCCACGATTTCTACGACAATCAAGATTGGCCTTAGTGCTATCCTGCATAACACAAAAGCAAATGTTATCACCATGTCTAAGTGGATTTTACATATAGCATAGAAAAATTAGCATTTGGAAGATAGCGTAGCACAATTCACTTTATGCATATAGCATAGCAAAAAACATGAAGGAAATAGCGTAGCAAAATTAGCTTAGCGTAGCAACAAAGCGATTAGCATCAAACCATGACAAAACATGTGTTACACTGTCATATCACGCATATGGCCAAACCCTCCTATGGGTGGTACACTATGCTATTTGCATGCCAAGTGGCTCAAATCATCCAAGCCTCTACGATAATGATAGCCGCAGCAATGGCGGTCTAGGTGACCTTGCATGCAACCTTAGTGTAGCATCTGTACATCTGTCGTGGCCAAAACGGAAACAGCGACAATGTAAGGGCCAAAAAAATGAAAACATGATGAAAAAAATAAAGATAGCTAAACAAAATCATAGAAACAAAAACAAGAAAAGCAAAAACAATAATAGATGCATGAGAAAATAGAGAAGGCATAGTAGCCTACTGAGTCAACGATGTCTCCTCCCTCACCACGATGTGCACTTGTGACACATGCCCTAGGGTTTCATTCACTTATTCAACCTTGGTGAGTGCCAGGTGTTTACATTCTTTCTTGGAAGCCATTGTTTTGCTTGCCGACTCTTCCTCAGTTTCTATGTCGAACCATCTCGCTCTTCGCTAACACAATTACTCTGCACTCCGAATGTGGACTCAACACTATTACAGTGAAAATGATGAGTTTACCAGGGGTTAACCCTTATTTATAGCCAAAATGGTAAAAAGGAAAATTTTCATTCTCTCTCTCTTTTTAATCTAGAATATTGCATGGAGCATAGCATGCTTGCCACACCGTAGTAGCACTATTTGCATTAACACAGGTGGGACCGATTAAGGGCCTTGATACCATTCAAACTAGTCATTTTCCTTCACAAAAATATCTTGCATTTTAGGTGGTCGGCAAAGACCTTAAACTAGCAGTTTAACACTTTTGCATTTTAGGTGGTCTGCAAAGACCTTAAACTAACACCTTTCAGATTTTGCATCCTAAAAAAGACCTTAAACTAGCATCTTCACAAAATATCTTGTTAGCAGTCTAAAAAGACCTTAAAGTAATAATTTCAACTTGTTACTTGTTGGTAGTCCGCAATGACATTAAACTAGCAATTTTGCATTTTTACATTAGCAGTTTTATACTTTTACAGTAGCAGTTTTATACTTTTACATTAGCAGTTTTTCATCTTTATGTCTTAACGGTCCTCCACGACCTTAAACGAGAAAATTTTAAACATTATATCACACTTTATACTTATGCTTACCGATTACATCTCATTGCTACTTTGCAAATGTTCACTATACATAGTTGCCACAAGCAAGTATCCTTTGACTAAACATTCATCTCATTTTGGTAGGTTGAGCAAGAATGGAAATCAATCATGATCTCTCTGCACCTTTAGCTTTAATAGGTCTGCATGGAAAACTCACAAGACAACTGAACCCAGATCTAATATACTGGGAGTCACCCACAGTTAGCACCGTGGTGTCCTTAGAAGCATCTCCAAACTGGCCTGGGCATCTGGCCCAAGCCCTGGATTTAGAGGCCGAGGATGTAACTGAGGACCCTCTCATCGAAATTCCTATGAGCACATCTAGGTGGAAGCAAAAACATTAAAACTTAGTTCCCTTCTAGATTCGTAGATGCACAAAGATGTAGCTAAAATTCTGCAAGAAAACATTGAAGTCTTTGCATGGTCATACAGCGACATGCCGGGTTTAGATCCAAGGCTGATATAGCACAACATTGTCTTAGACCCACACATGAAAGCAGTTAAGCAAAAAGCTCGCAAGGTTAAACCAGAGATCGCACTGGCCATACGAGATGAAATCACTAAGCTATACCAGGCTGGTTTCATCCTTGCAATTGATTACTCAAAATGGGTGTCTAACATCATTGTAGTCTCTAAGAAAATGGGAGGAATATGAATCTATACAGAATTTTAGGATCTAAATAAGGCAACAATCAAAGGCAATTTCCCACTTCAGAGTATTGATCAACTTATTGACACTACGGCTAGTCATGCTCTGTTATCCTTCATGGATGGTTTCTCTGGCTACAACCAAATTCGCATTAACCTAGAGCATCAGTTAACAACAACCTTCATGACCCCATGGGGTACCTTTTGTTACACCATGATGCCTTTTGGAATCAAGAACACCAAAGAAACCTACTAGCAAGCCATGACTTATGAAACACTGTGAAATTTCGAGACCTCAATGATTCAGCAAAGTCTCGAGGCTTAGGCAAGGATTTTCAACAACTAGCATATCTTAGCAAGTTTTCTTTTTTCGACTAAAGGCCTGCTACACTACGCTATGTATCTCAACGTAGTGGACTCCAGGAGAATAGAATAGAACAAGGGATGCACAGTGGTAACACTTCAGCTTTGCAAATCAGCCATGTTAAAAAATCTTAACTTTTTCCATACTATGCCACGTTACGCTATGTAGCGTAACGCAAGCAGCATAGTTGACTTATCTGCAGCAACAAAGGCAATGGAATTTAGGTGGTGGCACCGATTACGCCATGATACGCTTCCCAGCGTATCATAGTGTAGTTGTGGGATAGTTTGTTCAGTGTAAAAGACAAGGCCAAATGAAGTGTCTTCTTGCAGGATGGTTACATTATACTACACTTCAGAGTGTAATGCAGCATAACGCCATAAGCTTCAATTACAACACATCAAGTCAATAGCATTTTGTGGGCCTAGGACACCTATCATCTGAGTCGCATTTTTCTCCTAACCCTAATCTTATAAATACTTTGGTTGACAACGATCAAAGGGTTGGCAATTATTGGAAATTTTATCAAAGATTGATGAGAAAACAAGAGAAAATTGGCAATTGAAAGAACATCGATGGTGATAGAGAGAAGCCTTTTGGCCAAAGGTTTGAAGTTAGCAAACATCTTGCTTCAAGCCTGACTCCCTTGCATCTAGATCGGCTAGTGAACAAGGTAGATTAGCCTTTTCTTGTTTTATCTCTGAATTGCTTCTTGTTCTTGGCATGCACTTCTTGCAACCATCGTATTCAGCATATTTGTCTATAAGTCCAATCTCAAATTTTGGGATCGCACATTCTCTAAACTCAATTTTTTTCATCGTTTACATTGTTATGACTACCTTCAAGATCCAATCTTGAAGAAGATCTCATTTTCTCGTAAATCGATAATATATTTTCATGTCAAATCATCATGTCATTATACAATCATTAACGAATTTATTGATTAAGTAAGTCCTTGTCTAATCAGCAAGACCATTCAGGGCACCTCAGATCCATTTTCTCCAGCATGACCCTCGTGCAAATTCGGGGTTAAAACTGTGTACATGGAGATCCACTTGGTGTTTCCAGCAATCGATGTTTTCTATCATTACAATTTTTTGGTGCTAGAAGGAGGGCCTGAACCTCCGATCTATGGGTAATCCTATCAGTTTTCTATACCCATTATCGATTGACGTAAACGTAATACCTTCATGGTTGTTTATGTGATTGTGTGGTATAGATTGGTCACTTCGACTATTCCTCTAGAATCCTGCAGGATAGAAAGCCCATTTTCGCCTTAGCCTACCTTTTCCCTTGTGATCTTTGTCCTTTTTGTCATTACCCTATAGCTACATAGATAATGGCTACATCAACCATCCTCGTCGACACCGCTAGCCTCGAAAACCCCTGGATGGTGCAAGCTACACCTGCTGTTGTTGAGCCACCAGCTAGTCTAGTACAGCTACGTTGATCCCTCAGGATTCAAAATAAAGAACCCAAGGGACACGCTCAACGTAAGGAAAATTACAACTTTCTCTGTGCCAAACTTATGGAAAATTTGCCCATGTACCCATAAGAACTCAAAGAGAAACAAGAATATGAGTTCATCTACTCAAACTGGAAGGAATTCATTCCTTCACCTAAAGCCTCCATACCCTTGACAAACTAGCAACAGTGGATGTTGGACCAACTATTAATGGCCAGGGCATAAGAGAAACAATGAGATGAGATATTTTGTAATGAAGCATCCCACAATGGGCAGGAGGACTTAGATTCCCACTTCGAGGGCGGTAGTCACGCTAGCTTTTTCGTGGCTCCTCCCTCCACAGCGTCTCACATAAATCTACTATTTTTTTGACTACCACTAACTATGTGGTGCATAACTCCTAGCAACATTTCTTCTCTCCAGCTACCCTCCCAGGTGGTATTCCTTTATAGACCATTCCTCCGCAGTCACAATCAACCAATCTATCTAATCATATACCTGTGCCTACGTCACCGTATGTGAATGCAGTGCCTACTTCATAATTACATGCAGCTCCTGCATTCATCCTAGCCTACATGATAGGACCCTCCACTACTGTGTGGTGGGCTCCAAACACATCGTCCCTGGTTGCACATCCTATGCAAATGTCCCATATTCACCACCATCAGCACCAAGTCTCGTAGATGCTGAATCCCATTACAGGGCCATTGTCTGTGCCCTTGGCCATGCAAACAGTGTATCCCATGGCATAATCGATGGTTGTCGCCTCATCTACACTACCTACCGGGTCGTGGATGCCATAAGCAGCATCGCCTACAGGGACAGTTCTGACAGCATCACACACCGGCCAAGCTACTGCCCCTATTCCGCAATCCAACGTGGATCCCCCTATTATTCCACAACCAACATCTTCGTCCACGGGCCTGGATCAAGCCTTCCAACTTATTCAAACCCTTATCGAGGAGGTTAAACACCTCAAGGCTACTGGTTCTGACACAATACAGGTCATGGAGTTTTACCATGATGATCCTATCAATCCAATAGTACCTACATTGTTTTTACCTCCTGGGATTCCACTTCCCCATTTTACAAAATACAATGGGTAAGGCGATCCAAATGCCCATTTAGTTACTTTCAGGTCAGAGTCACTGTTACTGTAACAATGGCCACATACCATCATCCGTGTCTTCGCTATGTCCTGAACAGGTAAAGCTTTAGATTGGTATCGTGCACTTCCACGCTCTTCCATCTTAACCTTGGAAGATCTACTTACTCAGTTTGTGACTCATTTCAAATACAACCTGAAACTAGAGGTCATGCTGGATCAGCTTATGGGAGTCAAACAAGATCTGCTCGAGCCAGTCCAAAAGTTTATACAGTGGTGGAGCACAACCTTGAATGAAATCTGTGAACCCATCGCGGAGGCCCATCTGTTGGAAATCTTCAAAGGGGCATTCAATGACTTCATTAATTCCAAACTATATTACCTTGCTCCCTGCTCCCTTAGCCAAGCCTTTTCTCAGACTAAGAGCATTCAAGATGTGGTAGAGGCTAGCAAAGACCTAGTGTATGTGGTCTAAAAAAATGCCCACAACAAGAGCAAAGATAAGGGCAAAGCTACAACAATGATAGTAGCAGTTGTAGCCGAAGGGACCAAGAAGAAAACTAATAACCAAAAGGCATATACAGTGCCTTCCGAGCCCACAAATAGCTCAAAAATGCCCATCAAGAAACATCACCCATCCCTAAAGCATCCCCATAGCCAAAGCCTAATTTTAAGTGTAAAGATCGCTCAAAATATGCGGTTATACCTGTAAAGCCTTCAAAAATTCTGAAGCAATTGCTTGGAATTGGCCACATCCAACATAAGAAGGTGTTTGAGGAGGGTCTGAAATGCCATAGACAACATTGTGAGCTACTCAAGAATCGCTCCTTGCCCCTGCCTAACGAACCGCTAGTTCCTAAAAACTTTAGGCTGGACCGTTTCTGTGACTATCACCAGCTGTGTGGTCATGACATAGATTACTATTAGGCATTGAAAGATGACATTCAACGCATGATCAACCAAGGTAAACTGATCCTAGATAGTAGTAGTCCAGTCTATCTAGAAAACCAGTCCATGCATGTGTACCAAGACTCGTTAAATGCAAATAATGTAGGATACACTATCAATGTTGTGGGTACGGAGGGCGATGGCCAGGCACAGCCAAACCAACCCTTTGTGTTACATATACCTCCTCACCCACCTTAGACAACAAGCCCATCAACATCGACGGGTGCAGTTCAGCGACAACCTTTTGTCCTCCGAGTCCCGTCTCAGACCTCCATTCCATAGCCCACTATTAGTAAAGTCACAACCCAGCCCGCGCCCACACCTAGGACACCCTTTGTCATTAGGGTGCCAAAACTGTTAGTTTCTCCTACTATGTAGGGAAAAATCTCTAAGTCAACACCCTAATCACAACCTACCAAGAAAGGAGAAGGGCGTATTATAGGTAACAAAGCCAAGGACTGCCTTACGCTTACGTTCCCTAAGCCTACGCCTCTTGCCTTGACGCCCTTGGTTCCTCCTTCCTCTAAAAAGGAGGATGTTATGTAGATGCGACCATCTTCTCCCTATCCAAGAAAACACAATCCTTGACCAGAAATCATTCCTCCCTGAGAGATCCATCTCCTGGGATGAATGGAAGAAGAGAAGGTTAGCAAACAACTAGATTGTGGGCACAATCTCCTCGATGCTTTTATGCAAGTTAAGCAGGCTCTTAAACCAAAAAATACAACACTAAGCCTCTATGACTTGTTGATGACATCACAAAAGCATCGGGAAGCCATGGTTTGCATGTTAGCATCCATACCTATGGATGAGAACTTGCCTGCAGAGGAAGAAGCGATCCATTCGATCATGCTTCCTCCCACTACTGAACAACCACGGTCTTCCCAATTGACATTTCATGATGAATCCATTAAGAATGACCTAGAAAAGGGTTAGGTGACAACAATGCCCATGTTCATCACTATCCGGGTTGCCCAGTACAGAATCCAGAGAGTACACGTAGATGAAGCGGTTGCTGCCAATGTCATTCCATATCCCATAGTGGATAAAACTGTGTTTGATCGACCAAATCAATCCCAAAAAAATTTCATGTTTGAAGTCATGTAACAGGGAACAAGTGCAAGTCAAGAAAATAGTACACATCAACTTTGTGGTGGGGGATCAATTCCCCACAAACATAGTGTTTATCATCATCGAGGAGATGCCCGGTTTCAACCTAATCTTAGGGAGGACTTTGTTAGCCCAATTAAGAGTAGTCTCTTCACCCATTCATCAAGAGATCCACTTGCCCTACGCAATAGGGGAAGCGATCATCCATGGTCATAAGATGACCTCTCAAGCGGTCAACAACATGGAAATGGAACGGGGTTCAGAGATTGAAATCCCCGAAGATCAGACTCCTATCCTGATAGTTGAACAGGCTGACACGGTGGCCGATGAAAGCTTGGCCTGGGCTAAACTACCCTGCCAGAGAGAAGATGGTAGCATAGAGAAATGCTGTAATAAGCCTCCTCATCCATACATGTCACCAAACCTAAAAATGATCAAAAAATAGTTACGGGGCTAGCAAATGAACACGTTAGCGTGATATGTCATATCAGTCTGAATTGTTTACTATTACGCAATTTATACTCTTTCTTGTTGCAATATTCTTGTTATGCTTTTTCATACACATGCTAGCCCGAAATGGACTTAAACTAGTTACGGCCTGCCATGGCCTAAAACTGGCAATTTTTTTTATCTTTTTACGCTTACGATGGCCCGACCCGAAATGGCCTTAAACTATTAGTGGCCTGTAGTGGCCTAAAACGTGTAACCTTTTTGACGATACATTTTCCTTCATAAAACCAAAAAAAAATTAAAATTCAAATGTTATTTCACGATCACATTGATCAAATAACGTTACTCTTTATTCCCTTTCATCATAACAAAATTTTTTGCCAAATATTACCATGCTACACATCCCCTTTGTTAGCACTTCCACCTACGTTATTTAACTCCACCTCCGCCTCATGAGGGTCATCTTCATAGGGATCTTCTTTGCATGGTGTCTCCTCATGGGGGCGATCCTCTCTGTGGGGTTCCTCCTCATGCAGACCCTCTTCATAAGGGCCATCATCTCCATCATGCTTCCCTTCATGAGGACCCTCTTCGTGTCAATCCTATGATTTGACATAAAACAAACAGCAGCGTCGCCACTGAAACTACGCATAAGAAGAATAAAACTATAACATAGCTTACCTATGATGGTCCTGTGTCAGCCGTGAAAGGAATTTGTTCTAAGCCGACTAACAGACATCGCATGATCTCATCCTCAGTGAGCTCGGCCCAAACAGCGTCTCCTAGATTAGTCCCAGCTTTAACCTTTCCCTTTTCCATAGGAGTCCATCGGGGTGGTTCAGGAAAGAAGGAAGGGATAGTAGTCTCCCCACTAGGGAGGGTTATTTTCCTCTTAGGGGAGATGCTTACTGTCACTTGCTCCTGGAACCTTTCATATGCTCTAGAAGCACTGATGACATCGAGGGATAGCCAGAGAGACCACGCTTCAACCACAGAATCCCTATAATGCTAGTGGTAGGAAGAACATTCTCATTTATACATGTGCTTATGGTCTTTTTCTACCTACTCCCATTCTTGGATCCTCACACTGAAATCCTTCCAGTCTTGGTTCTTTTGGGCTAGGAGATCCATTTTCATCCGCTACTCAATGAGCTCATAGCTGGCTTGGACATTTTTCCTAACGACCATCCAATAATGGGCATAGTCAATCACAGTTGTCTGCCAATTCTCATCATTGGTCTCTTGAGCTTGCAGAAATTCATTCTGGGACTCCAGGTCCTCAACCCTAGTAGTTAGGACTGTTTTCTCCTTTTCTATTTTTTGCAGCCTCTTCCAAAGATCTTCATTTATGTTCTGACACTCCCATAAAGAAAGGGCCGAGAATAACACACATTTACGCATCTCATCGTAAAGGCTGCATGGCACTTCGGTCACTTTCAGTGAAGGTTTAGGGGCAGTGTCTATGTCAATGGGCTCTTTGGAATCCCATCTGAGGTGAGATCCTGTAACATACAATATAACAATTAGACACAATAGAATAACCTAATATCGTAATGCCAACAACTCCTGCGTAACAACGGTGATGTACCAATTTTAGGATCGATTCGCTCTAAGCGACTGATCATATCGTTCACAACACCCTCCATAAAGGTGAATTTATCAAGGAATTTGCCCCAATTTTGAGTCAGGGCTGCTGACAAAGGTATGCCACTATTATCAGAAGTGCCTATTATGCAAACAAAATAGGTTAAACTTAGCACAAAGGCCAATTGAGACACCACAACAACATAAAGATCTATGCAACAAACCCCCAGGGGTAATAGCGAGAAGATTACTCTCCAAGGAAATAGTCAAACTTACGAGGGACAAATCGCTCCTCCTTTTCTGATTCATCCAAAAGGACCTCAGTGTCCTCTTTTCCTGTCTCCCCTTCGAGCATAGGAGCTTGTGTGTTGCCTACGTTATTAACCAAGGATTCCATTTCTAGAACTAGGGCCCCTTCTCCACGCCGTAAAACTATGGTCCCTGTTTCGGGGGTCAATTCCTCTACACCCTTCCTTTTTTCTATCAAACAACATAGTTAACCAAAAAAAACTTTATTTACTTTTTTACAAGTGCTACGTGATGCAATGACATCTATACTTAGTGTAATATGCATAAAATAATCACACATTCTTCTTCTTACCAGCTAGAGGATCGTTCCTGTGAAATTTAATTCACAGTTTCCTTCCCTCTTCACTAGTCTGGCCGGAAGACTCCATGGCCAGACGATGTTTTTTTTGCTGAACTGACGAATCCACTATTTCTGTTGCAAGGCATTTCCCCCTTTACACACTAGTGGTAAAAGAAGGAGGCACCCCACCCATGTTATCTTGACCTTGCACATGAGGTGCTACCAGATCCTTAGTCGTTAGTGAAAATTACTCTCTAATACCTTCAGGAGGATCTTGGGATCGAATGCTGCGGAAGACCTGGGAAATCCATGGTTTGGAAATCTAGTTACAATCTTGCTACACCCATACTCCATCCCTGAGAACCACTAGGAATTCGGTAAAATGCTAAAAGAAAGCTATGAAAAAGGTAAAATGCACGTTGAAGCGAGACTCAAGCTTCTTACGAAGCTTGACCATTTCAGCTTGCAGGCCTTCAGCAAGGTAACTAGCCCAATTATACCATGTCCCCTCCTCCATAACCTTCCACATGATCTGAGATTGCTCTATGCTAAGGATTCTTCCTTGGGAGAGTAGTTTGGGGAAGGTGTGAGCTCAAAAGAGGGGATAAATGACATTAGCCACATCTAGCTGAATTTTATAGGCGAGGATGCCTTTTGGTTTCTTTTTAACCCCTAGCCACTCCTCTATGTCCTTCTGATGCTTAGAACCTCTCTTTGACCTTTCTTCCATTGGAAGACCATCAGAAGGAATGCCAAAAAAATCGGCGAACAGTCGAGCGTTAATATCAAAACTCACATGCATGTTACACACACGCATGTGAAGATGCTCGGCTTCTTCGCTGAAGGAGTCAACTAGGATTAACATTTTGGCTACTATGACATCGAGGGTTATAACTAGAAATAGCTCCATTAGTCCAGCTTCTCGAAGGTTTTTGGTTATGACAGCTGGGCTGCTCCGTGGCAGAGCCAACGTTGCGCTTCTCTTATGTTGCCATAGTGGAAAAAGAGATTGCTCGCCTCTCACCCATAAGCTATCACTGTGACCTCCTATGATTCCCTAACTATGAACATAAAACAAAAATTTAGACAAAATAGAAAAATAATAAAATATTATACACTATTTCTACATCTTAAGGTCATAAAATTGATCACCATAGCGTAACTTACCATGTTGAAAGGGCAAAGGAAACATTGGGATTTTCTCTTGTATGTCGGCAATGGTGATAGGATGATCCAAAGTCAACTCCTTATCTAGCCATCCAAAGTCTCTACACTTGGCAAAGAATCTAGCATAACAGATAGGGTAGTGTTGGATTTTAAATCCTAGTTGTCCTAGGACACCAGCATGCACATTGCTGATAGAAGTGAATTCCTTTATGGCCATTTCAGCTGTAGATAACATGTCTGTATCACCTTGGAGACCATTAGCATTGATAAAAAGCCTACGTCATAGAATGTAGATAATTGTTTATATTGGACACAAAAGTCAAACAACAGTTAGCACATCATGATACCTTAAAAACACTTACCCGCTTGCATAATACAAAACGCCAAGTGGATTTTGAAAATAGGTTGTGAGATGACGAGCCATGAACAGTGTGTTGTAGGTGTGATAACAATCAAACCTAGGCATCTCCTAGATCCAAGATAAATGTCTCAAACCCTTGATGTTCTAGTCATCATCTTTTCCTCTCATGATCTTAATTGAGCCATCCACCAGAAACATTGAGATGCCCTACGTTGACGCAACTAATAGCATCTCCAGAATGGCGATGGCTATCTCGGTCGAAAGATGCAACCAAATAATTATGTTGAAATTACATAACAAAAACTATAAGAAATCCTGCATGCTTTTCTGAAACCAAATCGCCTTTTCACCTACATGAGCATGGGGAGGAGGAACATTGGCCATGGGGACATTTAAACAACACAGAACGCCCATAATGTCCAAGATGATCAGGACGGGCCTTAGCGTGATCCTTTACAATAAAGCCACTACCATTAGAAAAAGTAGTTTAGACATACTAACAATGTTAGAACCAAAAAAATCAAAAAAGGCTCACAAAATTCCATTACATAACACTAGGGTTCTCATTATCTTGGCTCCCAAAAAATCACATGTTACGCTAGAGATGCATTACCAAAACCGCCCAAACCCTTGCGACAGTGTAAGGCCTGTCTCCAACAATGATGATAAAGGTAACACCGCATATTACCCCATCATAACATGCAACCATTATGGGCATGGCAATCAAATCCCGTTTGCACTACGCAAAGATATAGTACCTAGACTCCTTACCAGTTATGCATTGTGCTTGTACGATATTACCCAAGATCACTCAAACCCTTGCGACGGTGCAAGGTCTGTCTCTGACAATGGAAAAAGGGGTAATATTACAAACTCAATAGCATAACTAACACAAACAAGTATTGAATACCCAACACAATGCACATCTTTGGAATAAATACAATTATGACACCATGACAATGAAAACAACAATCATACAAGGAAGGCAAAAAATGACTTATTGGGCAAGTGGAGTAGCCTCCTGAGTTATGACTCGCACCTTTGAAATTCATCCCAAGCTTTCCTCTACTTCACTAATCCTTACCAACTTTGTATGTTTGCATTTGATCTTTGGTGCCATTGCTACGCCTAAACAATCTTCACAAAATCACCTACTTACGCTTTCCTCATACTTCAGCCTAACTCAACCTCGCAACGTTTATGGTTTACTCTAAGGGAAAATTATCTACTTATGAATGTGATGGTGAAAACTTGCTTTTTCCATGTCCGATCAATGCAAAAATTTCCCAAAACATAGACATGTCAGTTCAACATGAAGCGTGAAGATCGAACCATTAAACTTGTAGATATCACATTGATGACGGTCTGAAAGGACCCTAAACTAATGCATAGCTTATCGTCTTGTAATACAGTTGCATTAACTACGATCTGCAAAAAATCCTAAATTAGCTGTCTTGACATGCTAGACATGCCACGTTATACCTGACATCATAGTTCGCAAAAAAACTAACGCTAATACCTAGGAGACCTGGCTTGCTGTTTTCTCGCAAACTGTGTATATTGTAATGGTCCGCTAAGACCTTAAACTGGCAACCTTTTAACACGTACTTCTAAAACCTTCTATCATTTCATCATGGTGATAGAAAACAATGTAAAAACTTCTATTCTTGATGGTTTTGCAAGTCAAATTCATAAATGGACGAAGCTTTACTTGCACCTCTAGCCATAACTGGCCCATACGGGAAAATTTTTAGGCAGCCTGATCTTGCAATGATAGGAACTAACGCTTTCTCTTGTGACCTAATCATAGCAGCCTCAGAAGTATCCCCAGACTGGCTAGAACATTTGGTCTGAACCCTATACTTTAAGGCTAGTGATGTGACCAAGGACTCCCTCACTGAGGTCTCTGTGGTTACGCACAAAGGGAAAAGCAAAACTCTGAAGGTTAGTTCCCTCCTTGACCAACAAACATAGAGAGACATATCTCAAGTGCTCCAAGATAACATCATGGTGTTTGCATGGTCATATGAAGACATGCTGGGTTTAGACCCACAATTGATACAAAACATCATGTTAAACCCAAGTATCAAAGCAGTTAGACAAAAAGCACAGAAGATTAAGCCTGAAATCACGTTGGCAGTGCTTGATGAAATCACAAGCTATATCAAG
Organism: Gnetum montanum; assembly: GCA_015680685.1. NCBI lineage: Eukaryota > Viridiplantae > Streptophyta > Gnetopsida > Gnetales > Gnetaceae > Gnetum > Gnetum montanum. The sequence continues at coordinate 210,055 of MNCI01016660.1, read as the reverse complement.
CTGGTTTCATCTACGTAGTTGATTATTCAAATTGGGTATTAAACATTCTTATTATTTCTAAGAAAATGGGAGGAATACACATCTGTATTGACTTTTATGATCTAAAAAAAGCAACGATTAAAGACAATTTCCCATTACCGGGTATCGACCAACTTATCGATACAACAATTGGCCACGCTTTACTATCCTTTATGGATGGATTTTTGAGATATAATCAAATCTTTAGTAACCTAGAACATCAACTGACCATAACTTTCATGACCCCCTAGGGAACTTTCTGTTATACCATGATGCCCTTTGGGCTAAAAAACACTGGGGCAACTTACCTACTTGCCATGACATATATCTTTAGCAATTACCTCTTAGAGAGATTGAACGACTATGTAGACAACGTAGCTGTTAAATCTAAGAAGTCAGAGATCATCTAGAGGATTTAGAGTTAATCCTTAAACAATGTCTCAAGCACAACCTACGACTCAACCCAAGAAAATGTGTGTTTGGAGTCAAAATCGGATGCATGTTGGGGTTTGTAGTATTGAAGGCTGGCATACCAGTTGACCCTAATAAGGTTAAGGCCATCGTTAACCTAGCACCACCTACGAACCTCAAAGAACTATGTGGGTTGTAGGGTAGGTTACAGTTTATCAAGAGGTTCATCTTGAATTTAACAGATAAATTACATCCTATGCAACATTTTCTCAAGAAGGGAGTTAACTTCGAATGGACTGAGGACTGCCAATGTGCATTTGACAATCTAAAGAAAGAGTTGCTACATTTGCCAATGGTTTTCTCACCATAAAGGAATCAACCTTTCTACATCTACCTAGCAAGTTCAGATGTGTCTATAGCTGCGTTGTTGTGTCAAAAAAGGGACGATGGGTTAGAAATCTCTATTTATTATCTAATTCATGCTTTATTTGCATATAAAACGAGGTACAATGAAGTAGAGAGTAACTATTTGGCATTGGTGTTTGCACTCAAATAATGTAGATACTATCTTTTCCGCAGCCAAGTTAACATAATTTGCAAGAACAACATTCTGCGTGCAATCATGAACAATTTATACGAGAGCAATGGAATAGCCCACTGAAAAGCCATCACAGTAGAATTTGATCTGCACTACATTAGCCAATCTTCCACGAAAGGCCAGGCGATAGCCGACCAGCTTGTAACATCACCTGTTAATGATCAGGCCACGATAGAGCTTGAGTTTCCTGACAAGCATGTACATAGTTTAAGCCCTGTATCAATAGGCCTCGAAATGATGTTATATTTTGATGGAGCTTCGACTACCAAAGGTGACAGTGCCACCATCATCATTATGCTTTCCCCTGAGTACGTTCACCCACTGGCCTACCGCATGGCATTTCCCTGTATGAACAATGTGGTAGAGTACGAAGGGCTCCTTAGGGGATTATTAGTAGCTAGAGAATTCAACATTCAACACCTAGAAATCCGAGGTGATTTGATGCTCGTTATCACTCAAATCACAGGAGTCTACACCTGCAAAGCTATGCATTTGCAGCCCTACTACGATATGGCTAAAGATCTCTTAAAATAATTCACAATGACTGACATCTGGCATGTGCCATGTAGTAAGAACACCATAGCTAGTGCACTAGCTATGCTAGCTTTAAACATGTCACCACATTTGTTTGCCACCTTGCCCACTTTAATCATGGAATGTACAGACCCTATCATTCAAGTGGTGCAAATCTCTTCTCTAGGTACGGGAGGAATGCCAGAATGGTACAACAGCATTAAAGCCTACCTTTTGCATGGCGAACCACTACATGAGTTAACACCTACACAGAAAGATGCAATCCACAAGTGTGCCAGGCAATACGTCATCATCAGAGACAGTACTCTATGTAGACACTCTTTTGATGGGGTATTTCTAACCTATGTTAATAATGACCAAATGCAAAGGATAGTTAGTGAAGTCCATGAAGGATTATGTGGAGGACATAGAGCCCCTCAAGCCATGGCCGCTAAAATTAGACGTTTAGGGTATTACTGGCCATACATGGAATAAGGCTACCTTACCAAGGTTAAGACATGTGATACATGCTAGTGTTACACAAATCTAATACACATTTCATCAACCAAATTTCACACTACAGAGCTCACTTAGCCATTCCAACGATGGGGACTAGACATCATATGCCCCATCATGCCTAAGTCTTCTGTAGGGCATAGCTTCATTATCACCACCACTGAGTACTTCATGAAGTGGGTCAAGGCTATTCCCTTATGAAATATCACATCTCAATAGGTTTTTCATTTTATCTTGGATAACATAGTAACCAGATTTGGGCTTCCCATGACTATTATGACCGACAATGGGCCACAATTTAGTAGTACCAAAACCAAATCATTTTGCAACAACCTTGGTATTAAGAAATATTTTTCCTCATCTTACTATCCATAAGCAAATGGTCAAGTAGAGGCAACAAACAAGGTGGTCATCAATTTACTCAAAAATATGCTCAGCAGCAACAAGAAACGATGGCATGAAAAGATCCTCTACATGCTATGGGCCTATCGTACGACATGCAGAACGGCTACCGGTAGGACACCCTACAGCCTAGTCTATGGATCTAAAGTAGTGTTACCCTTGGAACTATAGGTCCCCTCACTACAGATGGTCCTCTCCATAATTATAAATGAGACTCAACACAATGAGTCCAGGATCGCAGATTTAGACTCAATGGAGGAGAAACGCATCCAGACGCTCAATAGCATCAAAAACTATCAAGACAAGCAACTATAGAAGCATCATTGCAACCTGCATCAGCAACTGATCAAGAAAGGAGATTTGTTTCTTAAGGCCGTTCACAAACCAGTGAGAAAATTCTCTACAAATTGGGAGGGCCCTTTCCTGGTCATCAATGCATATGGAAATGGAGCATTCAAATTGGTGAACAGCGAGGGCAATGAACTTCCAAATCCAGTGAATCATATGTACCTGAAGTAGCACCATATCTAGACAATAGTCCAAATGCAAGGTAATAAATGTCCGCTACAATGTAAAACTGGCATTTTTATACTCATACTCTACGATGTAAAACTGGCAATCTTTTGCACGCGTCCACCATGACGCTAAACTAGTGAAGCCTTCGCCTGTCCATCAAGACGTAAAACTGGCAAGGTAAGCATCCATCTGCTGAGACACTAAAACCAGCATAGACTTGTCCTTAGTTCATGACACAAAACTAACATCCACAACACTATCTACTAGGACCATAAACTAGCCCTTCTGCCATCCGCTATGATGTAAAACTAGCACACTTCAGTTTGCCCAAATTTTAAATCAGGACCATGATCTGTTGGGACTTAAAACCAACAACAAAGGTCTACTAGGACTTAAAATTGGAATCTACCAATAGACCATCCATAAAACAAGCGAGCCTGATCATTCTTTTACAACATCCCTACTGGATAGAATAATTAGGGCATTGGAATAGATGCAACACTGCTACCCTCTTGGCATTCTACTGATTCCTCGGATATGCCAAAAGGCATACTACTGACCCCTCGGTAATGTCGCTACGACGGCCACTCTGTAGCAGCAACTCCCAGGGTCAGCTTCACCACTTGGAGCCCTAAGGAAACTATGGTCACCCATAACCTTGGTTGCATCCAACCGTCACTGCCACTAGACCCTGGATTAGCAAATTCATCTAATTGGCTCCTTGCCTAGCCAGATGGATAAGATGAATCTGGCTATAGATGACGAATTTCTGAGCCGCGGTGTTAACAAAGGGATCAGGGCCTCTTGCTATAGTTCCTTCCCCATGGCCTATGCTCTCCTTTTTGCTTTGGATGGCACTTGTTTCAATAGCCTTCCCCTTGATTAGGATGATTGCTTTATTCTTTGTTATTTGTTATGTTTTGCAGGTTACTCGCTACAATAGCATTATTCAAAAATGCATTCACTAGGAGGGTGAGACATCACAGCTTTCTAAGGTAGCTGCTTGGACTAGCCAGACTACTTGGAAGTGCAGACCTTACCCTTTCCCCCACCAGACATCTTATCTTACTTTCCCCTTCTCTTATCTTTACAGCCATCCTTATCTTCTCCTCCTATTTGTACAGAATGTGAGAATGCAGGAAGCCTTTCCCACATGAATAATCATCATGTCCATGAATTGGCGTAACACAACTTGCCTCATGGAAAGAATCTATATTCAAAAAAAAAAGAGTCGGCAAAGCTAGGCAAAATGGATGAAACACAACTCGTCTAGGCCATACGGGCATAACACAACTTGTCTAGGCAAGCCTCGCATATATAGCACAGTAGCGTAACCTCTCAGGAAAACACCTGCAAGAAGATGTCTAATAGCATGTTTGTGATGTATCCTACTCACACTTGAGTCTTCCCTGAACCTCCCTCCCTCACAACTATAAAATCTCTCTTCTGCTCCTTATGCTCTTAACCTTTGCACTTCTAGGTTTGACAGAGCGACATCCAAATAGCGGCCGACGAACAATGTTGGCGTCTTTACCTCTATGGTGTTTCGTATTCTTTGTCGACGTCTCTTGGGCAAGCCCTCCAAACGTCAACAAAGAGGGGCCATTGAAACACCGTGAAATTTTGAGACCTTGATGATTCAGCAAAGTCTTGAGGCTTAGGCAATGATTTTCAACAAGTGGCACATCTCAGCAAGTTTTCTTTTTTTTTGCTAAAGGCCTGCTACACTACATTATGTAGCTCAGTGTAGTGGACTCTAGAAGAATAGAACAGAACAATGGATGCATAGTGGTAACACTTCAGCTTTATAAATTAGCCATGTTGAAAAATCTTAACTTTTTCTATACTATGCCACATTACGCTACCCAGCATAACACAAGCAGTGCAGTTGACTTATCTGCAGCAACAAAGGTAACGGAATTCAGGTGGTGGCAGTGATTACGCCATGATACGCTTCCCAGCGTATCATAGCGTAGTCATGGGATAGTTTGTTTAGTGTGAAATACAAGGCCAAATGAACTATCTTCATGAAGGGTGGTTACACTATACTACACTTCAGAGAGTAATGCAAAGTAATGCCACAAGCTTCAATTATAGCACATCAAGTCAACAGCATTTTGTGGGCCCAGGACATGTGTCATCTAAACCGTGTTTTTCTCCTAACCCTAATCTTATAAATACTTTGGTTGACAATGATCAAAGGGTTGGCAATTATTGGCAATTTTAGCAAAGATTGATGAGAAAACAAGAGAAAATTGGTAATCGAAAGAACATCGATGGTGACAAAAAGAAGCCTTTTGGTCAAAGGTTTGAAGTTAGCAAACATCTTGCTTCAAGTCTAACTCCCTTGCATCTAGATTAGCTAGTGAACAAGGTGGATTGACCTTTGCTTGTTTCATCTCTGAATAGCTTTTTGTTCTTAGCACGCACTTCATCTAAACCAAAGTCTGCTTGCAACCATTGTATTCAACATATTTGTCTATAAGTCCAATCTCAAATTTTGGGATCACACATTCTCTGAATTCAATTTGTTGCATTTTATTTACATTGATTTTATAATCTTTTTGCATCATTTACATTGTTATCACTACCTTCAAGATCTGATATTGGAGTAGATCTCGTTTTCTCGTAAATCGATAATATATTTTCACATCAAATCGTCAACTCATTATATGATCATTAATGAATTTACTGATTAAGTAAGTCCCTGTTTGATCGGCAAAACCGTTTAGGGCACCTCGGATCCATTTTCTCCAGCACAGCCCTCGTGCAAATCCAAGGTTAAAACTATGTACATGGAGATCCACTCGGTGTTTCTAGCAACCGACGTTTTTCGTCGTTACAACTTACATCTTTAGCAACTACATCTTAGAAATGTTGAATGACTACATAGATGATATAGCGGTCAAATCTAAAGAGGCCATTGATCATCCCCGCAATCTAGGAGTAGTCCTCAAATGTTGCCAAATGCATGATTTATGTCTTAACCACAAAAATTATGTCTTTGGGGTAAGAACCGGATGCATGTTAGGGTTTTTAGTATCAGAGGCTACAATACGGGTGGACCCTGACAAAGTTAAGGCCATTGTCAACTTGGCACCTCCTACAAACCTTAAAGAACTATGCAGGTTACAAGGTAGAGTATAGTTCATCAGAAGGTTTATAGCAAAGTTGACTGACAAGTTACATCCTATGCAACATCTTCTAAAGAAATGGGTTAACTTCGAATGGACAACTTAATGCCAACAAGCCTTTGATGATCTAAAGAAAGAGCATTTGTGAAACACCCCAAAAAATTTTAAGTCATTCTCGCTTCACTAGGCCTTGCAATTCGCGCAGCGCCATGACAATTCTTTGGGAGGAGAACGCTTTGAATTCAGACTGGCAAGTTTGGCAAATTTTCTACTTTGGGCATGAACAAGCTCTACAGATCATCCTACCTATCCACCCAAGTAGCCTGCCCAACCGACAACCTACTCAAAAATGATGAGCAGAGTTGATAGCACCGCTCAAGGTGCATGAAACAATCATGAAACGAAGCGCCACGCTACACTACGTAGCATAGTGTAGCATGGCAATAGCTATACAACCAGTCCCATCACCCAACTTCAAGTCCTTCAGCAATGTTCCTTTCCGTTAGGAAGCGGTGTACCATGTTTTCTGCTATGCTACGTTGAGCTACATGGCGCAGCAAGGTGTAGCAATCTTGCAGAAGAGACATGTAGATAACTCAACATGAACATATAAGGAATAGAAAACATCAAACTCAATTGGAAAAATAGACTAATATGCTTCATCAAATGCTACATTCAATCCCTATGCTACATTAGTAAAGGTAAGTCTTTTCTTCCCTCTTCTACATTCAATTTTATAGGTAATAGAATAGGCCATATAGCCTCTAGAAGAGATTATGATTGTAGGGCTAGCAATATATATGATAATTTGGATAAAAATTGCGATAAAAAGGAAAGTCTAAATAATCATAGGAATCATGATAAAAGAGAAGAAAACACCTTATAAGAAAGGTGTGAGTTGCTTTGTAGTGAAATTATTTCTTTTCAAAGTTTATGCTTTAAAATGAAAGATATCTTACATGACAAAGAAATAAAGATCACAACTCTCAATGATAAATGTTCTTATCTTAAGAAAGAAACCTTAGGCCTAATGGCTAAGATTGAAAGGCTAACCAAGGTTATTGAGCAAATGAATAAGACATCTTTAGAAAAGCCCAAAGATTAAGAGAAAAACAATGTACACTTCAAGGACTGTACAAAAGGAAGTTGTTCCATGTTTAATAACATATCAAAATTTAGAACCTTAAATTTTTTCTATTATGGAATGTTTGATCTTGTACAAGCATATTGCTATCTTACGATGCAACATTACACTTGGTCTTTACAAAAGTAGCCTAGATAAGGCACTTTGTAGGTTTGGAAGCAAAAAGAGAGGAATCCTAAACATAACATGGTGGTTCAAGTTACTCTCTCTACAATCAAAACTAGCACATGGTATATCAATAGTGGATGTTCAAGACATATGGTAGGAGATAAAACCTAATTTACTTACTTCACAAAACAAAATTGTGAAATCGTCACTTTTGGGGATGACATGGAGGATCTTATAGTAGTTATTGGTACCATAGGAGGAAAAGGTAAGGGAAAACCTACTGTAATTAAAGTTTTCTTTGTCAAAGTGTTAAAGCATAATCTTCTAAGTTTTAGTCAACTTTGTGATTCAAATGATGCTTGTATGTGGCATAGAAAGTTGGGACATATAAACAAAGAGATTCTATGGACCTTAGTGACAAACAAAATGGTTCATGGATTGCCCAAGCTTAAATACTTCGATTTGAATATCTTTGAAGCATGCCAAAAGGAAAATAAAACAAGGGTAAGGTTTGATAAGAAAAATTATATATCTACTTTTCATCCCTTAGATTTACTTTACATGAATTTGGTTGGTCCTGAAATACTTAGTTTGGGAAAGAAAATATAGTTTCTAACCATTGTTGATGATTACTCTCATTTTACTTGGGTTGCCATTTTATATCACGAGGATGAGGTATTTGATAATTTCTTAAGAATTTGCAATTAGATTCAGAAAGAAAAATGTTATGGTGTTAAAGTTATCAGGAATGATAATGCAAGGAATTTAAGAATGCTAAGTTTGAGCAGTTTTATCAAATGAAAAATATTCTTCAATACTTCTCTACTACAAAAACTCCTCAAAAAAATTGTGTAGCCATATGAAGGAATAGAATCTTGAATGAAATGGGAAGAACTATACTAGAAGACCAAAATCTTCCTTACCATTTTTAGGTTGACACAAGTAACACTGCTTCCTACATCTCCAATAGAGTTCTAGCAAGAAGGTTTACCTCTAAAACTCCCTATGAATTATAGACTAGTAGAAACCTTCAATATGTTATTTTCATGTTTTTTGTTCTAAATGCTTTATTTTCAATGATAAAGATCTCTTAAGAAAATTTGATACTAAAATTGATGAAGGCATATTCTTAGGATATTCTTCCATTAGTAGAGCATATAGAGTCTTCAACAAGAGAAAAAAATGTTGTAGAAGAAACTATTAATGTTAAATTTGATGATAGAAACATTACTTCAATACAACTAATGATGAAATAGTTCCCATTCAAAAGTTATTTAGTTCCATACAAGTACAATTTGATAAAAATTTAGAATTAGAAAGTGAACACGAGGAAGACCATGAGGACAAACTTAAGTAGATATCACCAACTCAACCTAAAATGCATAGACTTAGTAAAATGCATTCACTAAATGATGTAATTAGACAAGTACAAGATAGTATTCACACTAGAAGAAAAGTAAGGAAATTTGTGCCTATGTAGCATATCTATCTTTCACACTTAGAATCCAAAAACTTCAAAAGGAGAAGAATGGTGGATTTCTTCTATGCAAGATGAACTAAATCAATTCACTAGAAATTATGTGTACAAATTGACACATAAAATTGACCATAAACCAATTATTAGGATAAAATGGATCTTTAGAAACAAAACTGATGAAAATGGAAATATCATTAAAAATAAAGGTAGATTAGTTGCAAAGTGCTATAATCAACAAGATGGAAATGATTTTGATGAAAATTTTGCTCCTATTGCTACACTTGAATCTATTAGACTTCTTTTGACATATCCTAATATTTAAAATATCAAGCTATGTCAAATGGATGTAAAAAGTGCCTTTCTAAATAGGACCATACAAGAAGAAGTATATGTTGAACAACCTAAAGGATTTGTAGATCCCATCAATCCTAACAATGTTTACAGGCTCAAGAAGGCTCTCAATGGGCTTAAACAAGCTCCTAGAGCTTTGGTATGAAATACTTTCTTAACACCTTACATCCAATGGCTTTGAAAGAGGTAAGCTCATAGTTCAAATATATGTTGACGATATTATTTTTAGCATCACTAATGAAATTCTATGCAAGAAGTTTTCAGATCTTATGCAATCAGAATTTGAAATGAGCATGATGGGAGAGTTCAACAACTTTCTTGGATTTCAAATTAATCAAGAAAAAGACATAACCTTCATTTTCCAAACCAAATATGTCAAAGATCTACTACTAAAATTCAACTTGGTAGAAGTTAAGGTAAAGAACACTCCTATGGTAGTAAATTTCAAGCTTACCAAAGATTATCAAGGAAAATCTATTGATCACAAGCTTTATAGAAGTATGATAGGTATCCTACTTTATTTAACTATTCGTAGCCCAGACATAGCATTAAGTGTAGGAATTTGTAATAGGTATCAAGCCAACCTAAAATAATCCCATTTAAATATGGTTAAATGTATTTTTCATTATTTAAAGTGTACTACTATCAAGGGCCTTTGGTATCCAAAGGATTTTCCACTTGATCTTGGTGGATATTATGATGTAGATTAGGCAGGTTGTTTGGATGATTGTTGAACCACAAGTGAAAATTGCCTTTTCCTAGGAAAAATCCTTGTCTCTTGGACAACCAAAAAGAAAACTTTCACAACACTTTCTATGGTAGAATCCAAATACATTTTATTTGGAAGCTATTTTACCCAACTTTTATGGATGAAAGAAACACTAAAGGACTTAGGGGTAAAATTGTAATCCACACCAATCTATTACAACAATAGTAGTTTCATCAATATGACAAAGAATCCAATCCAACGTTTAGATACCAAACACATTGAAATTTGACATCACTTTATATGGGAGAATACTCAACATGGGCATATCAAGCTAGAATTCATTGAAATGGAAAATCAACTTGCAAACACTTTTACCAAACCTATCCATGAGTGATGACTCACTACTTTCTATAAAGATATGGGAATAGGATCCTATCCTATTAAATAATTTTCTTTGCTTTTAAATTTTTAATAAAACATAGTTACTATAGGTCCGTCAAACACAAAAATAATAAAAATGTATGTCTATGTATATGTCATCTTTTTCTTGCACTTGTTTAGAGGAAGTTCTTCCAACACTTTTTGTTTTTGTCCAAAAAGGAGGAGATGGAAAAGATACATTATTTTTGTGAGACTACTAACCCATTTTCTTAAGTTTTGAACTCCACAATGAGATACAAAAACTCAAGGAGAAGAGATCTACAATGAAAAGACAAAGTGAAGACTACATGGGCAAAGATGAGAGCATGGAAAAAAAAGAATGCTACAAAACAAATGAAAATGCTCCAAGGATTGGCAAGAAGACAAATTAAGGAGAGAAACCCATAGAAGATATAATCCAAATGTTGAGGAGATGTATCCTAGAAATAGTAGATGTCTATATGCCATAGAAGATGTCTCCCCAAAGAAATCCCCTAGAAGATGTTCAATTTTCTAGTGAGACGTCTCTCCTAAATTGAGGCCAATCTTAGGTAATTGTCCCAAATTTGAAAGAGACATCTACACTAGTTGTTCAGTAGCCATTATGCGAGTTTTGAGAAATTATAGAAAATATGAGGCTATAATAAGATACTAAAATCTTGGAAATTATGTCAGTAACTATTCATAAAAGATCAATCATTGTCTATTGTGTGCTATTATAATCTTGTTCTTCATTGTAACATCATTTGGTTGGTTGTATGTTGTATTGAGCTTCAACTACAAGGACTTGTAAATTTAGTTACATTCTTTCCTTGTATCTTTTTCTTTTCTTATTGCCCTAAAAGGTTGATTTTATTCTTATGAGAAGGCATCCTTATTGATCTTGTTGAGATCCTATGGCATTGAGTCATTTTGTAGTGTCAAAATACTCAGAAGTAGAGCTCAATTTTGTAAAGGTTGTGAGATCCTTGAAACCACATTCTAAGCTTGTTGGGACCCTGCAAGATTAATTGGTTTCACAATGATGAAACACTTTAGTGCAGAGCTTAGATCCTAAATAGGATGTGATGTTTTTCAAACCATATTTTATTTATAAACAAATTCTAGAGGTGTGCATAGATTCTACCCTTCGAGTATGGAAGTAGCCAAGTTGGGGAACCATGTAAAATTTGGTATTTTTGTGTGATAGGTGAAATTTCAATTGAGGAACTTATTCAAACCCCCTTCTAAGTTCTCAATTCATAGAATTCCCTATGATTATTGGAAAAGCATGGCTTAGCACCATTGATGCTAAGCTAGGAATTTGAGATTTTTACCTAGAGATTTCCACAAAAAATGAACATGACATTGCTAAGAATAATGAATTGTATACATTATGTAAAATGACACTATGTGCAATAGTATGAAAAAGGCTTGAAGCATCAAGAAAACTAAAATTTTATCATCTACTCACTGTACAATAATGGTATGTATGAAAATGTGTTTATACACAATAATCACTTAATAAGAAGAAATTTGATGGTTGTTACTAGAAGAAAGATAAAATGATAAAATATGCATGGAACCAGTTAAAAAACTTACTAATTTTTATATGGATGATTTAACTGAGATGAATATGGTTTGACATAAACTTTCCCAAGAAAATATCATGCAAGAATAACAAATTGATTGAGTAAAGTTAGAAATTGAAGAACTAGTGTTAGAAACAATTGAATTAGAAAAATTACAATAATCATAAAAGTGCATGTTCCTACAAAATGATAAATTGGTAATAATTAATGTACAACTAATAGATAATTAAAAGGAAAACCTATTGGAGGTGACTAATAAGTGTTCAATAGCCTTTTCTTCATTGTATATGTTATACCCACCTTCTATGCTTCAATGACTAGGATAAGTGTGGCTTTAACATTGTCACATTCACTTGAGCCATCAAAATTCCCTTCAAATCATCATTACAAGTAGTGTTTTAAACTTCTATATTTCCTTGAAAGATGTTCTAGATCATTCCATAGAGGATAGAATTTAGTTTTGACTCTTCTATTTTCTTTTTAAAGGTCAAAACAATGTTTGGCATCTAAGTGATATTAGGTGCTTGCCAATGTTATTCAAATTTCATACCTTAAAAACCTATCTTTGTGACATATTTATTCATTTGATAAATATTCCACACCATCTCCAAGGTACTGAGAATTAGTTTCAATGATATTAGAAGTCTGAGAAAGCTCAAAATAGCAAGTATCACATAAGTGATGCTAGATGATGTTGATACCAATGTCAGCATCATCTCCTAGTGTCATCACTACATCATCATCCTTAAATTTACCTTTTGAGTCTAATTTTACTTTTATTGGACCTGTTATGATTAGTTTGCATCATCCTTGAGATGATAGACATCAATTTTGATGATTTTGACGATTCCAAAAGGCACAGAGCAACATGTTTTAATACCATGATGATTAGGTAACACTAATGTTAGTGTTAGTGTCACTTGATAGTATTACATGTGCATTATCATGCTAAATATTAACCTTGGATGTTATTTTTTAATCCTATGTAATCTCTAATATTCATTTGACATCATCCTAACATTATTCAGCATTAGTTCAGACATAAACAATGATTCTTGGGGCTATGGATTATTAATTTGAGATGTAGCATATCAATATGTACTGATGTAGGCAATGATAATGCTAGCATCAGCTGCATCCTACACCATCAACATCACTTGCATTTGGCACATACTTCAAGTTGCCAAAAATGAACTCCAAATTACCTACATTGAACTTTGAGCATTTTAAGAAACCCTAACCCTATAGATACTAGGTTCAAACATAAATTTAATACTAATTTCTTGACATTTGAAAGCATTTTTCAAGTTTTGAGAGATTTGAACCACCAACATTTGCATCAACTATGTCACATACATTCTTCATGTTCATTCCAACATCATCTATAGTCTATGAGCTAAGTCTCGGTACTAGCATCACTAGTACTACATACAAGCATACAAAAACTAGCATTAGCATCATTAGGATTAGTATTAGTATCACCTACTCTAGTGTGATCATCACTACATCACATGTAAGATACACTTCGAAACTATCCTATTTTGAACTTGAATTGACTCTAAACAATACTGGTAGACTTCTCATTTATCTATGAACACATTAGAGGTCAAATTCCATTATGCAAACTCTTTATTTTCTTATGAACTAAGTTTCAATTATCTATTTAATTTATAGTTATATCTGATAAAATTGTATCTCTTAGTCTTTCATAGGAGATAAACTTGATTATTCATTTAATAAAGCACTTTTTGTTCTAGGAAGAAAAATCTCAAAATATTTTTCACATATTGGTCTATGTTTATAATTGTTTTACATTGTACTTATTTTAAATATCTTAATATCACTTCCATATCACTCATATCTAATCAAGTTCATTACTCATGGTTATTTATGGCACCCATGTCCACTCATGGTTATTATGGATTGTTGAACTTAGAAGGTAGGGGGGATGAATAAGTTCCTTAAAATCAAAATTATTTAACACAAAGCACACACCAAATTTAATGTGCTTTTCCAACTTGGGTAGTCCACACTCAGAGGATAGTTCACAAGTACATCTTCAAACTTTATTGCTCTCAAATGTGGTTTGAAAGGTACCACACCCCATATAAGCTCTAAGCTCCACATTAGAGTGATTCAATGCTAAAAATCCACTCAACCCCACAAGGTCTTGAGAAGCTTAGAAAGTGGTTTCTAGGATCCCACAACCTTTACAAATTGAGCTCTACTCTAGAGTGTTGTGACACTACACCAACACTCAATCCTATAGGAACCTAACAACATCAAATAGGATGCCTTCCTATAAAAATCACATCAACCCCATAGGATAACAAAAGAGAATAAAAATCATAAATAAAAAATGCAACTAAGTTTGATGATCCTTGCACATTGAGACATGGCTCACTTTGATCAATTACAAATAGAAAAATGATTATATAATGAGGAACAATAATGAATACAATGATTGCTTGATGATTACACAATGATAATACAAAAGCTTTCACATTTCCAAATGAGAATGATGTCTACTTAGAGCCACTATGTTTCCAAATTCATCACGGAACTCATGCAATGGCTAACTAATGGTCATGGAAGATGTATTCTTCATGATTGAGATGTATTTCTACATCTAGACTCCATTATGAGAAGATGTCTTCTTTTGGTGAAAGATGTCTTTCTATAACTAGCCTTCATTCTAGAAAGATATCCTTGTTTGAGGAAAGATATCTTTCTATCTAGAAAGACATTTTCTATTTTTTAGAGACATCTTCTCCTATGCTGCCTTCAATCTGCTAATATGTCTACTATTTCTTGGAGATGTCTTTCTTTGCACTTGAATTATTCATTCCTTGTACATTTTCTTGAGCTTCCTCACATCTTCCTTATCTCACTCCAAGGTCTTGATGATGTTAACTTTGCTTGTAAGTCCTTAAGGTCTATGAATTCCTTGCCCACACTCTTGCCCTAAAAACACAATCAACCACACAAACATAAAAGCATCTTTATACTCCATTTTATTTAATGTTTTGACATGCCAAAAGGTCAACAATCTTCCCCTTTTTGGTGATGTTCAAAACTTAAGAAAATGGGTTAGTAGACATACAAATATCCATAACTATACTCTCCCTCCTTTTGAATAGTATCAAAAAGAAAAAAGCACATAAGTCTATCAAAAAGAGAACAATCTGCCAATAGTACAACCAAGAACACAATTCTTCCCCTTTGTAAAAGGAAAGGAAAGATCATACAATAGTGCTTAATTGTAGCCATACAATAGTCACAAAAGATATGCATTGTGAATAATCTCTATCTCCAAGTATATCATAAAGCAATTTTATCAACCCTTCATAATAGAAATGCAAGTACTTCTTACTTCAATGAATTCCAAATAAACTAGAGAGGCTTAAGTACTCAGGGGAAGATATATTCATAACATGCTAAAATACCAAAGTAGAGAATTTAGGTGAAAAGACAAAAAATTAAAAAAAAATGAATTTGTATATTGTCTTTAATTCATTAAGATTTGTCCTTTAGAAAGAATGAGCCACAAAAAATTCAAACATGACTAAAAAAAAGCCTTGTAACTTATGACTAAGAGAAAATAAACTTGAATGCCAAAGACCAAAGATGAAGCATCTAAAATCAAGTAACCTATTAACTTGAACCAAATATCTCATTAAAACTTATATCTCAAGATTCTATACATATCTCTTAGAAAAATTTTCAAAGGGCTAAAAAGCTTAAATGAGAGCTCCTTATTGAAACCAAAATTTTAAGAATCAAATAACTTTTCTTGTTTTGAACCAATAAGCTCATAAGATAAACCAATCATGAATGCAATTATATGACAAGAAAGAAAGGATATACCTATAAGTGTAAACTAAATTCTCATGAATAAGGACAAAGAACAAAATCAAAACAAGTGAATTCCCAAAAATAGCCAAATAGAATCTTAACATGATGTTCAAATAGTAACCAAAAGATAGCACAAGGTAAAATGTCTGTAACATAACTTAACCAACATTTAATTCTTCTTTTACCTTGGATACTATACCATATCCTTACATGACATGAATCCTTACTCATTATGATATATTTCTATGTGAGTACTTTTTGGTAGAAGTCTTCAAAGACTCCCCCTACATTAATAACCTCCAAAGTAGATAATGAGAAACATGCTCCCCCTACACATGTGCATCTCTTCTTGGGCTTTTAAGATAATTTTGTAATTATTGTAAATCACCAAATTACTACAACTATAAGTTAACATAAAGATCAANACGCTGGCACAACATTTGGAACCAGATGTTACGATTTTCAAGATTGCCCTGCGTGACTTCAAATGTAACCGAAGCCACCTGTGGATCATGGGGATCTGCTTCTTGTCAGACAGATGCTAAACTCAAAGATTTTTGTGGTGTTTCANCAATGGCAACGTGAAGATTACACCGAAGAGCAAGGATTGAAGCAAGCGGACACCCTTCGGCGTATACGCCCCAGCGTATACGTCAGCATCTATCCGTCTACGCCCAACGTATACGCCTGGCGTACACGCCCAACGTATACGCCTGGCGTACACGCCCAGCGTATACGCCGGCCTGTTGTAACGTATACGCCTAGCGTATATCATGTTTCTAAATTGTAACGCCCGGTCTATACGCCACGTGTCTCCCCGTCCGATTTTCCCGGTAACCCTACCCCTATAAATAGCCAAATTTTCCGCATTTACCAGGTCCGCAAAAAATTTACCAGAGCAGACTCAGAGCAATTACGCTGCAGAAACCCTCTTACGCTTACGCTTACGCTGGAAGTCCTGTACGCTGAGCATAGTCCGCGCTCCGCCTACCGTGTCAGCCGGCCGCATCCCTCCGTCCACCGGGGCTTTACGTCCGCCTTGTGTCCCTACACAACTGCGTTAGACCGGTGCACAACATTTTAACTCTATAATCTACTATTCACGCTTACTGCAAGTTCTTTTACAGTTTTACGTTAATTTGGCCCACGCTCCGTTTACGCCTGCTTAACGTTTATGCTCCATCAGCGTCCGTGTACGCCCACTGTTTACGCTGTTTGCATCTGTTCAGGCCCTTTGTACTTGTTTACGTTGTTTACGCCCGTATACGCTTACGCTGGGCCTATCTCTATTTACGTTGTTCACGCTCGAAGTTGTTTACGCTCCTCTACGCTTACGCTGTCTGTGCCTGTGTCGTCGTTTAAGCCCTTTTTTACACCATAACCCAGCGTATAACACTTCGGTGGTGCTCAAGGAAGTCCTTGTTTGATCCGCGTGTGGACCATTCAAGGCACTTTGCCTTCATCCACTCCAACTCGCCCTCAAGCGGAGGCAGGGTCGACTATGCTCATCTGCTGATCTTTTGGTGCCCGTAACATTCCAGCCTCACACCGACGATTTTGGTCGACACAGTTTTTGGCGCTAGAAGGAGGGCCCTTCACGTCTATGCTCATCAGCGTCTTCGCTGCCCTGTTCAAATCTGACTCGGTGTTTACGCTGTCGATTCTTCAGCGTCTGTACACAAACCCTAGCATATACGCTACACGCTTACGCCAGTGTTTACGCTGTACAAAAATCCTAGCGTATACGCTACACGCTTACGCCAGCGTTTACGCTGCAGACAAACCCTAGCGTATACGCTACACGCTTACGCCAGCGTTTACGCTACAGAAAAACCCTAGCGTATACGCTACACGCTTACGCCAACGTTTACGCTGGATACTTAGCCTGTACATTCGTTTGCGCCATCGCATACACCGTTATCCACATCAATTTCGCACACTCAAACCGTCTATAATCATGAATCCCATCAACATCACCGCTACCACTACACAGAACATTAACATCTCAGACGCAATGGCTGCCCAGCAATCCACCACACAACATATGGGAGGGCAATCCACAATGGGGCCCCGTTGGTCATTGAGATTGCAAGGGAGAGACCCTGCTGCTAACATCTTAAGCCAAGACGAGTATAACTTCATTTGCATTAAGATGCAAGCTGGCCTGGCAGTAGACCAGGCTGAGATGGAAGTAAAAAGGCAATTCGAGATCTTTTACAGAGGGGGGTATGAATTCATCCCTTCCCCGTACGATGTAATCCCCATTCCAGAGCAATTCTCGGAGCTCTTTACGCAGCTCCTTCTGCACAGGAGCCAATCGCTAGACCAAGTTACGATAGAACCACAACGGGATGAAGAGGACGAGTTCACTGCGCAATCTGAGCATGAAGACTCCTATCATACTCTTAGTCCACATAACCACATGAACTCCATCTTTAACCCAGACGCAGGGGAAACCATACCCCTCCAACCCCTTAACTCCGCCCAAGCACCATCACAAGAGATATCCATGTTAGCCCAGGTCCCTTCCCAGGGAAACCATTTTACAGCTACGGGTCCATCCTCACAAGCACCACCCCCTCACAGTAACGCGGGGGTGACGTTCCAATCCCAA
>MNCI01016660.1:52821-178548 GCA_015680685.1 Gnetum montanum | reverse complement strand
GCGTCTACGCCTGGCGTCTACGCCTGGCGTCTACGCCTGGCGTCTACGCCCAGCGTCTACGCCCGGCGTCTACGCCCAGTGTCTACGCCCAATGTCTACGCCCAGCGTCTACGCCCAGCATCTACGCCCGGCGTCTACACCCAGCGTCTACGCCCAGCATGTACGCCTAGCTCTCCAGCGTACACGCCCAGGTACGGTAGATGCACACGCTCGACGACCAGATCTCCAATGGCAACATGAAGACTACACCGAAGAGCAAGGATTGAAACAAGTGGACACCCTTCGGCGTATACGCCCCAGCGTATACGCCAGCATCTATCCATCTACGCCCAGCGTATACGCCCGGCGTACATGCCTAGCGTATACGCCGGCCTGTTGTAACGTATACGCCCAGCGTATATCATGTTTCTAAATTGTAACGCCCGGTCTATATGCCACGTGTCTCTCCGTCCGATTTTCTCGGTAATCCTACCCCTATAAATAGCCCAGTTTTCCGCATTTACCAGGTCCGCAAAAAATTTACCAGAGTAGACTCAGAGCAATTACGCTGCAGAAACCCTCTTACGCTTACGCTTACATTGGAAGTCCTGTACGTCGAGCACAGTCCGCGCTCCGCCTACCGTGTCAGCCGACCGCATCCCTCCATCCACCANCCGCGCTCCGCCTACCGTGTCAGCCGACCGCATCCCTCCGTCCACCAGGGCTTTACGTCCGCCATGTGTCCCTACACAACTGCGTTAGACTGGTGCACAACATTTTAACTCTATAATCTACTATTCACGCTTACTGCAAGTTCTTTTACAGTTTTACGTTAATTTGGCCCACGCTCCGTTTACGCCTGCTTAACGTTTATGCTCCGTCAGTGTCCATGTACGCCGACTGTCTACGCTGTTTGCATCTGTTCACGCCCTTTGTACTTGTTTACGTTGTTTACGCTCGTATACGCTTACGCTGGGCCTATCTCTGTTTACGCTGTTCACGCTCGAAGTTGTTTACGCTCCTCTACGCTTACACTGTCTGTGCCTGTGTCGTCGTTTATGCCCTGTTTTACACCATTACCCAACGTATAACACTTCGGTGGCGCTCGGGGAAGTCCTTGTTTGATCCGCGTGCGGACCATTCAAGGCACTCTACCTTTGTCCACTCCAGCTCGCCCTCAAGTGGAGGCAGGGTCGACTATGCTCGTTCGCTGATCTTTCGGTGCCCATAATGTTCCAGCCTCGCACCGACGATTTCAGTCGGCACACTATCCTAAAGGGCATGAGCTTAGAACGAGATCATCGTAATAAGTATAGATCATTTAGGATGGAAAGCAAGATAAAAAATGAACAAAAAATATTACAAGATAAAAGCCCAAAGGAAATCAATACAAGTGCTACACTACATATTTTCATAAATTACATCAGGATCAAGATGAATATAAGAGATACCCTAAGTAATTATTTCAACAATTTTCTGATCTAGACATGACATCAACAATTTTGGACTTTTCAAATCATGTACTTATTAACTAGCAAGAAAAGAGATGGAAAATACCTTGATTTACCTTGCTTCTAGGTGGCAAGAGAAGATTAATGGAGTTTGAGATGAGGTCCCCTATCATGAAGTACCTCCTCATCCTTAGGTTTTCTCTCATTAGATCATGTATGTGATGTCTCTATTTGTTCATGGTCTTTATGAAAGAACCCTTGATCACTTATTACATCATTTTGAATTTTCCACTTCTCTTCATTTTTAGCTACTAGTGCCTACAAAATTTCCTTACCAAAGCCTTTTTGACAAAACCAAGTATCATTCTTATTTTGATCATCATGAGAATAGTTAAGGGTTTTCTTATTACCATAATTTTTACATACAAATAAAGTATTCTCCTCATGAACAATGTTATCAAACCTGATTATGCTTGAGCTTGAACTTTTCTTTGTGACTTTTCCAAAATTCTTTGGCTACTTTTTAGGAGACTTCTCTTCTTAAACCTTTTTACAATCCTTTTTTAAAGAGGTTAGTTGTTGAATCTTAGCTTTTATATTTGAGATCTCTCCTTTCACTTCAATGTGAATAGCATTTAGCTTAGAAATTATAAATTTCTTTGCCTTCAAAATTAAAAAATGTAAAATTAAAATTTCTTCTTTAATTTCACTATATCTTTCATCACACTTACCACCTTGGTCAACTATATGTAAATCATTTTCATCTATAAGTTCCATGCATATGAGACATGAATCTTTGGAAGAATTGCATGCTTCTTCTTCACTTTGCTCACCATCATCCCAACTTGTATAAATTTTTTTCTTTTTGAATTCCTCATCATTGGATTTATTCTTTGGTTGTGCCCTACTATCACCAGGATATTCAGAGGCCATATGGCCTCTTCCTCCATAAACCCAACATTCTATAGAAGAGAAATCTAAGTTAGAATTCAAAAAGCTTTTACCTTTTCTCTCTACCTTTAAATAGATTATGTCTTTGTTGAAATGCCATCTTGTTTCTTCTTGTTAGCAATTGTTATGCTTTCTTGAGAGAAAGGAAATCTCATCTTCGCTACCTTCACTACTCTCATTGAGCTCCTTCTCCTTGGAGGTAGTCTTTAGAGTAATAAGTCTTTCTTTGATGGGTCCTTCACTTCTGAGATTCATTTCATTAGCAATGAGAGCACTTTTAATTTCTTCAAATTTTAGATTTGAGAAATCTTTTATTTCTTCCATAGTTATGACCTTTGGTCTAAACTTTGGTTGAAGAGTTTTGATAATTTTGATGATGACATCACTCTCGAGCAAAACTTTACCTATACCTCTAATAGCTACAATAATATCATTCTCTTTAGAGAAGTAATCTTTTATTTTCTCATCTTCTCTCATTTTAATTTTATCATATTCACTTTGCAAAGCTAACAACTTAGATTGTTTAACAATAGAGGTTTCTTCATAAGTAGCTTCTAAAGTTTGCCAAATTTCTATAGCTATTTTACATCCTACTACTCTATTAAATTTAGATTTATTCTAAGTGCAATATAAATAATTCTTTTCTTTTTAATCAAACATGAACTTATCTTTATCCTCTTGTGTCCATTTTTTGCAAGGCTTTATGATGTTGATGGAGCTATCGACAGGCAAAGTGTAACCTTCAACGATTGATTCCCAAACTTCAAACTCCTTGGATTCAAAGAATCCATACATTCTAGCTTTCTAGTAGTCAAAGTCAAATCCATTGAACATGGATGGCTTTGTATAAGATGTCCCCTTCATTGTTCACTCTTTGAGGTTGATGATTAAGAAGAGTAATAGGCTTTGATACCACTTGTGGATTATTGAACATAGAAAGTGGGGGAGGGATTAATAAGTTCCTAAAAATTGAAATTCTTTGAGACAAAGCACACAAAAACTCTAATATGGTTTTCCAACCTAGGTAGTCCACACTTAGAGGATAGTTTGCAAGCACACCTTTAGACTTTGTTGCTCTCAAATTTCATTTGAAGGATACAACACATTGTACAAGCTCTAAGATCTATAATAAAGTGATTTAACATGAAAAATCCACTTAACCTTGTAAGGTCTTGACATGCTTAGAAAGTGATTTCCAGGTTCCTACAACCTTTACAACTTTTGATCCACTATGAAGTGTTATGATGCTACACCAACACTCAATCCCACAAGATCCTAACAAGCTTAAACAAGATGCCTTCCTACAAGAAGCACATCAGCTCTAGAAGATAACAAAAGAGAACAATAATCACAAGAAAATAATGCAACAAACTTTTTTGATTCTTACACTTTGAGTCACAACTAAGTTTGACTAATTACAAATAGATAAATGATTGTACAATGAAGAATAATAATGAATACAATTATTGTTTGATGAATATACAATGATAATACAAAAGCTTGCACATTTCCAAATGAGAATGATGTCTTCTTATAACCACTATGTTTTCAGATTCATCTTAGAACTCATGCAATAGCTAACTAACAATCATGCAAAACATCTTCTTTGTGAATAAGACATCTTTCTGAATCTAGCCTCCATTTTGAGAAGATGTCTTCTTTTGGTGAAAGATATATTTCTATAACTAGCCTTCATTCTGGGAATAAATCTTTATCTAAGAAAAGACATCTTTCTATCTAGAAAGAAATTTGCTATTTTGTAGAGATGTATTCTCCTGTGCTACCTTCAATTCTACCAAGACATCCACTATTTCTTGGAGACATCTTTATCTACACTTGAATTCTTCACTCTTTTGTTCATGTTCTTGAGCTTCCTCATGTCTTCCTTGTCTCATTCCAAGGTCTTGATGATGTCAACTTTGCTTGTAAGTCCTTAAGGTCTATGCAATCCTTGTCCACACTCTTGCCCTACAAAGACAATCATCCAAAAAAACATATAAGCAGCCTTGTAATCCATTTTACTTAACATTTTAACCTCAAAAGGTCAATAGTTACAAGATTACATATGCCAAGAAGAAGCTAAACATTGCACTTTTTGAGAATAACCTAAAATGACTGAATTTCTATAACAAGACTAACAAGATGATTTACAAGAATAAATCCTCTTAGAACATGGGATAAACTATGGTATTAGTGTATCAACCTTTAATAGGATCATCATCAAATAATTGAGGAAGTAAAAACATTAATCACAAGTCCAATACTAATTGAGAAGCTTATTTAAATGAAGATCATCAAAGAAGACCACCTAAGAACATGTTAAAATATCATAAATTTTTAATCATGTAAACATAAGTACATAACATGCTGCTAAAAGAAGGGCATAAAATCCTAAAATAGGCCTTGAAATAGATAAGGAAAAAATTTAGGTGCTTGCAGACTTTGGTAACTAATCCTTCACAACATGTGGAAAGAGATCCACCAGTCTTAATGTGGTATAATCCTAATAAGTTTTGCTACCACCATGAGGATGCAAGACATAATACTAATAACTACAATATTCTTAAGGATCAATTCTAAGAATTGGTGGAGAAAGAGGAGATCATTTTTAACATTTTGTTGCAACCTAGCAACTTGAACATGTAAACATTTCAAGACCCTTTAAGCACCCACTAAAAAAGGATATCTACTTTTCATTTAGAGGCCAATGGTAATTTTCCTAAAAACCTCTTTTTTATTCAAATAGGACCCTTCCAAAATAATTCATAATAATTTACCTACTATTATTAACCAAGATCCAAAAATCATTTTGTCATTAATGTTTCCTTAAATGACTATGATACATTTGTAAATTAGAGTGTTTTCAGGGCTTTCTTTTTCATTGTCATGCTACCTCATTATAATGAAGTATCTTCATAGTCAAATCACTTGTTTATCTATCCTCCATCTACTCTAAGAAATTAGTTACCTTTTTCTACCCAATCTAGATCTATTGGTTATCTCTTTATTTTTTCATATGATGTTTAACTATTATCTCATCCTCTTTCTTCATCTAAATCATAAGAATCATTACTGCTTTCCATTCCTACATCATCCATTAGGATCCTCACTAGGGTTTAAAAGGAAGCATTGTTACATGATAAAGGAAAAAAGAATCAATAGGAAAAAAAGTAGTCTATTCAAACTAAAAAGAAAGTTTCATTTCAAGTTGTACTAAGCACAACTCCTCCTACTCCTACCATTACATCAATTGATCCTACATCAAAAGTAGTTCCTTTAGTACCAACCTCTAAGGATGTAGCTACTAAACGTAAAGTACCATCCCAAATCACTATGGAAATTAAGTTAAATGGAACAAACCTTTCCATCTTTGACCACATTTCAACTTCAAATGAGCATCACTTCACATTGGAGAAGCATCTCAAATTCATCATTATGCTAGCAAATATTTAGTCCATGCCCAATAAGTCTCATCAATACTTCACATTGCATAGTATGAGGCAAATTTTTTCATCTATAAAGAAGATAACATCAAAACTCATATAATAATAGTTTTCATATGTTAGCTTCCCATCTACATCATAATATGGATTGAAGATAATGTGTTGCTACCTCTAGGACAAATAGTTAATGAAGTCAGATTCAACATCATATCTTAGACTATCATAAAGCATCTCAACCTTGAAAAATAGGTAATGTAATTTAACTATAACTCTTATCTCATGTAATTTAGTAAGGTTAGGGTAGAGATCCTAGGGATGACAAAGTTACCTTTTTTAGTAGGAAGTTGTATTGCATCTAAAGCTATTTTTGTGTGGATCGTGAACTTAGAAGGAGGATTAAATAAGTTCCCCAATTGAAATTACACCTATCACATAAAACACAAAATTTTATGTGCTTCCCAAACTTGGGTACTTCCACACTTGAAGGGTAGAATTTGTGCATATCTCTGGATTTTGTTTCTCAATAAAATGTGGTTTGAAGGACACCACATCCTATACAAGTTTTGAGCTTCGTAGCAAAGTGTTTCATTATTGCAAAATCACTCAACCCCACAAGGTTCAAATAGTCTTAAAATATGGTTTCAAGGATCTCATAATCTCTAGAAAATTCAACCCCACTTTAAAGTGTTTTGATGCTATAAAACCACTCAATCCCATAGGATCCTAACTAGCTAAATGAGGATGCCTTCTAGTAATGAGCAAATCAATCCCAAAGAAAAATATACATTGAAAGAATATAACTAAATTGACAATTCCTTGTAGTTGAAGTTTAATACAACATACAACCAAGAAAATGATGTTACAATAAAGAACAAGATTACAATAGCATATAATAGACAATGATTGATCTTTTGTGAAAAGTTACTTGCATAATTCCCAATATTTTAGTATCTTCTTATAGCCTCAAAGTTTCTAAAAACTCCTCAAAATTCATGTAATGGCTATTCAATGACTAGTGTAGATGCCTTCTTAAAATTTGGGATGTCTACTTGAGATTGGCCTCAATTCAAGAGAGACATGTCACTAAAAAATGGAACATCTTCTATGGGACATCTCTAGGGAGACATCTTCTCTAGGAGAGAGACATCTACTATTTTTTGGAGACTATTCAAACTAAAAAGTTTGATTGTTGGAAAACAAAAAACCCAAGGCATGGAATAGTCTTAATGTTGGCTCCTAAGGACCTTCAAGAAAGAGAATCCAAGGTATCCTGGATGGTCTTATCGATCACCTAAAAACTTGAAAGGTGTAAATGGGGATAACTAGATTACAAAAAATAATATAGATCTAGAATAAAAAATAATGCATAGAATAAAATCATGATAATTTGCATAATAAACGAGCTATAAACCTTATTGCAATAAAAATATTAAAAAATAAAGAGCTTGAAAAGTGTATAAATGGTACTTGTATGCACAAGGAGTTTGCACTAATGACGTTCAAAGTGTATTGAAGTTGGTAGTTTTTACTCTATGGTTAGCTCCATGATCTAGGTACTTTCCAACTTTTAGCACAAAAACTCCTTGTAGGTTTCTTTCCCAAATCTAAAACATTGATTACAAGGGGATAAGGTGTGTGAAGGGCTTTTTTTACATAGGTGGTGCCATGCTAAGAGTCATTATGCTCAAGTAGTTGAGCGTTGCTCCAAAAGTCTCATACAATCCTCAATGGTCATAAGTGCTTAAAATTTCCAAAGGTTCTAGTGCTCAAGAATTACCAAAAGCTCCAATAATTGTAGAATTCAAAAGTGGAAGAACTAAATAACCTCTTACATATGTTTAAAATCGACTTTTATAGGTTACATGATTTGGCTGCAAATTTCTTTCATGATTACTAATAGATTGGAATGATGTGCAGGTATAGTAGGTCTTCATCTCCAACTTAGTTTAAATTTATGATAATTTTTGATACCCATAATGCATCAAAACTATGATGGTTACCATATATAGTAAAAAAACTTTTGTTACTATGTTGGCTGTCATTCATCCATGCTAGCCTTATGGTAGCAACACTAGACTTTTGTTGTCTTCGTTGGAATTGATGGGGTAATGTTGGGTTTGTTTAAAGAATTAAACCCCCATCCACTCCAATGCTAACTTCATGAAAACTAGAAACTCTCACAACTCTAATGTTGGCCTTAAGAGATCCATGCTAGGTTTTGTGAAAACTATGCTGGTTTTTGTTGGAAAAATGAAAACTTATCATCATCCACACTAGAGGTAGGTGGTTCTAGCATAGCTGAGACTATACCCTTACAAAAACCCATTAATATGATAAATTTGATAATTTCCAAGGCATTTTTAGGCTTTACAAGCCAAAATATAGATATCAGATGACTTTTCCCACTCAAGAAGTAAGGCTAAAACAACATATGAGGCATTTGTTTTAACCTCAAAATCCCAAGTACATGAGATTGTACCCCATGGGACTATAAACCTTACATTTTAGAATGAAAATCTAGCCTTAAGTATATGGGTGATGATCATAAGATTAAAAATTTTGTAACATGTGTTTTCTTGGTGGTGTTTCATTGGTCCCCTTTGTTGATGTTTGAATAGTTGACCTAAGAGACATCAAAAAAGAATACAAAACATCACTACAGGTCCATCACCAACATTTCCTCGTCATGCTTGATTCTGTAGTGTTGAACCATGCCAAAGAGTGCTTGTGATAATTATAAAAGATTATGATGATAGAGGTTAAAGGCTATATTTGATCATGAGGAAATGGTCATAGGGCTAACAATGAGCTCTAAATGTTGCATCATGGCTATGGTTATGGCAATGACATGTTGAATAATCGATGAGATCTTTACACTTCATGTTTTTTGAGATAAATTTTACTCAATAATGTTCTTGAGAAACCACTATCTCACTTCAAGGTTTGTTAGGCCATTAGGCTCCTCCCTTTTTCTATTCAGAGCCATTAATCTATCGTTTGGTCTTTGTTGGCCTCTTGGCTTCCTGGAAATATGCTTTCTCATCCCTCCTTTTTTGTGGGATGGAACCTTCATTGGGTTTCATTTCCAAGGTTGGGTTTGATTTTGTTTTTCTATTAAATAAGACATGTGACATTCAATGGAATTGACAATGGAGCATGATGAAGGAAACATCTTATGGCCATAACACATGAGTGTTAAACATAGGTCATCACTATTATTCATGGTGAGGAGGGTCATAATTAGGCTATAGGATTGGGTTTAATCAAGATTAATTAATGTGATGTGAAATAAGAACTCTTGACATGGTAGGACTAGCTACCAAAGTCTCACATATTAAGGTCACATGATAACTCATTGTCGTAGTGAGTTGCACTTCTGCAATGACTCTGAACCTTCATCCTGCAAGTACAACTCCAAGAGGATAAGAAAAAAAGATAAAGAAATCATGTTATTACATGATAATTCATAAGGACATATGAGATGTCTAGCAAACTAGGTCACCATAGGTCACTATTATTACAATGTATTACAATACATTTACTATGTTGTATAGAGTTAGAGAAATAGAAAATGGTCATGCAGACTTGCTTTTCATTAGGTGTAAGGTTGCTAATGTAAAATTGATGATTTTTACCTACAAAGAAGATTATTTTAGATGTAATAAGGTTTTTAGTTAGGAATGGTTGGCTAGATTAGCCAATTCATTTCCATTCATGTCTACTATTTTGAAGGCCCCATTTCCATAGGCCTTGGTGATCAAGAAAGGTTTCTTTCAATTGTCTAAGAACTTGTATGCATCCTTGCAAATAGCCTTGAGGACCAAGTATCCCTTCTTGATATTTTTTTTATTCAAGTCATGACAATGCTATTGTTTTTACCTCTCCTAATATCATTTGATGTAAGCAAGCAATCATACCTGCTACTTCTCCACCGAATCTAGGTCAGTGGTACATAACTCCTTATCCTACTCATTGTTGATGAAGTCTAATAAGGCCACTTTTGACCCATGAAACCTACAATTCAAGAGGAAAAATAGCTTTAGATCCATAAACTAGGCTATACAGGGTTACACTAGTTGTAGTTTGATAGGTTGTTCTATAGGCCTAAAGTGCATGGATAAGCTACTAATGCCACTTGCATATACTATTATTTAGCATCTTTTAAAGAAAGTTTATGATGACCTTGTTACTAGCTTCAGCTTATTCATTGGCTTAAGGGTAGTACAATGATGTAAATAAATGATTAATACCTATGTCTTCACAAAAGGTTTATGTTTCTTGGCTACTATACTATGATCCATTATCTGTGACTATGGTCATAGGTATGCCAAAACAGGTTACTATGTTATCTTCTATGAATCTAGAGACTTGTTGAGCTAATTTTTTTCTAGGGAAATAGCTTCAACCCATTTTGTAAAGTATTTGATTGCAATGATAATTAAGCTATACCCAAAGGAATACTTAGGCATTATAAATCTAATAATGTCAAGTTTCCATCACTGAAATGGCCAAGTTATTTGAGTAGTGTGTAACTCAATTGGTGGCACATGTATTCGGTTGCTATGTCATTGACATGTGTCACAAGTTTTGACCTTATACAAGCAATCACTTTTCACATAGGGTAAGTAATAGCCTAGTTGCCTAATTTTAGTAGCCATGTCTCTAGGTCTTATATGTTCCACACATACACCTTTATGAACTTGCTCAAGGACTATGCAAGCCTGGATTTTACCTAAGCACACTAACAATATGCAATCATAGGACCATCAACATATTATATTATCACCTATAATGACATACTGTTTTGATATTTTGCATGCAACATCCTTTTGAGAAGTAGTCAGGCCCTATGAGAATTCATCATGCATTATGTAAAACTTGATATTAGCATACCACTCCTTTGAAGAAGTGGTATTGATAAAGGCTATAGAGTCACCTTCAATGTTCTACATGATGGGAATAGCATAGTTCATGGTTAATAAAGGTAATTTACTAAACACATCTAGCATCACACAAAGGGCTAAGGTTGCAATGGCATTGGCTAAGGTGTTCTCAATTTGGGTATATGTTGGGTACCAATGTCTGTAAATTGTTGCATTAATTTCTTTTCTAGGTCACAATAAGGTTGCAAATGTTTGGGCTTACATGCATAAAATTTGGTTACTTGGTTAATCACAAGTTGTGAATCACCCTTAATCATTAGGCCTTTAAGTCCTAGGTCATGAGCCACCATCATTTTCTTGATTAATCCTTCATAGTATACCGTGTTGTTGGTACATGGAAATTTAAAATGATAGGTGAAGGGTTGGATTTCACTAGAACATGCCATTATGATGGTAGAAGCACTAGTCCCATGGATGGTTGAAGCCTCATCAAAGTGCATAATTGCCCCATAGCCCTCAGGCACCTTACTAACAATCTTGGCATGATCATTAAGAAATTCAAGGTCAAAGGTTGCATGATCTTCTACCAGGGAAACAATAAGTTGTACGACTACAGCTTAACGTTTTGTTGATGCTTGAGATATGTAATAGAGGTTAAACTTGGCTATTATGGATTTTGAAGAGGCTATATGCCTACTTTCATAGATATTGGTTGTTATGGCTCTAAGCATGTTATTCTTGCAAATGATGTTGACTCAGCTCCTAAAGAGGTAGTGTCTCCACTTCTTTAATGAGAAGACTAGAGCTAGACAATACTTCTCCAATTCCATGTATTGAGTCTCATAGGCAATTAATGCATGGCTTAGTTAGTATACATGTAGTTCTAGTTCATCATCTTATTTCTAACATAGTAGAGAGATAATGGATGTGTTAGAGATAACAAGGTAGATGTAAAAATGTTTATTCTTTTGCAAGGGATAGACTATGTTTAGTTATGCCAACCCTTGCATAATTTTTTTAAAGGCCTTTTGGAATTGATTTATTCACTCATAGTGAACTCCTTTCTCAAGCAAGTGTTGAATTGGTTGTAACTTATTTGTAAGCCTTGTGATGGACCTATGGATAAATTGTAATATACCTTGTAGTCCCTAAAGCTCCTTAAGGTTGGTTGGCATTGCCAAGTTGGATATAGCCTCAACCTTATCAAGATTGATATGTATTCCTACTTTGGACACTACAAAGCCAAGAATATTACCAATTTTGACACAAAAGACACACTTCTTGGGATTAAGTCTAAGATCATGTGCATGCTCATTAGCCATTTTGGATTTAATGGCTATATCATCCACATACTCATTAAGTAATACTAGCATATAATCACTAAAGATATACATCATTACTCATTGATAAGTTTCTCCTATGCTTTTTAGACCAAAGGGCTTTATGATGTAGCAATAGGTTCCCTAAGGGATCATGAAGGTCATACAAAGTTGATGCTTTGGGTTAATCCTAACTTGGTTGTATCTTGAGAATTTATCCATGAAGGATAACAAGGCATGTGCAGCCATAGTATTGATAAGTTGGTTAGTGCTAGGCAAAGGGAAATTGTATTTAATATTTGCCTTATTTAGATCTTGGAAATTAATGTAGATACATATACTCCTATTTTTCTTAGGAATTATCACTATGTTGGACATTCGTTCTACATAATCAATAGCTTGAATGAAACTAGCTTGGTAGAGCTTTATGATTTCATCATGGATTTCCAAGGTTAAATCTAGTCTAATCTTATAAAATTTTTACTTAACTAGCTTGATACTAGGGTTGAGTATAATGTTATGTTGCACTAACCATGGGTCAAATCCTGGCATATCTTCATATGACTAGGTAAATACCTTAATGTTGTCTTGGAGGACCTTAGTGATGTCTTGGCCTATTGATTTCTAGTGAGAAACCTTGTTTTAGTGTTTTCTCCTTAACACTATGTGTCATGATAGGAACCTCAACTAGAAAGTCTTCAGTAATGTCACCAACCTTAAGATCAAGGATTTTGACTAGGTTTTCAACCATTCTATAGGATTTTCCATCAAGGCTATGTGATCAACAAGACTCTTAGGATCAAGATCTAGGAAATTGAGGTCAATAAATCATTCAACATCACCATGAGGTCCACTTATGTTCAATGGTAAATTGATTTACTTCTATGTGTCCATACTCCAGTCTTGCATATCAACGATAAGTACATTAAGTGACACCTATGTGGTAAAATGAATAAACAATGCAAAAATAATGAAAGTATTCTAGTAAAAATGTAATAATAAGTCAAACACATTGCATCAGTGGTCAAACAAGGTTCAAACAAGGCTCTTAAATGTTTTAGGAGGTATGTTAAACACATGGAATGAAATGAAGGCCAAATAAGGTTACATGAAGGCCAAATGATGGTGGAATGGAGTGAAACAAAGGCTAAACAATGATCAAACTTGATTCAATGATGTCATTTAAGGTCAAAATATGCCATATGAGGGGATTTCAAGTAGATAAGATTCGCTAAAGAAAAAAGAGAATGAAAAAAGATCAAACAAGAATCAAATGATGATCAACTATGGTCTAATGATAACCAAATGATGGTTGAGCCTTGTCAAATGATGTTGAATAAGCCTTGAGCATGGTCAGCTAAGGTCAAAACTAAGAGGGCCAAGTAAATAAGGTGGATGAAATATCTACTAGCATGGAAAAAAGGTCAAATAATACCCAAATGATGACCAAATGGGATCAAATAAAGCCCAAAATGGTCAAATTCCATCCCATGATGTTTTGGATGGTCAAGTAAGGTCATAGAGATGTCCAAAGGTGTAAGCTAATGCCAAAAAAGGTTAATTGAGGTCAAACAATGCCAAATGATAGAAACAATTTGTGAAACAAGGTTCAAATAATAAGTAAATGATAGAAATAAGCCAAATGACATCAAATGATAGGGCATCGAAGGCCAAAAATGCATACCAAGATCAAATCAAGTCAAAACTCAATGAAACAAGTCCAAATTAGTCAAGGTGGAAATCATGGGGCAAAACCTGGTCAATATTAGTTAATTAGGATTAGAGTTTGCTAGTTTTAGGCCTTAGTAGGCCATGGTATGAGGAATTGGGGTTGATAGGAGAGTTTGAACACCTAGTAAGGTTGTTTTGAGATTGTTTAAGGTTAAAATTGGGGCTTCTTTGGGCACCCATGCTAGATCCACATTGACCAACATGGGTGGGGTAAGATCAAATATGAATAGTATGGAAATATGAATTTTTGGATTCATAATGATGATTTTCAAGGTCTTCATGGTCTGTATGATCAACGTAGTTGACTAGGCATGAAGATTTTTCAATTTTGGTGTTAATTTAATCCTTTTGAAGCCACAAATGCTACTTGTAACTACCATCCACACTAGGACTATGCTAGCTAGTGTTGCCCCAATGTGGTTACATGAAAAAAATTGAATTTATGACATCCTAGTGCTAAAAGTTTTGTTTTATTAACTTTCCAAGGCAACACAGGGTCATAAGGGTTGGAACTAGTCATTTTGAAGTGAAAATATGCAACCAAAAGTGGATTTTGAGACCTTATCTCCTTTAGCTATGCTAGCTAGTGTAGTTGGAGGTGGCCCTAGCATGGATAAGCTAAACGTGATATTTTTATGATCACAAAAGTGTCAAATTGTAGTTGTGCTTAAGGTTTTAAGGTTGTATGCTTCCACAATTGATTTTTAAGGCCATTTGATAGAGGTTATACTAGTAAAAATCCTTTGGGGATCCAACTACATTGGAGTCATGCTGGCTAGCATGGATCTAGTATTCTTCAATGTAGTTACACTTGAATTTTGATTCTCGGTGAGTTTTAGAGGCAAAACTAACCATGTTTTCAAGCTTCTAGGGTTACTAGTATTCATGGTCAAGCTTTAGGCTTGTAATTATTAATGTTGAGGGTTGTTTAAGTATTAGCATGATCATATCCCCTTAAACTATGCTAGCTAGCATAGTCCCATCATATATGGGGGGTATGATGATTTTTTTTCCATTTATTAATTTAATTTCCAAGGTTTTATGTTTCCCAAAGGCTCTGGCAGGGTTCTAGGGCTAGGATAATGCATTAAGATGTTAGTTTAACTTATTCATATGCTATTTTTGGTTTTCCAGAAAGCATCCATGCTAGGACTATGTTGGCTAGCATAAATGGAAGCTTTCCTAGGGTGGTTAAGTTGGTTATGATGAAATTTGGCTTATTTGACTTTTTGTTTGGTGCACTAGGATTACTAGGAACTCCTAGAAGATGTAAAGGTCATGGTGTGCCACTCTGAATGCTTTTCAAGATATTTGATGCCCAAGCCTCCACTAACTACATTAGCCAATGTAGTTGGGATAACTTCTAGTATGGTTGACCTAAAACAAATGATCTTTAGTATCTTCTAGTGGTTATTAGAAAATTTGAAAGTTGTCAAAAGCTTTACCTAGGGTTTAGGACTTAGTATTGTATATCAAGGGATCAATTTGACATATTTATGATTTTTTATAGATTTTTCATAAATCATCCACACTAGACCCACATTGGCCAATGTGGATGGGGGATTCCCCAATGTGTTCTAAGGCTGCCAGAGCTTCTAGGGAGTTTTGAATGCTATGATGTGTGATTCTGAAGATCAATCTTGGTTCTTTATGATTAAACTTCAAGCATTGATTCTAGGATTACACTAGCCAATGTAGCTAGAATGCTCCCCAACATGGTTCCAAGTTTGAAGTGGGGTTTTTCCTGACTTTAGTTGGTTACTTGACATTTTGGATTGATTGAAGGCTCAAAAGGAATCTAGAGGTCAAGAAGTGAAATTTTTGAGGCTATTTATGGTAACTAATGGTCAAACCCCTACCAACCATGCTAGGCATACACTATCCAACATGGTTGGAGTACCCCTAGCATGGCTAACTTAAGAAAAAGTGATTTTTGAGACTTTTTGTTGAGTATTATGAGCTTCTAGGGCTACTAGAGGCTCCAACTAGGGTTTAGGACGTGGACTGACTAGCTTGGTGTTGATTTTAGGCTTGATTGGTTCTAGAAAGTTTTATCCCTAATGGAACCACCCTCACCAATGTGGATGGGCTCTAAGCTAGCATGGTTATCCAAAATAGCAAATTTTGTTAGGGGGCTTTGGCTTTCTTGAAGTTTGATTTCTACAATATGTTAACCTCCAATTTCCAATTTTGGCATAGGATTTTTTTAGGCTTCAATGTGTTGTGAATGGTGCCTAGAAGGCAAGTCTTGGTGTTGGTTAAGGTTTGGAACCATTTAAGGTCTTTTGGAGGCTTAACCCTAGTGTAGATGTGGGGATGGGTGTGTTGCTTTGGAGGTGCCTAGTGGGACCTACCCAAGTTTAAATGGTTTTTTAATTCTACACTTCCCAAAAACCCAATATGGTTTGAATTTTTTCCCTTTGCACTCTCAATTCACTATGAGTTGAGTGAGTGAATTGGACAAGGGGTTTTGATAGGAGGTGCATAAGTGTGGAATTGGTTCTTACATGAAATTTTCATAAAAACTCATCTTCTCATCTCATCTTGCACATACAATACATAGCACCAAAGTCTCCTAAGAAATTTTGTCTTAAAATCCACCAATTGATAGCATTGCTTGACCATCCTTCATCAAGTATTAGCGTAGTTGCAGGGAGATTGGAGAAGGAGTTGTAGATTTTAAGCGTTTTGGATTGCTTAATTCAAGATGTCAAAGAAGATAACTTTAAAAAGAAATAATCCAACCTTAGAGGAGGCATATGCAGCTACCAAGGAATTCTCAACCATACCATGGCCTCTTCTTGGTGAAGGTTCTATTGCTATGACTGCTAAGTACACATCCCTAGCCAATTTTTACATGAATTTTTGCAATTTTCTTGCTTAGAACCTAAGCTTTTGGCTTACCTTGGGTTGTATGCTGCATGAATTCATTTCTATGAAAATACTACACTAGATCTAGGTCATTATTAAATGGTTACAATGTTGTTTTGGTTTTAGAAGTTGTCAATTTTAAGTTATAGATTCCAATTTAACCTTGTTTTGCATAATTCTTGTTATTTTTTCTAAAAAAGTAATGCTTCATTCCTATTTTTTATAAGAAAATGAGTATGAATTTTTGGTTTTTTTTTTTGGATTATAGATTTGTTTTTTACTATTTACTGGTTCAACTAGTATGGAGCCCCTAAATTCTAACTTATAGTTAATTATATATGAATTGTTTTGTAAGCTAGTGCATAGTGGACTTTTGGTTTTTTGTTATTTTACCCTCTCGAAATTGGCTCTTATTGACACCTGGAAAAGGTTTTTAAGCTAATGTACCAACTTCCTAGGGATGATCAAGGTTTTTAGGAAGGTTTTGGCATTGATTCTAATGTTTTTTTAAAAAAATTAATATTCTTTTCAATGATCTATGGTTCTATTTTTCCTATGAAAATTTTTTCAAATTTTGTTATGGTTTTGGATTTCTATGTAAATTTTTTCTAGGCCTAGAACTATAGTGTATATGTTCAATTTTGTTGAATTTTGATGTATATAGTTCCAAGACTTAGAAAAAAAATTTAGTTCAAATTTTTCATTTTCTATGTAAATGTAAACTATCTTATACAGTTACAATTTTAATTGTCGAAACTGCAAACCTTCCTAGTTGTATAGGCAACATTGATGTGTTTTGGGAATATTTTTTAATGTTAAAAATTCCTATCATAATTTTTATGTTATATTTTAATTCTCAATATTCATTTGATTTTTTTCAAATTTTTAAATAGCTCCCATAGATCTTTCTAGTATAGCTAGTAGAAATTTGGTGAAATTCAAATTGGAATTTTGTGACTATTCTTGTGGGTTATATTTGGATACAAGATGATGTTTATGAATTTCAATTTTTACATTCAATTTGGGTAATTTTTTATGCATATTGTTTCCATGAAATTTCCATTGGTGTTAGTAGGCTATTTGCTTTTATTTGGTTGTTATGTACAAATTGTCCATAATTTTGGTTGTTTTCCTTAGGCTGCATCATTTTAGCATAGGTTGTTTGGTTATCCTAGTTTTGTGTAGAAATGGTGATGTTGCATCCATGTTCTCCTTTTCATGATATTTCAAATTTGGTTTACTATTATGCAAGGTTATGATGATTAATCTTTTGGTTGGTGCAAGGCCTATTTTAAGGTCCATCCTAGTAGTGATTGAGCTGGTGGGGCTCTTGTATTGTATTCACACACTAGGGCCCAACACCCCACCTACAAACATGGTTTTGAAGTATGGCTCCCTTTGGTTCAAGCCAAGGGCAAGGGAGTTCTTGGCCTATCTACTTCAAAATTTCATTGTGATGGTGTGGTCAAACTTAGCTTTCTAAACATCAACCATTATTGTGGAAACCCTACTATCCCATTCTACCAACTTGATAACCAAATTAATAACTAACAACTCTAAAACTCATGTTGAGGGTGAGAAATTTAATAGCATATACACCAAAGGAACATTCGAGTTATTCAAAATTTGGGATATGTCCAAATTCATCCAATAAAATGTGAATAACATGTTACTGGTTGGTCACCATACCAACACTATCACATGCCCATTCCCAAATGATGCTGCTACCTAATGAAGATGGTGTCTCTTCATAAAAAGTGTTATTATTATCTTAACAAGACCCAAAAGGGTAGTTTTAAATAAGACCCGAAAGGGCATGTTGTAATAATGAACATGTCTCTTAAGGTAACTTTTGGGAGTTTGACCTAAGGTGTTTATACCTAGGGTTAGAGGTCATGCTAGCATGAAGTGGCAGAGCTGGTATAGGCAAGTCATGGGAGTTGGGTGAAGTAGGAAAAGAAGTGGACTAGCCATTTCTTCTAGCCAAGTTATAAGCCTAATCATGGTGGTAGTGTTGGATTGCCTCTAAGGGATAGATGCCAAAGGAAGAAAACCCCAAGAGACACTCTCAAAAAAAAATCTTAATACGCTATTCCATATCAATAAAGCATTCTTTTCTTTCTCTTTCTACATTTTTCTTATTATTTCCTCTATACATAATGTCAAATATCACATATATTACACATTTGGTATACTCTCTTTGTACGCATAATGTCTAGTATATTGTATATTTGATGTTTGCCATGACATCCAAGGATGGAATGTCATAATTAATATCGGAGCAAACCATGACCCAAGGTCCATTCAGAAAAATGGACCAATGACAACATGAACCTAATGATGAACCTTAAATCCATAACACAAGGAATGCCATTGATCATCACCAAATGTACCATATTTTTATGATGTAAGTCAAAATATACCTTTCCATTGACTTCATGAACAATCGATCAGACATCTAGATCCCAGCAACTAGCAAAATTCCTTCATGGATATCATTAACCAACAAAGATCTAATTACACCTCATCAAGATTCATCAATTACAAGAGTTTTTAGTAAGACCAATCCAGCTAACTCTTATCCATCTTAATACTATAATTATTAATTGATTATGGTCATTGTTAAATTTCTTTCAAAAAAAAGTTAGTAACCATGACTTGAATTGATCTTGTTTTGTTGAAATTCACTATCCAAGTAATCTAGAAGGCCTCAAGTTACCATATGTCAGCCTATAAATATTAATTCAACAAAATAAGCTACTTTAGTCGTTTCAATCTCAAAAATTGAACTTCATTTTTGAACCCTAAGACTATGTCCACTACATAGTGCTCATTGAGATGATTCCAAAGGTATAAATTTTGTCTTGATTGAACCTATGGTTTGGGACATATTGATCTTCGAAGTTTCTTGTTATATGTGAATTAAGATATTATTAAATTATTATTATTATAGAAAGAAGGTTAAAATTTTAGGGTCAAAAATCAACCTAAAATTGTTGTTTATCCATTTTGAACCCTTACCTTATCATTGGCCGAACCACCACATTAATTGCTAAGGAAAACTGGAATAAAATAATAATATAGAAAAATCTATAAAATACTTATCAAGCGAGAGGTCATTGGTTCATTCCCATGCACCAAAACACTCTTAATTAAAGAAAAAATAAAATAAATAAAAAATATTATTATTTATTAAAAAAACGACCATGACATCATTAGTTCAATCCTAAGCCTCAACTTAGTTTTATTTTTTTTAAAAAAATAAAAATAAAAAATTTTGTATACTACACAAGAAAAACTAGAGCCACACAAGCCTTGTAGGCTACATTAGCCATGCAAAGGCCATGTAGGCCCTACAGGCTACATAGGACCTACAGGCTACATGGGGCCACCACAACATGCAAGCCATAGTGCCATGTCTACCGTCCACCATGCGTTGCACCAAATTGTCCTCTGTACACATCACCCTTTGTCACTAGCCATACATGCCCTACAACCATGTGCCCTTTTTGTGCCTACAAGCCATTCTCTACTATATTTTTTGCCTTGTGCATGCACCCTTGGATGCCTTTAGAGCCACTAAACATTACCTCCCATGTTGCCAAACATCAGCTCCCATGCCACTGAACACCACCTCTTGCACCACCGAACATTGCCTTTCATGCTGTAGAACACTACATCCCATGTTGTTGAACACTACCTTCCATGCCATTAAACACTGCCTCTCATGCCTTTGAACATTGCCTTTCATGCCACCAATCTTTATCTCCCCCATTGTTGCTGATCATTGCCTCTCGATCTGATGCTAGAAAAAAACCTCATTGTCAATACATCTAGGGCCACATAAGCCTATGAAGGGGCATGTGAGCCTTCTGATGGGTCATGTAGGCTCAATAAAGGATCTTGCAGGCCTAATGGAGGGCCATGTAGCCCCAAATGAGGCATCTTAGGCCGTAGCATAGGCCTTACATGCCTCTAGGGAGGGCTACATAGGCCTTAGGGAGGGCCATGCAGACCCAGCATAACACAATCCCCATTTCCATTGATGTTAAGGTTTCCTACCACCAATGTTCACATTTCCTGCTATTGCCAATGCACACCTTCTTGCCTACTACTACCATTGTCAACATGTCTAGCCTAGCCACTGACACCACCCAAGCCACCACTAATGCATCACTATGACCATTGCTATCATCATCTCTATTTCTACATAATGGAAAAATTGTCCATCATTAGACTAAAAATTCAAAATTCTTGTCAACTGATGGAAATTTTGAAGTGCCTGTCAGTTAACGAAAAATTAAAAATTAGTGCCATCAAGTTATTAATTTAAATTGAAAATGTGTAAAAATAAATTTCAAAAATAGAATTTGGTATTTTGATAACAAAAGAGACAAAAACTCCACAATTAAGCATGCTCATCCCAATGTAGAACTAGGATGGGTGACCTCTCGAGAAGTCTCATTTTTTACACCAAAGGTGTAGACTCTAGAAGCCCTAAATTTTGATTTTGGAAGACTTTTATGACAAATGAAGAGTTGTTTCCTATATATTTCAACCTTCCAAACCCAATGGTGAACTTAGATCCATCCCAAGGAACCCCAAAAATTAGTTTTTACTCCTTTCCCAACATAGTGCCTCAACATTCTCAAAAGTTTAATTTTCTCACAATTCAACCATACGACATCCATTTTCAACATATGAATAGTCATTTCCAACACTTTCACCCTTCTAAACTGAATGGTAAGCTAGATTTATCATTTGGACACCTAATAATTTGATGATATCATAAATTCAACCTTTTGGACTTTAAGATTTAGTGCATAACTCTTACAAATAGTCTTAAGATCACTATGACATGTCATTCATTACACTACTGGAGTTAGTGTTCTTAGGGGGGTAGAAAGGCTATTAAGAATTAGATAATATAGTTACATATTACTAAAATTATATGATGTCATCAAATATTACTAAAACTAGATAATGTAATTATAAAATTAGATAATGCAGTTAAATTAGTTGGAGAATTAGTTGCTATATCAGTATCAATTGATTATAAGTCAATGAATTAGTTGGTGTCTTAGTTGATGAAGTAGAATGGTTCTTAATGATAAAAAAGATATATATCAATTTGTCTTGCAAGAAAAACATATGATAGAACAACATGGAAAGTCATAATATTATTTCCATAAGGTGTATGATACGTATGAAGAGAAATGATCTAGAGAAGAATCCAAGAATAGGAATGAATGTTGCAAAATTTAATGTGCTTGCAAGATCCATAGTGAGTGAGAAAAAACATCTACTATGTCTATCATGGGATTTGGATTGGCATGAATATCAATATCCATGCATCTTAGCAGAGTTAGAAGATTTGGATGCTGATGTCTTATGCCTACAAGAAGTCTTGCCATAGGAATTTCTATTCCAATTGCAACCAAACTTGGAAAAGATGGGATAAAAGATATTTATAAGCAAAAAGGTTCTTATAGAAGTTCTTATTTTGAGCCATATAGACTAGCCTATTACAGAAATCACAACATAGATGGTTGTGTGATCTTTTATAAAGAAGCCAAGTTTGAATTGGTATAAAGATTTGAATGGAGTTTAGAAAATATGATTTTTGAAGTTCCAAAACTTCAAGTGATGGAAAAGAAAGAATAGTTAAGATTTTGAAAGAATCACATAGCCTTGGCAATGATTCTAAAAAGCCATCTATCAGGAAGATGTGTATTCATGATTAACACACATTTGATTGCCAAAACGACATGCTTAGATGTTAGACTATGTTTAGGAGCATGTTTGATCAAGAAAATAGAAGAAATTTTGAAGAATAAGTTATTTTCTAAGTTATACCAATCCAGTTCCATTTATTCTTTATGGAGACTTCAATATAAAAGTTGAAAGTAGTGTTTATCAATTCTTAAAATATCAATCTATAAAGAAATCTTTAGAAGATGAACTTGACTTGAAGAAGATGTTTCCATTAATTCAACATGCAATTCCATTATCCAGTGCATATTCTACTTA
This sequence comes from Gnetum montanum, assembly GCA_015680685.1. Lineage (NCBI taxonomy): Eukaryota > Viridiplantae > Streptophyta > Gnetopsida > Gnetales > Gnetaceae > Gnetum > Gnetum montanum. The sequence goes on along the minus strand of MNCI01016660.1, from coordinate 155,890 downwards.
CTTTGAATCTTTAGTAGATAAAATATATTCTAGAATTCAGGAATAGATTATGGTGATCGATAGTACTCATTAAGAACCACAATTTATCAATTACTCTACAATGATTAATGAGGATGGATTAACAACATTCTTCATTCAGATCCTAGATTATATTTGGTATGATTTTTGATTCTTCAAAGTTACCAAATTATTAGAGTTGATTTCTAAAGGAGAAGTTGAGAAGAATCAAGATCAAGCCTTGTCATCCTAAACCAAACCATCCGATCACATACCACTTATGGTAGAATTACAATTACTTTCATCAGTTCATAAGGTTGATCAAGATCACCCTTAATTTTATTGATGATATTATTATTTTATTCATTTTTTAATTTATATTTTAATTAGACAAGTAAAATATATAAGGTAATGAAAGTTGGGAATAAAGAATTTTCCCTACCTTCACTTGGGTAACCAAATTTGAGTTGCACTTTGTGTAACCCTGGTTAGGATTGGTGATTAGTGGTTGGTAGAACTTTAATTCACCTCTTGTCATTATCTTAGAAAGTGAATTAAGTATTAAGAAGGTAATATTTAATTTTCAATATATTCTTCTCACATTTATTTTGTTTGTAGAATAAAAAAAAAAACTTCAAGTTCAAAGGAGAAATCAAATTATTAGAGCATAGAATCATGAAAGAAAGCATTGGAGATGGAAAAAGATAGAGAACATGGATTTGTTTGTGGATGAATGAAACCTAAGGAGGGTAGATTATCATATCCGCATTCCCAAATGATGTTGTTGGCTAATGAAGATAGTGTCTCTTCATAATAAGTGTTATTGTTATCTTAACAAGATCTGAAAAGGTAGTTGTCATTAAGACTCGAAAGGGCATGTTGTAATAACGAGTGTGTCTCTTAAGATAACCTTTGGGAGTTTGACCTAAGGCATTTATACCTAGGGTTAGAGGTCATGCTAGCATGGAGTGGTAGAGCCGGTATAGGTAAGTCATGGGAGCCAAGTGAAGTGGGACAAGAAGTGGGCTGGTCATCGCTTCTAGCTAGGTTATAGGCCTATCGATGGTGGTAGTGTTGGATTGCCTCTATGGGATAGATGCCAAAGGAAGAAAATCCCAAGGAACACTCTCAGAGCATGATCTGGATACATTATTCCATATCAATAAATCATCCTTTTCTTTCTATTTCTACATTTTTCCTATTGTTTCCTCTATACATAATGCTGATTATGACATATATTTTGCATTTTGTGTACTTTCTTCATATACATAATGTCTAATATATTTTATATTTGACATTTGGCATGACATCTAAGGATGGGATTTCATAGACACAGTATTTTAGAATCCTTCTAGAACTATCTACCATTTGGAAGGATAAGTGTAAATTTAAGATTTTGAGTTTTTTGGTTTATTTTTGGTTTTATTAGGTTACTTGGGTTTAATGGGATTTTTTTGCTTTAGTTAATATGCTTGTAGGTATAGGATGGATGATCATAGATTAATTAAGAGTGACCAACTCTTGGCTTTAGCCCAAATAGCAATGGAGGTATTTATCAAAGGCTAAGAGGTGAGGCTCACTATGATGGCTTTGGTAGGTACACCACATGCTATGCCAAAGCATACCATATGTGCTTGAAGAATGGGATAGTCCATAGTTGGTAGGGAATCCTTGATTTTCATGCATAGACATATATATCTCTAGGGGTCCCCACACTACCTTCATCAAGCAAGTGAAGTAAGTGTTCTCTTCTCTTTTTATGTGAATGTTTTATGGTCATATAGTTGTTGAGTTGTTCAAGCTATAATTTTTTAGATGGTTTTATTGGTATGGTTATAAGTTTTACTTTAATTGGTTATACTTGTTATATTTTTATTTTTTCTACATGATGTTCTTTTACCTATACTAATTGGTTTTTTTTGTTGTGTTGTATGGACTACCTCTTCCTCCATCATCAATTTGATCACTTTAGGATGGGCTAAGGAGACACTTTTTCTCAAGTTCAATAAGGTGGATTTGACATAGCATTGGTTGGCTAGCCAAATAGGTTTGCTTTATTTTTCCATGGCTCCTATCCCAATCATCCCTACCCCTGATATGGTGAAATTCATCACTCAAGTTCATGGTGTACCTATCACCTTGATCATCAATGAATCTACCTTTAGTGATCTCTTTGGTATTTCTCGTGAGGGCATGATAGTTTTCATCGAACTAGTAAAGGATGTAGGCCATCTATTCAAGGTTGAAGAATGGCTAAACACTAATCATGTCCAATGTGGATTATTCCTAAACCAGTTCTAGGATGCAGAGGCAAAAGAGGTCTATCCATTATTTTGATCCCAAGCATTTCCAAATTTGCTACCATAGAAGAAGGTCATCAACATTGAATAGGCATGGATCATGAAAAAGTTCCTCATGGAGGATGCTTAGTTTAACTGGGCTAATCATTTTGTTTTTGGGCTATGAGGGGAGATCTAGAAACTATGGAAAGACCTTACTATGATATGCCATATCCATTTTTCATTTTCTGTAACATATCTAAGGAGGTTCATGGAGTCCCTAGTGGTGCAGAACGATGGATGATGGGTATGCCATGACCCATCCCAACTTTCTAAGCCTTGGGTGAAACTTATTTATCCCACCATGCAGGCTCAGGGTCCATCAAAGGATGTTGGGGAATCATTATCTATTACCACTAAGCATTTTAGTTATGTGTGTTATGCTTCCCTTGATAGCATGGGGATTGAGCCCCAAGTTACCCATGGTAATGTTTAGAAGACAAGGAGTTACATGCTGATGTTGATGGAGCATCTAGAGAAAAGTTGACGAGGCCTTTTATTGAGGTTATAGCACCAATTGTTGAGAAACCTACTAAGACAAGGCTTGTTATTAGACTTGGCCAAGCACATCATGTGGTGGCAAGTAAACTCTATTTGGGTTATTATATTTTTGTTTAAGTTATTTGATATTTATGTTTCATATTAATGGCTATGTTGTTATTTTGGTTTTAGGAAAAATATGCTAAGTGGTTCTATGTTATTTCTTCATTATTCTTATTAGTTAATAACAAGAATTAGAAGCCTAAGCATTAGTGGCAAAGGTAGAGCAAAAGCACCTAGAGGAAAATTTTTTGCAATGACATGAGGATTAGGAGTTATCCAATGTTACATTGGGTGACCTTGATGCTATATTTTATAGTTCATAGCTAGGTGAACCCCCTATTATCATCTTCGATGACACTTCAAGTATTTATGAATTTCATTCTTATGTATTGCATTTTATATCTTCATGATCAAAGCTTGGTATTAGCTATAGAGGCTACAGCTATGCATGCTTCAGCTCCTAAACCTTAGCTAGATGCCTCAACCTCTATATTCTACATGAAACCATGGGTGGAGTTTCTTGATAAAATGGAGTTCACGTGTGAGGTAGTTGAAGACATGATCGATTGGTTGAAATAAATTACTCCTTATGTTGGTAAATACCTTGGTTTATTTACCCTTAATTGTTCTTGTTATTTATGTATTTTTGTTGGTTCATATAGCTTTTATGGTTATGTGGTCTTAGCAATTTATAAGTTTTGGTTATTCTTGTTTACTATTTTTAATATGAATGTTTTGTTATTATATTACTTGTAGTGTCTAAGATTGGATGGATTTTTCACCATGCCATGGAGATTGATGCATTACCTAACTTGCCACCCAATATGGAGATTGTTTCATGGAATTTATATGAAAGTGTCACTAGATGTTCACTTTCATGTGCTAGAACTTTGTGGTAGTGTTAATGTTTGAACAAGTTCCTATGGGAATGGCTTATCGCATTGGAATGGAAAACTAAGAGCTAGGCTAAGGTAATTAAAGATCTCTAGGATTGTAAGGAGTTTATGAAAGATCAAGTGGATAAAGGAATTTCTTTTGAATTAAGGATATAACATGGGCATAGTGTTGGAATGCTATTCATGGCAAGGTTACTCTTACCAGGAAGGTCATGGACTAGAAGCTACAAATGGACTTACTAGCTCACAAAGCTAGGGAATGGAGAGATTATTATGCTTGGATTCTATAATGGGGCCAAGCACAAAAAGACCACAATAAAAAGTAAGGGGCAAAGCATGAGAGCTATCATAAGTGGTTGCAAGAGGAGTCCATTGAATGGTGCAAGTTAGAGTTGTTCATGAAGGGGATCCAAGTAGAGAGTGTCTTCAAACTATTTGAAAGCTTTCTCGTGGTGGTTATTTCTCCAACTCGTTAGGTTCCTACTACTTATGGGGAGGTGAATATAGCTACATTTTCACATGAGACACCCACATTGACCAATATCGATGAGAGTAACATCCTGATAGGTGTTAATCTTAGGGAGGTGAACTAGGCCTACATTATTGAAGATCAAATCCTTTATCATCTAGAGGTTGGCCTTCGTAGCTTTGATATAGAGGATCATGCACCCTAGCCCTTCCAAGTTTGCTTATTTTATGTTATTTTAGCATGTTTTATATTATTTTAACTTAATTTAATTTGGTTTCATATTGTGTTGAATATTGATTAAACTTATGTTATTGTGCTATAGGTACCAAGTAACAATGATGGTCCTAGTGGTGACAATGTTGAGGATGCTCCTCCTTCTCCTCCAATTGCAACTTAGCACCATCCATTGATTGTCTTTGGCTATTTATATTTATTATTAATGATGTTGGGTGTTGTGGCTAGTATTAGCCTTTGGTTGTTGGACTTATATTTATTTTTCTTGTTGTTTGAACTTTTATCATAATACATGACCATGGCTATGTGTTATAGACATTTTAATTATTTCCTTTAAACTTAAATTTTTTTTATATGTTTTAATATTTATAGTTTTATGAATGTTACACATTTTATATTTCATTTTTGTTATAAGGTTATGTTGGTTAAATCATATGGTTATAATGTAATAATTTGGTAAAGTAATATGTAAATCAGGTAGGCAACTAGGATGTGAACTAGGTTGTAATTAGTTATAATAAGTTATAAAAAGTCTTGTCAATTTTAGGCCATGGAAAGCCATGCATTTTGTTAGTTTTAGGCCATGATCGATCATATGTTTTGCCAGTATTAAGCCATTATGGGCCATTCATTTTGTCAGTTTTAGGCCATTGTGGGTTGCACATATCAACAAGGAAAGTTTTTATAAATTTTGTATTTTAATATTTTTATGAGTTTTTTATGGTTTAAAGTTTTTAATGATATTTCTCATATCTCATGCACTGAAATAGATTAGGCATAAAAGGGTAAATTGTAAACAAGAGTAAACTCTAGGCTACATGCAAACTAAAGTCAACACAAGGTAAAATAAAGTAACACAAAATGGTACATGTAACTAATGTTCAAACTAGGCTAAGAAAGAAATAAATAAGGCTACATGGTTATGGGTATAAGGGCAAGAAAATAGGAAACATACATCAATAGTGCAAGTGTTTTCTAATCTTCAAAAGATTAGCAAATGTGTATCATCTATGTTGCATGATTTTGTATTCCCCATTTCCTTCATTAACCACATTGAAGATGATCTCTTCCCATGGTGCATCCATGGTTTCATTGTTATCAGTTTTAACCTCTTCTACTCTATTAGGTTTCTTGACTTCTTGATTAATAGTATAAGTTTCTTCTTGAAACTTCACTTCAGATCCTTGTTCTATGTTAATCTTGTTAACTGCCAAGGAAACTACACAACCACCATGGATAATTATTTCCTCTCCCTCATAAGGTAGGTGAATTTCTTGGTCTATGGGTGAGGAAATAGCTTGTAACTAAGCTAGCCAAGGCCTTCCTAGGATGAGGTTAAATCCTGGTGTCTCTTCCACCAATAAGAAATTAGCTATTGTGGAGAATTTTTCCCCTACCATGAAGTCAAAATAAATGAAACCTATTATAAGAACCTAAGATCAATTAAAGGATTTAAGGAAAATAGTTTATGTGTATTACATGTGTTCTACTAGGCACAAACATTTGACAATGCTATAGGATATTATGTAGGTGGTCATCCCATCATCCATGTGCACCCTATGTACCTTGTATTACCCCACTCTTATCATTATGAAGAGAGGGGCCTTGGTTGTCTTCTCATCCTAGGAGTTGTTCATGATCTTACTATCATGGAACACTAGTGCTGTTAACTATATTTCTTCCTTTAGTGAGGGTGGTACCATTACTACATGAATGAATGCTTTACTAGAAAGGATGTCCTCACTAATAGGAATAGAAGTTAACATTTTCACTAGTTCCTCGCAATGTGTAGTAGAAGTCATTATAGGTTCTACAAGCTAAGGGATGTGTTCTTCTATTTCAAAGATTACTTAACTTGTTTCATTGTATTGAGGAAATCCTTATTGTTGGTTGTTGGTTTTTCATTATTATCGGCTTTTACTTCCTCCATGCATCCCCACAATGTGAACTTCATGTTTGAAGGGTTGTGCCTTGGCCTCTTTCCCCTTCCCTTATGACTTGCATCCCTCCTATGTTTGATTGGTTGAAGTAGTTTGAGCATTAGAGCTCATGGGTATGGATAAAATAGAGGTGGGATTTATCAGGCCCACCTTCTTCTATGCCTTGTCTTGCTTGTTGTCTTTGGTTTTGGGCTTTCGTGTAGAATTCTTATGTTTTTTACTTGGTGATTTCTTGTCATTGTGTTGTGAAGAAGTCATGGTGTTAGCCATCATGGGAGGACACTATTTGATTATAGTAGTAGGTTTGATTGTAGTAGAAGGGGGCACCTTGATCATGAAAGACTTCTTGGGAGACATCGATGATGGTATCCTTCTAAGAAAATGGGGCCTTGAACTAGACAAAGTTGAAGGGCCCCTACCATTATGAAGAGGTACCTAAATCATGAATGGCTCCTGTGCAAGTCTTGAATTATTACTTACATTAAATGTCGCTATGGTATATGGACTATTCTTAGCATTCAATGAGTTCTTATATGCCTGCATGAATTGGTTCTATCATCTAATTTGACTAGAGGCATTAAGGACCAACTCCTTGTTGTCTACCATCTTCTATAGGTCATCCTTGAGGGCTAAACATAAATTAGTATCATGACTTGATAGTTAATGATAGTGGCAGAAACAGTCAAGCTTGAAGTATTCAGGATTTTTTAGATTATCCTTGATTGCAAAAGTTGGATTCTTTATGATTTAAAAAAATCTATCATGCCTCTTATGGTCATTCTTAATCATTTGTTTATATTGGATTCTCCTACTCTTTAACAACTAAACAAAGAGTTCAAATGGCTTTAGTAGTAGCTTAGTATACTTTGATTGATCTTTCCTTTGAAAATTTAACCTCATGTTGCCTAATGTAGAGGCCTTAGATGTTGATGGTTGATTACTATTGGTAGGGGCCTTGGGTTATTTCATTCTGGGTCCCTACTCAATTTTAGTCTCTTTGACCATAGTGGTCATGGCTACATTGTTTTGCCTCCCCTTCTCTTTATCCTTCTAGGTGTGTTGGTTCTTATATGCCACATAGGTAGGGTCATGAATGGCCTTAATAGTGTCATCTATGTTCTTTGTTTGTGAAAATGATTAGCTGAGTGACCACAGATCTAGGTAGTAGAGCTTGGACTTAATAAAGTTATTAAATACCCTCTTGAATATAGTGAGAAGGTGGGCTTTGACTATGGGTTTAGGAATCTCATTAAAAAGAGCATTCTAGTATTGTATTAACTTTTATACAGGTTCAAGGGATCCCTGCTTGACCTTCATTATTTGGTTAAGATTCATGTATGATTTCAAATTATATTTGAAATGATTAAAAAACTATGATATTAATTATTCAAGAGAGGATATAGATCCTCTTGGTAACACATGGTACCAATCCATGACTTTCCTAATAAGGGATATACAGAAGATGTGCATTATGGTATGCAAACAAGCTTGCAACAATAAGTACTTGGAATAGAAGGTGATATGGTGAGTGTTGGAATCACCTTCACCATTATACTTAGTGAATGGAGGAATGAGAATGCCTTGGGATAAAAGTTATTTTTGAAATAGCAGGATGAATAGGATCATCCTAATAGAAATTCATGATTTTTACTATCTGATTTGTTGAAGCTTTAAGCTTCCACAACTCTTTTGTAAGGTCTTGGATCATTTGGAAGGCCTAATGCAAGCCTTCAAGCATTCTCATTGGTTTTGGTGTTTATATGAACTATTGAGGTATGTGTTGAGAGGCTTGTGGCCTCATGATGGATTGTAGCATAGAAGGGATAGGTTGGTTCATCATGGTTGTAGAAAGGTTGAATAGTTAGAATGAGGTTTGCACTAGTATTTGGGGCATGAAAGGGAAAAATGGTGTGTGTGACCCTTGGGTCAACTAGGGTTCCACTGTGGGGTCCATTAGCAAAGAGAAGTGGTGAGTGATGGTTAATACCACTAGTGATGGCCATGTAGACTGAGGTTGCATGGAAAAAGGCATAGAGAAAAATAAGGAGGATATTTGGAACACAGATTATGCTTGGTGGGCTACTATTATGATAGGAATTAGCCCAAACATGGTAGGGTACATAGGAGATAGAGGTTGAGGCACCTATCCCATGGAAGTAATAGGAGAGGTCAAAGTAGGTGCAATGGTTTGAGGAACCGACTATTGGAAGAGGCTCCCTATAAAGTTGTTGGGTTCAAGATCAACCTCAAAATCATCATGCTTCTTGTATTGGATTTCTAAACTAAGCTTCTCACTCTATTCATCCATCTCAATTAGTTAAGATAGTATACACATATGAGTATCATTAAGTGATATGTTTTTTCATAGAAGGAGGGTATGTGCTCCTTTCCATTTCAGTAAATCAAGTCATATTCACATTTACCCTTGACCTCCATTCATGGAATGAGAAGGCCAGCTTGGATTTTGGCACAAATAAAATTATAATGATCTTCATTTATGACTGTAAAATTTGGGCTTTGTCCCCTTGGCCTTAGCAATTACCTATGCTCAGCCATGATAGGGCCTTTTAGATCATACACCCTCATAGCATCTTGGTTTTATTCAAGCTAAGAGGTAAGATAGTTGATTAACTAAAGGATGTGATCACTAATTTAAATTTTTTTTAATAAATTTTATAATTATTTAATTAATTAAAAATTCCAGCATGTGAAACTATCCAAGGTGCAAGAGGGTATGGCTGAAAAATGTTGTAAACTATAACTACAAGTGGAGTGTAGGTTGTTGTGACAGGGGTATGTCATGTACTTGAGAAAAATATAGTAGCTTTAATGTTGAAAATATCAACTATGCTAGCTTTTCCAATAGGGGCTATGCTAGAGGGGGGAAAGGAGGTAAGCTATTACAATTCTTTTATCCACTAGCACTACATTGGGGCTTCCCCTCTTGGTAAGAATAATGCTTGTACTGAGAAAAAGTGAACTTAAAATTTATATTTTTTTAAATTTATGTTTATGTTTTTAGAGAAGGAGAAATGCTAGCTTTTCTAGGAAATTTCATACTAGGGAGGTTTGGTAATTGAAATAGAGTAATAGTGGCCTTTGGAATACACAAAGGTAGGTTCCACTAATAACTACACTAAATTCAAGAAGTCTAGAAACTACTGTGAAATTTTTTTTAAAACCCCAATCATCTGCAACCAAAGCACTAGGTTTTGATGGAATGGAAATGGATGGCAATGTTGGTTTTCTATTGAAAAAATATTATCAACAAAATCCAAAGAATTTTGATGTAAATTAAAAGTTATCTAACTTGCACAAATATTTGTAATAGTGGTAAAACAAGATTGGACATAGAATTTGGGTAGAGGTTATCCTTTCCGCACCAAAAAACTATTACACCTAAAACATTCAGTTAGTAGAAAATTAAAAATGCTAGTTGTGGAATAGTTTTAACCTTGGATTCTAAGGACCTCTAAGAGAGAGGATCTAAGGCACCCTGGATGATCTTATTGATCACCCAAGGACTTGAAACGTGTAAATGGGAATAAACATATTGCAAAGATAATACATATCTAGAATAAGAAAATAATGCACATAATGAAATTGTGATAATTTTCACAATAAAAAAACTATAAAATTTATTGAAATAAAAATTTTGAAAATAAAGAGTTCAAAAATTTTACAAATGGTGCTTGTATGCATGAGGATTTTACACTAATGAAGTTCAAAGCCTATTGAAGCTAGTAGTTTTTGCTCTATGGTCAACTCCACAATCTAGGTACTTTCTAGCTTTTAGCACTAAGACCTCTTGCAAGTTTCTTGCCCATATTTGCAATATTGATTATAGTGGGTAAGTTGTATGAAGGACTTTTGTTGCATAGGTTGTGTCATGCTAAAAGTCTTTGTGCTCAAGTAGTTAAGCATTGCTTCAAAAGTCTCACAAAATTTTCAATGGTCACATGTGCTTCAAAATGGCCAAAGGTTCTAACACTCAAGAATTACCAAAAGATCCAAGAAATGCTAGAATTCAAAAGCGAAAGAACTGAAGAACCTCTTCTAGATGTTTGAAATTTTCTTTTATAGGTTACATGGATGCTAAGTTTTGGCTAAAAAAAATTTCCATGATTACTGATAGATTGGAATCATGTGTAGGTGTAGTAAGTCTTCATCTCCAACATAGTTTCCATTTATGATAAGTTTTAATACCCATAATGCACCAAAACCATGATGGTTACCATAAATAGTAAATGGAATTTTGTAACTACACTAGCCTTCACCTATTCAAACTAGCCTTATGGTAGCAATGTTGGAGTTTTGTGTCTATGCTAGAATTGATGGGGCAACACCGAGGTTGCTTGAAGAATGAAATCCCCATCCACTCCAATGTTGACTTCATGAAAAGAGAAAACTCTCACAACTCCAATGTTGGCCTTGAGACATCCATGTTATGTTTTGTGGTAACTACATTGGGTTTTGCTAGAAAAATGAAAATCCAATACCACTCACACTAGGGGCAAGTGGTTCCAGTTTAGTTGAGGCTATACCCCCACAAATACCCATGAAAATGCCAAGTTTGGTAATTCCCAAGGCATTATCAGGGTTTCTAAGCCCAAATATAGACATGAGGTGACTTTTTCCACTTGGGAAGTGAGGCTACAACTTATGAGGCATTTTTTTCAAACCCAAAGACCCAAGTACATGAGATTGTAGCTCATAGGACTATAAACCTCACATTTTAAAATGAAAATCCAACCTCAAGTGTAGGGGTGAAGGTTATAAAATCAAAAAGGTTGCAACATGTGTTTCCTTAGTGGTGTTTTAGAGACGTCTCCTCAACTTTTAGGTTCTATCTTCTAAGGCTTTCTTCTATTAATTTGTCTTCTTGCTAGTCCTTGGAGCATCTTCATTTGGTTTGTAGCCTTCTTTTTTATCCATGCTATCATCTTGACCCATGTAATCTTTACTTTGTCTTCTCATTGTAGTTCTTGTCTCCTTGAGTTTTCATATCTCTTTGTGGAGTCCTTGTTCATGTCTTGCAAACACATTATCCACAAAAAAAATTTTATGTTCTCCATTTTTCTTAAGGTTTTGACATACCAAAAGATCAAAAAATTCTACTTTACTATTATCCATATGAATCATAAGAAAATTAACTTAATATAATGATGGTCATCACATTATCTACTCATCAGAAAGGAATAGTGATGGAGTAATATGAAAGCTCCAATCTAATTAATCTTTTGTTCATCAAGGATAGGTTCTAGGCCTTGTATACTACTTGGAAGATTGGATTCATCCATGAACCTAAGTCTAATAGATCCTTGCATGGTGGGTTCTCTATGATCTATAAATAAATCATGAAACTTCTTCTGTTCATTTTCTTCTTTGGAAGAGTACCTCCTTTTGAACTTTTGGTATGTCAAAAAATTAAGGAAAATGGAGAATATAAAATTTTTGTGATAGATGATTATTTTCTAGGACATGATCAAGAACTCCCCAACGAGATTTTAAAACTCACTAAAACGAGGTCTATGTTAGGATGTCAAAATGAAGACTACATGGGCAAGATGAGAGCATGGATAAAAATGAAGTCTACAAGGAAAATTAAGATGCTCCAAGGACTGCCAAGAATAAAAATTAACAATAGAAAGCCTCATAATTCAAAGTTCAAAATTTGAGTAGACATCTTACTATATATGTCTCACTTTCTAGGAAGATGTCTCTCCTACATTAAGGGCAATCTCACATAGACATCTTAAATTTGAAGTAGACATCTACATTAGCCATTTGGTACCATTTCATGAATTCCAAGATTTTTTTGAAAAATCTAAGGTTATAAGATGTCAAAATCTTGGCATCTATGCAAGCATTGTTCAAAAAAAGGTCTATCATTGTCTATTCAGAGCAATTTTATTCTTACTATTCATTGTAACATCATTTTCTTGATTGTGATTATACTGAGATTCAAGTACAAGGATCTATAAATTAAGTCACATTATTTCCTTGTTCTTTCTCTTCTTTCTTACAGCCCTACAAGATTGATGTACTTCTTATGAGAAGAAATACTTATTAAGCTTGTCGAGATCCTATGGGATTGGATGGTTTTGTGCATCAAAACACTCTAGAGAGAAGCTCAACTTTGTAGAGATTATGGGATCCTCTGAATCACATTTTGATCTTTTGGTGGCCTTGCAAGTTTGAGTGGTTTAACAACTATGAAACACTTTGGATTAGAGATCAAATCTTGTATAGGAAGTGGTGTTCTTCAAACCACATTTTTGAAGAAACAAAGTCCATAAGTGTGCATGGATTCTACCCTCAAAGTGTTGATGTACCCAAGTTGGAAAAACACATAAAATTTGGTGTGTTTTTGTGGTTTGTGTAATTTTAATTGGGGAACTTATTCATCCCCCTTCTATGTTCTTGATTCATAAGTGGTATCAGAGCCTAGTACTCTCAAGTTTGTGCTTCAACTCTCAAGATTGAACTATGGAGGAAACATCCTACACAAAGCCACTAATGTTCAATGGATTTGATTTTTTCAAGGCCTCTTTGAGTCCATGAAATTTGAGGTATGGGAGTCAATCCTTGAAGGCTATACACCATCCATCGAGAGCACCTCAAAAGTTAAGCCATGGAACAAATGGATAGTTGAAGAAAAAGATAAGCTTATGTATGATTCTAAAGCAAAAAATTGTTTATATTGTGCATTAAATAAATTTGAATTTAATAGAATAGCTAGGTGTAAGACTACTAAGGAAATTTGGAAAACCTTAGAGGCTACCTATGAGGGTGCATCTATAGTTAAATAATCAAAACTTTTATTCTTGCAAAGTGAATATTAGAAACTTAATATGAAGGAAGGTGAAAGGATTAAGGATTATTTCTATATGGAAAATGATCTTGTTATAGAAATTAGATATTTAGGCAAGGAATTGACCAAAATTAATGTAATTATAAAAATGATTAGAAAAATATAGCCTAAATTTAGACCTATGGTCATAGTTATGTAAGAAATTAAAGAATTTTTGGTATTCAAATTTGAGGAGCTTCAAAGTGATCTAATTGCTTATGAGATGAATCTCATAAGTGAAGAAGCAATTAAGGAAAATACTATTGCTCTAAAATTAGCCTCAAATGAGAAGGAGTAGGTTGAATAAGAAACAAATAGTAAAGGCAAAATAGCTCTTCTATAAAAACAATTTCAAAGACTCCTTGTAAGCAAAGGAAGAAGCTTCAACCCAGTAGGATCAAATCAATCCAAAGTTAAGGAAGAAGGTAAAAGTCTATGAATTCAAATTTTGATGCATTTTTCATAGAATGTTGGATATATGGCTCTCATTGATGATGATTACATAACCAAAGATGAGGACTAATAATTTGAAACCAATGAGTATGATCTTTTGTGCAATGAACTATTGTCCTTTCAAAAATTTTGTATAAATATGAATATTTTAGAGCTCAAAAAAGAAAATTAGGACCTAAGGGTTGAGAATAAAAAACTAACCTTGTCCTATGAGAAAATTAAGGAAGAACTTGTAGATGTTAAACCTGTAAATGAGAGGCTAGTCAAAGGAAAAGAATCTCTTTGAATAGTTCTTAGAAAAGGAAGAAGTCCACCTAATAGAAGTGGACTAGGATTCTATCAATAAGATTAAGCATCCACAAAAAATTCATCTAAAAAAGAGTCTACTCCAAAGATTAAAGTGACAACTAGCCCAACACCCAAACAAAGAGCAACTCCAAGGTTTGATCACTTTAACCAAAATAAAAAGGTTAGATATTGTTATTGTAATAGAATTGGGCATAAGCAATGATATTTCTATTTAAATTATTGTCACTTAAACACTTGGTCATATCACAAGACTCCTTGGTCTTATCCAAATGCACCTAGAAAGGAAACCTTGCAGGATAAGAACAAATGAAGGATAAATCCAAAGGGCAAGCAAGTCAAAAAGGTATGGAGAATCAAATAATGGAATATAGTGAAATAATATTCTCTAAAAATTTTGTGAAAGGGAGACAAACTTTAAAAATAAAATAAATTTGTATGAAAGAAGATACTTCAAAAGAAGAACCTCATTTTCAATCTCCATAGGCATCTTCATTTCCTTCAATAATCAAGGTAAGTAGAGGTAAGTCTTAATTTCATTTTGAATATCTCTTAAGACTATAGTCCTTGGTAGCAATCCCTTAAACCATTCTTCCTAATATGTCTACCATAGACATCTACCATGAGACATCTACATAAGAAGTTAGACATCTATTCATAGACATCTACATTCCAAGTTAGACTTCTATCTATGTTAATGGTAGACATGGCATAGATGTCAATGCCATAAGTTAGACATCTATATTTTTGTAAAAAAAACCCTCAATATCTATGACTATATAAATCCAAACCTTCATTTTCCCTCAATTTTTCCACATCCAAGCATAGATCACTAAGGGTAGAAAATCAGGGCTTTTTCAACAATGGTGATTTGTGCATTTTTCTTCCAAATTAATGGTCCACCAAGAAGATTGAAACATCTAGGTAACCACCAAGAAAGAGCAAGAAGTCCAAGGGAGATTCCTCCAACACTGTAGGCACCTATACTCTACAATTTTGGTCCATTAACACCTAGCATCAGTTTGAGATAACTTGAACCATCTCTATTGCTTCTAAATGATCTCTTTGCTTCTAGTAGCATCATCAAAAATAATTAATGACATTATTTTAAGTGTAAAATTTGGTCTTGTTTATTTCCATTAAGTTTTGTATGCCTAAAATACCCATAAGGGAATTTTATAGCAATACTATTATTACAAATTTTTTCATTGAGGCTTTCACTTCCATGGTTGGAAGGATGTTGATTGAAGTTTCTCCACAAGTTGTAAATGCAATTGTTGGGATATCTAGTGCTAATTTTTCATAGAGTAACCATTTATTTCATGACTAATATTTTCATGGATGAAGTGATTCTTTTCTCCCAAGATGAATTTTTTGATGCTTTGTTTGGGTAGTCTATGTCTTTGCTTAGTAGAAAAATTTGTAGGAGTTAGATGGCTTCGAATGCTTCCATCCTCTCTCTTATTATTTTATAAAATATTATTATAAAATGAAGAATTTATGGCTATTTGTTACCAACCCAAGAATTTGTTATTTATTTCCTTCTCACTGGTTGGCCTTTGAAGTTGGATCATATTTTTGCCAAGAAATGTTAAGTCTATTCACCAAGGATAGAATCTATGAGCATCCTCACTTCATCAGTTTTCCAATCTATTAGAGAGGGTGTTCCCATTCCTAATATGCCTTTTCTTAAAGGAAAGAGAAGCCTTGGTGAGTATTTAGAAAAGAGGAGCTCCATCCATGTTGTGGCAACAAAACCCAACACTAGAACATAAAAATCAAGGAAGAAGGAATCTGCATCACCATCTCAAGCCTCTCCTTAGTAGAGAAGGTCCAAATCAATTGGTGGTTAGATGATATCCTCTCTCAAGAAGCTACTCAAGCCTTTTACTTGCACTATTGGGATGACTGGCAGGAACCTCTTTTACCTTCATAAGAGGATGGATGCAGCTAGAGTACCTCTTCCTCTAGATGATTAGTAGTTTAAAGAGATCACCATTTCTCCCATATTAGATAGTGAGGAGAACTATCCAACTCTACCTAGATACTTGACAACTACTAGACCATCTTAGATGTATGACTTAGAAAATGCATCTAATTCGAAGAAGCTTAATGCACCACCTGCATGAGTCTAGGGGGAGATTCTTGATTCTATGTAGCCTAGACCATGTTCTCACCCTCATAATGATTGTCCATAAAATTTTAAGCAACAAGCCATGGAGATTATTTTTAGTCCTTCTTCTCAATTGAGACTAGTGGAGCCCATCACATATTAGAGGAAGGGCCCTTTCTCATCTTCTCAATAGACTCCATCTCATCCACCCACGTCATCCTAGTTCTAAGTAAAGCTTTGTTCTAAGAGGGCTCTAGTTCATGTTCCATGTCCAAATGATAATGACAAGCAACATGTCTCTAGCACCAGTGTTAGCACTAGCATTGATGATGAGGAGGAGGAGACCTACAAGCCCTCTCATTCAACTACTTCTTCTAATGATGAGTTTGATGAGGCTACTGAGATCAATGATTAGGATCCTACATTGGCCCCTCCTTTTTAGTGATGTCCAAAATTGAAACTACTTTTGGATATTTTGTGGATTGTGTTAGCTTGTACATTATGGATCCTTTGTGGATGATTATGGATAGCAAAAATATATTATTGCTCTTGTATGTGAGTTTATGTATATGGATAGTTTCTGTTTGTTATCTTGATGAATCTTTTTATGAATGTGTATGGATAGTATGAATAGATATTTATGAACTTCATGTTTTTTATATGGATTCATCAGCTTATTATATTATGAAGACAGGTTTGGCCCTTGGATAGTTATGGAGATCTCTTATTTTTATTAGTTTTTCCTTTTTATGATGAACCCATTTTCTTGAACCTTTATATCCTTATTCCAGTGATACCCTCAGCTGCCATTGGAATTTATATGTATTACTTGTTTTTATTATTTATTATTTAATTTCTTTGCCATAATATGCACTAACCCATTTTCTTAGGTTTTGGACATCATCGAAAAAGGGGAGATTGTTGACCTTTTGGTATGTTAAAACCTTAAGGAAAATGAATAATATGGAGTATTTATGGTAGATGATGATTTTTTAGGACATGAAAAGAAATCCATAAAGAAATCTAAAAACTCAAGAAAATGAGATCTACGTCAAGATGTCAAAATGAAGACTACATGGGAAAGATGAGAGTGTTAATGAAAATGAAGTCCACAAGTCAAATAAAGATGCTTCAAGGACTACCAAGAAGACAAATTGATAAGAAAAAGCCTCATAATTTAAAGTTTAAAGGTTGAGTAGGATTCCTAGAAAAATAATAGAAATCTATCCTCAACAGAAGATGTCTTATAATAGACCTTTCATTTTCTAGGTAGATGTCTCTCTTACATTGAGGACAATCTCATATAGACATCTCAACTTTGAAGTATATATCTACACTAGTCATTGCACAAATTCCAATAATTTTTGAAGAACTCCAAGGCTATAATATGATTTCAAAATCTTGGAAATTGTGCAAGCACTATTTACAAAACTTTCTATCATTATCTATTCTAACCAATTCTATTATTTCCCTTCATTGTAACATCATTTGCTTGATTATGATTGTATTGAGCTTCAAGTAAAAGGATCTATAAATATAGTTATACTCTTTTCTTGTTCTTATTCTTCTTTTTGTAGCACTACAAGGTTGATGTGCTTCTTGCAAGAAGACATTCTTATTGAGCTTGTCAGGATCCTATGGGATAGAGTGATTTTATAGCATCAAAGCACTCTAGAGTAGAGCCTAATTTTGTAAAGGTTGTGGGATCCTCTAAACCACATTTTGATCTTGTCAAGATCTTGTAGGATTGAGTGATTTTGTGTTGAAGAAACACTCCAAAGTGGAGCTCAAAGCTTGTACAAGGAGTGTTACCCTTTAAACCACATTTTTGAAAAAAACAAAGTTTAAAGATGTGCACAGATTCTACCCTCTAAGTGTGGATGTACCCAAGTTGGGAAGCCACATAACAGTTGGTGTGCTTTTGTGGCTTATGTAATTTTAATTGAAAAACTTATTCAGCCCCCATTCTAAGTTCTGAATCCACACCTAATTTAATCAAGTTTGTTAGGGAATGAGAGAGCATGATAGTTCTGACATGTGGCTCTTGGGTAGTAATCATTATTGGCTTTTTTATGTCATTTTAAGTATTAGTGTGAGAAATAGATTTGTACCTTATGGATCCTACACTATTTTAGATGGAGTATCATATTTACTACCTCTCATAGTAGGTATGAAAACCACCCTTAAAAAATAGTGTTTCCTAGGCTTATGATCAAAGCTACTAGCACTATCATCCACTTGAGTATGGATAACATGAGTATCATTATTCTAGTATGACTATGATGGCAAATCTCCTTGAGATAGTAATGGTGAAATAACCAAAAGAGAAATATTTGAGTGCTATAAAAGTGAGAAAAGTAATAAGAGACATATTATGGGAATTCAAAGTATGATGTTGTGGGTTTGTAATACTTGGAAGAATAGAAATAGTGAGAAAAAGCATGAGCAATTGAACCACTAGGAGAAACAAGCTATTATACATGGTTACCATTGGGGTCTAACTAGCAATAAAAATATTTTTACCTTGGTAGTTACATCTCCCATCACTGTAGGTTTTGTCGCTACTATTGATGCTACTCTTAAGGTTGAGGAGACTCACTTGGATAGTGCTAATGTTACTAGGACTTTTGATAATTACATTATGAATAAGAAATATTCTATGCATCTAATTCTTACAAACTTTGGGTTCAAGGCATATGTCCTAGACTATTACAAATATAGCATAATCTAGTAACAATACTTTGAATGTTTGTATTAGTAGCTACACATCTACCATCTTCTTCCAAATTAGAATTTACAATCTCTTCTAATATTGTAGCTTTTTCCTTCTTAGGGTATACAACCTTTTATACTTGTTTCTTCTTTTTCTTGCTTTTGTCCTAGTTTCTTATTCTTTCTTCCCTAGTTTCTTTCTCCATGATCTTTAAGGAGGATGAAAATTTTATATCCATTAATTCCCATATTTT
This sequence comes from Gnetum montanum, assembly GCA_015680685.1. NCBI lineage: Eukaryota > Viridiplantae > Streptophyta > Gnetopsida > Gnetales > Gnetaceae > Gnetum > Gnetum montanum. The sequence goes on along the minus strand of MNCI01016660.1, from coordinate 136,781 downwards.
ATCAACCTTTTTCATGATTTCTATTATGGATTTTTACATGAGAAAGGTCTTTCTCTAAACAACTTCATCAAAACGAGCATCTTCTATTTGTAAGTCATGAGCATATTCATCCTTCTTGCAAAGGGATGGGCTCTTGTTATATTCATTTGTACTTTTTTATTTTTGAAGTTCTCCCTCTTCCTTGGACACAGTTAACGAATCTATAAATCCAATGGGTCTTTAGCTCAAATAGCCTTCCTTAGGAATAGATCCTAAGGGTCTCCCTTGTTCTATTTCTAATCCCATTTATGATATGGTGGAGCTAATAATTTTAAGAAAACCCATAACCTAGATATTAGTTCAATAAAGAGTACTACCTCATAAAGGCTGCATCAAGGAGTTCATGATTTCATTACTTTTATTATTGAATCTACTTCTTTAAATTGGATTGTCTTGAATGTCCTTGATACCTTTTATTAAAGAGCTCAAGTATTGTTAACCATTAATAAATTAAGTGTGGCTTCAATAGTTAATTCAAATCTTTAAATTCTTTAATGAGGATTCTTAAAATAGCTTCATTTTATATCATTTTCTCTTAGTATTTTGTAAGGTACAAGCATCATGTAAGGCTTGTAAATGTTACAAAAAATTTGAGTTATAGCCTTCCTAAAACTTTAAGATGTTATTCATATTCAACCACTTGATGTAAATATTCTTTTAATGCTTAGTAATAATCATCACTACCTTACAAATTTTATTTATACTCAATAATGATTCATCATCATTGAGTGTTTCATAGTCATAATTATGATACCTATCTACCCAATTATGATGGTCTTTTTATCTTTCTTTATAATGTCTTCTCTTATCTTCTATCAAAATCATTATTTATATTCTCATCTAGATTCTTCCTATGATGATCACTTAAATTTCTTCTATTATGGTCATTAGGTTGTCTATTTGGATCTCTAACTAGAGCTCTATCTCCTTGTCTATTTTCACTCTCATTAAAACTAGTTAATGAAGAGGAGGAAAAAGATGATGATCTAGGAGAACCATCATGATAACTTTATCTCCTTCTCTAGTCCTCTTGTGTTTTTCTTCTAGTTATGCTAAATGTCCTAGGCCTTGAATACATATTTGTTTTGTAACCTTATCCATCTCTTCTAGGATTATCTGTCAAGATTAAGCTTAATCATTAAGGTGTCAAATATTTCATGTTGAATATAGGAGAACAAGAGGTGAACTAGTGATGGTAGGAACTCTTAGACTAATAGTTTGTGTCCTTATTTTTATATTGGAATGCTAGGGATATCATATTCTTACCTTTTTGAAAATATTATCTAGCTTCAATTTAATGATATAACCTAAGTTAGGCCTCCATAGATTGGTAAGGCCCAAACATGTTTTTGTTGATACGAGAGCCATCAATTAGATGACCAAGACTAGTCCTTAAGAGTACTACTTGAAGCATGGATGAAGTAACTTTGCAACCCTACAACTCCCTCTACTAAAATTTTTCATCTTGATGAAATATGAAAGTGATGTTAGAAAAGCAAGGTTTTAAGTTAGCATAGAACATCCTTTCTTGTAGTGGCCCATCCTAATCATTGTTTACATTAGTTCTATCATTGCTCCTAATGGGGTTCTCATTAGGTGGTGAGCTATTAGCTCTAAGAGAAGTAGCTGGGATTAAATTAGCACACACATGTGACTTAAAATATCAAATAATGTAAAATATAAATCATTAGAACCTTTAATAGTGATTGTATATGATATAACTAAACTAACTATAACACTAGCATCATCCCTAGCAATGGCAACAAATGATGAGTGACAAGTATGCCTAATGCCAAACTATATAATAAATAGGCATCATGGTAGGCTATGTTATAATCCATTGATGGACTAACTTTTTCTTATAGCTTAGTTTTTTCTTGGTTGTATGTCACTGTCTTTCCACCTAGTAAGGAATATGATCATTAATATTATGTGGCCCATGACTATACTAAGCAAAATCATGAAAATATAATTAATTAATCTAACTATTAAAAACTCAATACAAATCCTGTACATCCTATAGTAATAAGTATATATTTTGTAATCCACCATCACATCCTAGACTCATGTACTTATTACTAGGATTATCAAGTGTTATACCATTAGGTGAACCAAGTAATAGCACTACTAGGATTACTAAGAAAATACATATTTACATTTGAGAGTGGACTGCACTCATTATACCAAATATTAAGAGTGAATTGAAATATAAATTATTATACTAAAGAACATTTGAAAATAAAATGTGTAAAATAGTAATCTATTCTAAGTCAAATTGCTCCAATGAAGAGGAATTAATCTCAATGTCATGAAATATGTCCATGTATATTCCTCTTAAATAAAACATCATATAACTTACTCAAATCCATGGTGTGGGTCCTCAATAATTTTTTCTAGGCTATAGAATCAAATTATAAGATTGTTTCTTTAATTATTATCAAATGGTATCATAAATCCAATATGTGTATCATATTTATAGGCATTTTCTTAGACTATGACATGGCATATGTGACTTCATAGCTAGAGCTATAACCACATAGCCAATGATAGGTATATTTTTATTATTCATTATTAATGCTCATGATGTTATTTTAACTAATTATATTTATAGGGAAAGAAAAATTCTATCTAGGACATAGCCCTATGCTAGCAACATAGAAACTGCATAGCAAATGTAAAAGAGTTACCGATACTATGCTTTGAACCTAAGACATATAAGTACAAAGCCTAGTACTCATAGGTGTAAATATTTAAATAAATTTAAGTAAAGAATATCTAAACTAAGATAAAAAATGAAATGCAAAAATGAATAAAATGAATAATGCACACTAAAAATTATAGTGGTTTAGCATGCACTTGGTCTACTCTATAGGTTATCCAATCTCTTCTATGTCTAGGTTTCCTTCCAATATTTAAATCCTTGAAGAAAAATGATAGTTTCAAGGGTTTCTAATATCCTTCCCATGAAAATAGGATTTTAAGGAAAAACTCCTTAAACCAAACCTTAAAACAAAGAAGATGAAATGATGCTTTTAGGCTCTCATAATAGACAAGATTGCATCCAATATAAGCATAGATCATGTAAGAGATATAATAATAATGACATAGAAATATAAAGAAAGATAGTTTTTTTAATTTTAAGCTCTTTCTCTTACATATTCAAACATTTTCTAGATCCTTACTTCAATCTTGATTACTATTGCTAATATACCAATCTTTATTCAATGATCCATCTTCACTTATGGATCCATGGCCATTAGAGCTATGATGTCCTCAAATGAATGCTCTATTCTTGAAGAGAAATGGAAACCTTCTCTTCTTAATGTTTTTCTTATCTCACAATGGTTTAAGAAGCTTTTTGTCTTTTTATCTTTTATAATTTATCATTTTTCTCCTAGTAGGTTAGCCTTAATTGAGGTTGGTTAACCTATTCCTAGGTGCATTAACATTCTACTTATTTCTTGAAAAATAATAAAATCTTGGTATGGTTCTCCTTCTTTGCTTCAATCTTTCAAAATTTTGTGACTATCATTGGCTTGTAGTCTCAGGTTAGGCCATCTATGGGAAGACTTGTCAACCTTATGAGTGATGCATTTTCTTCCTTCTATACTTCATTGACTCCTAGGTAGGTTGACCTTAGGGAAGGTTAGTCAAACTAACATGTGAGCATTTTTTCTCCCAACTAAGATTGGTGAGTTCTCAACTTAATTAATCTTAGGTAGGATTAGTTAATCTATTAGACAATTCAGTTAGCTAAAGAATGATTAGGGTGAATGAAGGACTGTAGATTTTGGGAGCCAACTCTACCATCTATAACTTTATCAAGGCATCATCCTTCATGATGATTATTATGATTTTTATCATTCTAAATCTTTAATTCAGTTAATAATTGAATCTATTTAAGCTAAAGTGTTGTAATATGTATGAAAGAAATCTTGATATTTGTTACCAAAACATGATTACATCCAAGCACAATTACTAAAATTAAGATTCTAAGTAACTAACCTAGCCATACAATGTGGACACTTGCTAACTACTATAAATCATAAAAACAAACAAACAAATTTTTACTATTATGCACTTACTATGTTGTAGTGACCAAAAATGTTAGTGGTTGGAACACCAAGGGGTCTACAGTCGTACAATCCTAATCCCAAGTCTACATGAGGGCCTACTAGAGGTAGAGATAGGGTGCCTAGAATAGTTTTATTAATCAAATGAGGACTTATAGAATGCAATGCCAAATGATGCTAAGTGTCAAGCAATGTTTATGCTGTTAGTAGTGTGAATAGAGGTGAGCATAGTCAATGGTTTCAGTGTAAAACAAATCTATCAACCCACAATAGTTCATGAAAATAAGCAAAAATACAAGTAAAATGCCAAAATGCAAGTAAAAATGCTAAAATGCATAGGGAGAAAGTGAGATAGAAAGAGAAACACCACCCCACATGGGGTTGAGCATAGTTAACTTCAGAAGGGGTGAGAAGGTATGTAGTATATAGTAGGTGCAATGGATAGCATATTCATAGTCTCCTGGATGTTTAGATGCAAAGAATAATGTTTTTTCATAGTATTTGTACCTATGAAGTTGGTTGCCATGGTGTGTAGTGGATTGCAGTGGTCTACAGTGTCCTATGATGAGCTACAATGGTGTGCAAATGCCTTGCCTTGCCAAAATGAAAAATTCCAAGAATGCTAACCTTCAAATTTTCCAACCCCTAAAGTGTAGAAGACTAGGGTATTTATAGGCCCAGGGTTAGCATGAAATGTAGATTGGTTTCCATGTGGTAGTGGGATGGTTGGGACTATGTTGCACCCAACTACACTTTCCACTAAGGCCAATAGTGTTATGCTTTGATATTCTCCAATGAACTCTACAAGACTACGAGACTATGCCTATGCTACTAACTACATTTGCATGTGCACAAAAGACCATAATGTACCTAACAAAATGCAACTTTAGAGGCTACAATATCCACTGTCTCAAGTGGGGTCAAACATAGTTATAATTTTGGCACAAAAAGGGGTACAACAAAGATGAATTTTTGCTAAGTATGCTTGTTGGATGTTGTTGGAGCTAAGGTGGATGTCAGTGCTACGTTGTGAAGGCCCTTGGAGGTGATTTTGGCTTACTATGCTTGACTACAATTTGGACTATGGGAGAGCATAGTCCAACACTTCGAAAAATTTTGTAGAACATGGTTGTGTGCTAACTACACTCTCCATGGGAGGTTGACTATGCTCCCAACTAGGGTTGAGAATAGTCCCGGCACTTAGAAAATTTTTGCAAAATTTGGCTTCTAGTTGACTATGCTTGACTATGCTCTAGAGTAGTGGAGTGCATAGTCTCAACACATAGAAAAATTTATAGCTTCTTGATTCATGATGACACTTAGGAAAAATTCCAAAAGGTTAGTTTTGGAGCTGACTACACTCTCTATTGGGTTGACTATGCTCTAAGGTAGTGTAAATTATAGTCCCAGAACTTAGAAAAAATTTACCTTGTGTTGACACTTAGACAAATTTGTAGTTGAGAAGTTGTTGCCCAAATTTGGTGGTGTTTCATTGGTCCCTCTTTGTTGACGTTTGGAGGAGTGGCTTGAGAGACATCAATAAAGAATGATAAAACACCACAACAATCTTAGCACCAACATTGCTCTTCCATGCATGGTTAGATGTCACTACACCATGATCAAGAGTGTTGTGGATAGCAATATGCTAGAAGTAAATAGTATAGGTGTCATGAGATAGGATGTAGAGTCAGCATGGCTGATGGTAACCATGGTACCAGGGTGGCTTGCCTCTAAAAACATTAGCCTCTGATCGAAGTGCTCATGAGAGAGTTAAGGTGGATTCAAGGCTTGGCCAATTAAGAAATTGTAGCTCTACTAATTTGCTTGGGGACATGCTTTTACCTATTTTCTCTTTATTTTTTTCTTCTTATTTTTCTTTTTTACTTTTGCTTTGCTTTTTTCTATAGGGCGAACCTTCTTTGGGTTCTACACTTTGCTAAATGCCAACTACAGGATGCTTTCCATCTAGTGGACTACCTGCCATTGGATGGGCTTTGCTTTGATGCTTGCAAAACTACATCGCATCTATGGGATAGGTGTTTCCTCCATGGGATGACTTGTGTTACATCTACCTGAGCTTTGACTAGCCAACAGAGGCTTCCCATAGGACAACTTATGTTATCCCTACCTTAGGTTCTACGATTTGGCTTGTAACAAGGTGCCATGTGGACTTGTAAGAGGGTGTGATGTGGTTGTAGCATGTATCCATTAGAGGGGTTTACAAGCTCGACTATGCAGGGGAATGTAAGGGTATGCACACATAAGGATGGGTGTAAGTAGGCTATAATGGGGTAGTAGGGATGTGCACTATTGACCGGCTCAGTTAGTCTAATCATGCACATTAGAGCGATGTGGGAACTTGCCACTATGATGAGATGCATCTTTGCATGACTAGATCAAGGCTTCATCCTACAAACACAACTTTGAGATGATAAGAAAAAAACACAAAACATGAAATGCAAGTAAAAATGCTAGGGGTGATAATGCTATGAGTGTTCCGAAGGCTAACATGATGGAAAGTATTTAGCAAACTAGCAAAATGCCTAGGGACAATAATGCTACAAATTCTCCAAAGCCTATACTAGTTGTTGATGTTCAAAAAGCTAGAAAAATGCCTGTAGTGATTGAAAACGTCAGTGTCTAGAAACACCGAGAGGTCATCAGTCGGACAGTCTTAACCCCAGATCTTCTTGAGGGTCGTGCTAGATTAAACAGAAATGGGGTGCCCTGAATGGTCTGGTCGATCAGACAGGGACTTAGTCGATGTCACTAAACCTTTTGCAAACATGTGATTTGAAAATAATGTTTATAACATAAAGTAATGATTATTATATGCGAGGAATGAAAATGATGTAAAATGTAATGATAAGCAGGAGAATAAAGTAAAATGGAGTTAAGAAATGCACCGCTTCAAGCTTATGGCTTTACTTTATCAAGGTGGATACGATCAGTTGCACAACGCTGGGAAGCACAAAGATCCCAAAAGTAACCAAAGATGTTCAAATCAAGTCAACTGTACGCTCAAACATGGATTCAGGAGCTAACAATGCAAAATGTTACAAAGGAAATAGAAAGAAGCTAATGGAATGCCAAATGGGAATTCTAATTGTTTGATTTTTGTCAACTTTCCAATGTTAACAATACTCAAGATTTCCAACCCTGCTAAAATTTGCCAATAGGTTTTTCAATTGATTTTCCAAACAAAAATGCCAAAAATGCTCAAAATTTCCAATGCTTCTCAAATTTTTCCAACCAATTTGCTAATAACCTTTAAAATTTTCCAACACTTTGAGCATTGCTCATTGAGGTATTTATAGGACCAGGAGCATGCGAGAGATGCAGCTTGGACACCACATGTCCTAGACCAATAAGATGTTGACTTGTCTATGTTGCATGGACATGCAAAGCTGATTGATGAGCCTGCCACACTGCAATCACACTATCAAAACTGGAGATGCTGGGCTCAAGTATGCTAATGATGCAAACAAGGAGTGAAGTGCACTGATGTAGCGTAGCCACCTACCATGTTGTGCTGTGTTGTGGAGTGTAGCCTGTTAGCGTAGCGTGGCTGCTTGCTACGCTATGCTACATCCAACCACCTACTATGCTATGTTACACTATAGAGCATATGTGTTAGCATAGCGTAGTTACTTGCTACTTTATGTAGCATAGCATAGTGTAGCCACCAGTTCGGAGAAGAAATTTATGTTGGAGTTAATTGCAAGTGTCAAAAGCCTTTGAAGTATGTTGGCTGGTTCTACATGTTTGCTATGCTATGTTATGCTATGTAGTGTAGCATAGCATATTATCTGGCCTTAACTACAATTTGCACTTAAGTTGTAAATTCTTGCTTGAAGATCATGCTGAAAATTTGCAACTTCTATTCTCTGCGATATGAAGACTTTGAACATGCTGATCCTAAATTTTGAGACTCCTTTTGTCATTCTTTGTATTGTCGCTAGGCTATGTAGCATAGCATAGCGTAGCAGCCATGATAGCCTACTTTTTGCTTGATTTGCCACTTTTCAGGTAAGAGAAGTTTTGCTAAAGGAGCTGAAGTTGAACTAGATAGCTGATTCTAAAGGCTGAAGTGCTTGCCGAGTGCAGTTGGAATCACTAGACAAGATGGGCCTCTATGTCTTTTCCTTTGCTACGCTATAGTATGCTGTGTAGCGTAGCATAATGTAGCATTTTTTCTTGCAACAGTTTGCAGTTGATTACCTGAACAACCGTCTCCCAAGGCCTACTACTCTACATAGCGTAGCGTAGCATAGCCAAATTCTTGACTAGAAAACTTGCCAAACTATTTTGCGCAGCTTGAGCACCACTGACAACTCCACGCATCATTTTTGAGTAGCCTGTTAGCTGGATGAATTGTCCCGGTCAGCAAGCTAGAGAGTTCATCAGGCTTGTCAACACTGGGTGTAGAAAACTTGCCAAATTGGATGGTTTGAACTTAGAACATCCATCTCCTGATGAACTGCCATGACGCTACCTGAATTCCAAGAACCTGATGAAGCAAGAATGCCTTGAAAATTTAGGGTGTTTCATTGGCCCCTCTTTGTCAACATCTGAAGGATGGACCTAAGAGATGCTAACAAAGAATATGAAACACCATGAAAGACAAGATGCTAACATTTCTCTTCAGCGATCGCCAAGATGTCGCTTAGCTATGCTTGAGAGTGTTGCATTGGTTATGTGGGAAAAGGAAAGGGTTAAGTAGGGATAAATGAGGTTTAGAAAAATGGTAAAGATGAAGCTTAGCATAATCCCTCATCGGAGTGCTTGTGAGAAAGTTGTTTACATGGTCATCTTTGCTTTTGATGACCTTTGACCTCTCATCAAAATTCTTAGAGAGGGTGCTTGCAAAATGGTCGATGTGCCATTTGTTTTAGGCACGCTTATTTTGTTTTTTTGATTTTTTTTTTTTGCGTGAGCTTTGCTCTTTTTCTTTTGCTATTTTGCCTTTTACATTTGCAAAAAACCTTGTGTTGTAGGATAGGTGTTTATTTTCCAAGATGAGTTGCGTTACATCCATGTGGGGCTTTAACCTACCTACAGATGCTTCCCATGTGATGAGTTGTGTTATGCGCATCATGGACTTTGCAGTTGAGCATATGGGAGGGCTTGACATGCATCGGGAAAAGCTTGTAAAAGAGGGAAGAGAGTGGATTGCAAGTGTGAGGAATGAGGTAAAGGATGTAAAGGGGGAGCACAAGATGTGCACTCTAAAGTAGCTAAGCTAATCAAGATAACCACCTTATAGCGATGTAGCATCTACTACTGTGGTGAAATGCATCTCTGACTAATGCCCCTTTGGTACGCACCCTGTAAACACAACAAAAAGAAAACCAGATGAAACAACCATGATGCAGAGTGAAGGCAAAGGTCTTGTTGACTTTGGATGCTACGGGAGCAACTGATATTGTTGCTGAGTCAAGTGGCAACCAAACTAAGAAGGCCAGCAGCAGCCTTGGCAACATTGGTGTGGAGGAGCTAGCATCGAGGAGGCTAGGAGTTACTGTGAATGCAAATGCTCAGGAATCCCTACCTAAGGTAAGCATTATTAGTTCAGCTGTGAGATGGGCTACCCAGTAGCTAAACGTCTCTTGAGCTCGGGTGTTGGTAGGGGCTGGAGGATAACAATATTATGGCTAGGCCACAATACTACTGGAACTCCAGCAGTAGGCATCGACCATGAAAGCTACTACCAGGGCACTAAGCCATGGCGGCAATAGGTCCAGAGGGTCAGCAACATGTCATACGACATCTCCAGAGGATCAGCAAGATGCTAAGAACAGTGGTGCTGCATATGTTCTAGAGGTTTTTCCTTGGCATCGTGAACTATATTCTGGAACTGCAACATCCCACCCCATGTCGGCACTGTGCATGCTCGCTTGTTGTGTGTTGGCATAGATGCATGTTGGGGACGTGCCGCAAACCTAGTTTAAGATTCTAGTAGACCATGGTCTGTTGGTTTAAGGTCCCAGCAGACCGTTGTGCTAGCTTAAGGTCCTAGCAGACCATTGTGCTAGTTTATCATTCTAGTGGATGGTGGATGAGCTAGTTTAAGGTCCTAGTAGACTATCTGTGCTAGTTTAACATCATAGAAGATGCTAGATTGTGCTAGTTTAAAGTCCTAGTAGACCATGCTTTGCCAGTTTTATGTCATGGCGGCCGACCTATGCTAGTTTATAGTCATAGTAGACTATTTGTGTGCTATTTTAAGGTCCTAGGAGACCATGTGTGCCAGTGTAACATCATGGTAGATTGCTATGCCATTTTTACATCATAGCAAACGAGCTTTGCCAGTTTTACATTGTAGCGGATGTGCTTACCTTTGCCAATTTAACATCATAGAAGACGTTGGTGAAGCTTTGCCAATTTTACATCATAGCGGATGTTTTCTCACCTTTGCCAGTTTTATGTCATAGTGGATGTTCGCTTCTCTACTTCATGCATTAGATGTAATACGGCTTGAGATAGAAGTGATTCACTAGATTTGCAAACTTGTTGTTGTCCATGTCTACCAGCTTGAAGGCCCCATTCCCAAAGGCTTTTGTGACCATGTATGGACCTTCCCAGTTGGCTGATAATTTGTTCATATGCTCACGGATAGCCTTGAGAGTGAGGTCTCCCTTCTATATTGGCTATTGATGTAGATTTGCATGATGTTTTTGCCATTTCTTGTTTTGGTAATGCTCTATGCCACGCAAAGTCTGTGCATACTCCTCCTCTATTGAGTCGAGGTCAATGATCCTTGACTTGTTGTTTTGGGCTTCACTCACGACATTGGATAGGATCATTCAGAGTGATGGTACCTACAACTCAAGAGGTAACATAGCTTTAGATCCATAAACAAGACTATAATGTGTCTTACCTGTCATAGTCTTGCATGTTGTCTTGTAAGCCCATAGCACGTAGAGGATTTGCTCATGCCATTGCCTCTTGCTGTTGTTAAGAATTTTCTTCAGCAAGTTGATGATGGACTTGTTTGTAGCCTCTGCTTTTCCATTCACCTGTGGGTAATATGATGAGGAGAATATGCGAAGATTGCTGTAGAAGGTTTGGGTTTCCACATTGCTGAACTATGGCCCATTGTTGGTCACAATAGTCATTGGAAGCCCAAACCTTATCACGATGTTGTCCAAGAAGAAGTGGAAGACCTGTTGAGATGTGGTCTTCCTCAGGGGAATAGCCTCCACCCACTTAGTAAAATACTCAGTGGAAATGATGATGAAGCTATGCCCTGCTGAAGACTTAGGCATGATAGGTCCTATGATGTCTAGTCCCCATTGTTGGAAAGGCCACATGATCTATGTTGGATACAAATTTGTAGGTGAAACGTGTAGAATAGTTGCGTATCGTTAGCATGTGTTACACGTCTTCACTTTGGCCACGCAATCATGCTCCATGTGAGGCCAGTAGTACCCTAGATGTTTGATTTTTGCAGCCATAGCCCTAGGTGATATGTGTCCATCACACAATCCCTTGTGTACTTCATTAATCACCTTCTACACTTACCCCTCATTCACGCATGCCAGTAATATTCCATCATAGGAGCATTTGCACAAGGTGTTGTCTCCCATAAGCACATATTGCTAAGCATGGTTACAGATCGCATCTCTCTAGGTAGATGTCAATCCTCTTGGGGGTTTGCCATGTTGTAGGTAGGCTTTAATGTTACCGTATCACTCCTGTGTACCCGCAGCACTAATAGAGGCTACATGTTCCACGTGAGTGATAGACTCAATACACTCAGTAGTCAAGGTTGGAAAATTTTTAAACAAGTGTAATGGAACATTTAATGCTGGGATGGCCAGGGCATCTGCTATGGTGTTTTCATTGTGTGGCACATGTTGAACATCCGTAGTGGCAAACTATTTGAGCAAATTTTTTTGCTAGGTTGCAATAGGGTTGCAGGTGTGTATCCTTGTAGACGTAGACCTCGATGATTTGATTCATAGCTAGTTGTGAAGCTCCATTGAAAACACCACAAAATTTTGGCTAGCACTTTTAGACAGAAAATAAAGCTAAGTCATGATGATACCCAGCATGACCAAGCTCCAGAGCATCAAAATAGCATCGAATGAAGCATAATTGAAAAGGAAAAAGTTCCCCGGGACCCACAGGTGACTACATCAACATCTGGCATTAGGAATGTTAAGTTTTGGGTTCAAAATACTTGGTTTTGACCAAGTGTACTTTGTTCAAGCTGGGCTTTACGCTGGCCAGCGTATAGACCAGCGTGTGGCAACTTTTGGGCCCCAAAAATGAGTCAAAACATGCCATAATTGAGTGTCTGGACCCCCCATGACCTTCCCCAAGGTCCCAAATAGCTCCTAGCCTCCTAAAAATGCAATTTTGGGTCCTAAATAATGCATTTTCATGTGTATACGTTGAGCACACCTTCGTATACGCTGGCCAGCGTATAGCCCAACGTATACTACCAAAAACGGCCCAAAACAGGCATCAAATAGTAAGATTTTCACCGAAAATTGACTCCTATAGGTAGGGTAACTCTTGGGCATCATCATAGGCACCTAAAAATCAAATTTTGACCTTGAAATTATGCATTTTCAAGTGTATACGCTGGGGAAAATCTTGTATGCATTGACCAACGCATAGCCCAACGTATACCACCCAAAACAGCACCAAATCAATGCAAAATCAGCTCAAATTCAACATACAGCACCCTCAAGACATGAGCCATGAAAATATCAAGTCAAAATTGGCTTTGGAGGTTAAAATTTTCCCCAAAATGCATCATTTATGGTCCATACACTGCCGAACATATGGAGCATATACGCCCAGCGTATGGAGCGTATAGAGCGTATAAGCCAACGTACACACACTAGACGTCCAATCTCATACGCTGAACACTGTACATAGATTCCAACACATGATAGATCATTTCAAGACATGCTGAGGATAAAAACAGTAGGCCAAAGCATGAATCCAGAAGCCAAAGACATCATTCTTGTTGTAACATACAAATTCTTTTGTAAATTTTAAGTTTTTTGAGCGTTCCAAGCCTATACGCTGGGCGTTCATACACCAGCGTGTACGCTACATGCTGTATAGTTGTAATGTATCCTACACTTGATCAATGCACCACCTATCTCCCAATCTAAATTTTTCTCGCCTCACATCCACTCATCTCCTTCTAGATCCGAATCTAATGCCCAATATCTCATAAAAACCTTGATTCTTCACTAAATCTAGGTTGGAAATTTTTACAAAGGGACAATAAAATGGAATCTGGTACACTTAGCAAATCTGGGCATCAACCTCTGTACGCTCGATATCAAACTTGGATGCTGCATTTCCTTGCAACCCAAAACCTACATCTTCCAGCACACATCATCACCCACTGGGGCTAAATGTCTACCTTGTGATCAATCCACAATTGCGTTCTGACCGGTGCACACTGTAATCATTTTTCAATACAAAATAGTTTACATTTTTCCTATATTTATTGTAGTTTTCTTTATTTTTCCAGTTTACGTTTACATTCCCGTTTACATTAATGTGCCTATTTACGTTATGGTTTATGTTTAATCTGCATCGTTTACGTATAACCCAACGCATTGCAAAGTGCGTGTGTTGGGGAAGTCCTCGTTTGATCTGCACATAGACCATTCAAGGCACTCTACCTTCATCCATTCCATCTTGCCCTCAAGTGAAGGTAGGATCTTCTGTATTTCTTCTAAGGATCTCTTGGTGTTTGTTTCATTCCAGCCTTGCACCGACGATTTCAGATGGTACAGAAAATGGCACTAGAAGGAGGGCCATTTTTCTCCTAGATCTATGTCTTGCTATCCCATATCTACCCTCTGTGACTACAGATCTACATCCTATGATTGTAGATCTACCCTCAAACATTACAGATCTGCACCCTGTGACTGCAGATCTATGCCCTATGACTGCAGATCTACACCACATCTAGCATTCATACAATGTTCACCTATATAGGTTGCATCTTTACCATTTTTTTTGGCCAAAATTTTAATTTTCATAGTATACGCTATAGTTCACCTCCCCTGTTGGAATTTACACTTGAATTACATCTTGTTTATCATCTGTATATGCTATACACAGTTGGTGTATGTTGTGACCCCTGATCATATGCTGCCACCTATACGCTGTTCCAACACTTAGCCAAATTTTTGCCTATTTACGCTATATACGTTGTTCCAACACTTAGAAAAATTTTCTCCCATTTACGCTGTATACGCTGACAACACTTAGAAAATTTTCTTGCTGTTTACGCCATATACGCTAACAACACTTAGAAAATTTTCTTGCTATTTATGTTGTATACGCTGACAACACTTAGAAAAGTTTTCTCCCGTTTACGCTGTATACACTAACAACACTTAGAAAATTCCTGAACAAGTGGTAAAAAATGAAAGCCTCCCTGAGCAACCAAAACCTAGCACGCCTCCTAGACCACGTCCAGCTAGGAAACAACCACACGATCAAGGCTCCCCCATGGCCAAAAACATGTCTGATCCCTGCCCACTCTTTACTTTTTTTCTTTGTGCATATGTCACCTTAGTTTACATTGTACTAGCTTATGTGTTTGCATGTGGCCCGAAAAGTCCTTAAACTAGCCTATGGCCCGAAAAGGCCTTAAACTAACACACGGCCCAGAAAGGCCCTAAACTATCACTTTTTGCATTGTTTTCTATTTTTCTTATGCATTTAGGTTCTATTTTCAGCAATTACTACTTGACATTATGTTCTCTAGTTTCTTCTTTTGCAGGATCACCTAGATGTACGTGCATGGATCCATCCTTCATCTTGGAATCATGATGGTAAACTAATACCACAGATTCGTCCTAGCATCATGACGATAAACTGATACCATAGATTCATCCTGGCATCATGACAATAAATTGATACCATAGATTCATCCTGGCATCATGACGATAAACTGATACCACAGATTCGTCCTGGCATCATGATAATAAATTGATACCACAGATTCATCCTGGGGTCATGACGGTATACTGACACCACTGATCACACTCATAATGCACACTATCATCCTAGCATCATGATGGTAAACTGATACCACTGAATGTCCTGGGTTATGACTCAAAAATAATACCATAGAGTAGTCCTGGCATCATGACCTAAAACCGATACCACAAAGCATCCAGTATGACATCAAACTGCCACAGTTTTTTTCACCAGAGTCTGCTAAGACTATAAACTGGCAAGATCATCTCTGGCACATTCATCTGCTACTGTAATTCATGACATTTCTTCATCAATGCCTACCGCATCATTCATCACATCGGCTCTAACAACACTATTGCTTCTCATTGTGTTTGCCTTAAGTTTCACATGGTGCCTCCATTTGCACCAGCCACATTTGTGTCTAAAGTGTTCACTAACTCATTCACTTGTGGTTTTCTTATCCTCTTGGAGTTTTGTTTGTAGGATGACACCTAGTGATGCTCGTACATGGATACACTTCATCACAGTGACAAGGTGCCACACTGTTTCTGACGCATGAAACTAGGTTAATCAATCTATTCAAAAGTACATTCCTAGTTTCCAATACATTCTCCATTTCCCCAACACTCTCATTCCCCTTCCTACTTAATTACAATTCCCAGATACACCCAGTACACCCCAAAACTTTGACCACACTGTTGCACGCTGCGACACTCTCAAGCAGTTGCAAAACACAACACAACACATGAGCATAAGTGCAAAATTGAAAGAAAGCTCTTGCACACCAAAAAGAAAAATCAAAAGAAAAAGAAAAAGATAAGATCAAAGAGCAAAGAGAAAAATGAACCATAAGACCCTTGGCACTTCCCATACAAGCCCCAAGTGGGAAGGCAGTTATCTTGGAAAGAACCATTTATGTCTCACACCATCATGTTTCACCTCACTGCGTGGTTGTGGCTGTCGGACAATGGGTTCCCTTAGATACTCCACAAGGATCCTGTTTCTCCAAAGAACACATCACCTCATCACATGGCTTTGGTTGTGACAACAAGTTCTCTTAAACCTGATACAAGAGTCTTGTTCCTCCAAAGGACGCACACCTCATGCCATGGTTCCAAGTCTACTAAATACTAGCTATTGACAAGGACAAACATAAGTCGTTAGCATAGATGAACACACCTCTCCCATACCAGCACAATCCCTTGATCAATTCCCAATCCCAAAAATGCAAAAATCCTCCCTACAAATCTCAAAACCTTATTTCCTACTCCCATGTATTTTGAAAATAGTGCGACCACATCTGGCCAAGTGCCTAAGGATAATGCTGACTACTGGGGTGCTTTTGGTGTTTTGTACTTCTTTGTCGACACCTCTTGAGTCGATTCCTCTAGGCATCAACAAAGAGTAGCCAATGAAAACACCACAAAATTTTGGCTAGCACATTCAGAGAGAAAATAAAGCTAAGTCATGATGATCCCCAGCATGACCAAGCTCTAGAGCATCAAAACAGCATCGAATGGAGCATAATTGAAAAGGCAAAAGTTCCTCGAGATCCATAGGTGACTACATCAGCATCTGGCATCAGGAATGTCAAGTTTTGGATTCACAATACTTGGTTTTGACCAAGTGTACTCTGTTCACGCTGGGCTATACGCTGGCCAGCGTACAAACCAGTGTATGGCAACTTTTGGGCCCAAAAAATGAGTCAAAACATGCCAGAATTGAGCATCTGGACCCCCATGGCCTTCCTTAAGGTCCCCAGCAGCTCTCAGCCTCCTGAAAATGCACTTTTAGGTCCTAAATGATGCATTTTCATGTGTATACGCTAAGCACACCTTCGTATACACTGGCCAGCGTATAGCCCAGCGTATACCACCAAAAATGGCCCAAAACAGGCACCAAAGAGAAGGAATTTCACCTAAAATTGACTCTTGGAGGTAGGGAAACTATTGGGCATAATCATAGGCACCTAAAAATCAAATTTTGACCTTGAAATGATGCATTTTCAAGCGTATACGCTGGGGACAATCTTGTATGCCCTGACCATTGCATAGCCTAGCGTATACCACCCAAAACAACACCAAATCAAGGCAAAATCAGCTCAAATTTGACATAAAACACCCTCAAGACATGAGCCATGTAAATATCCAATCACAATTTGCTTTGGAGGTTAAAATTTACCCCAAAATGCATCATTTATGGTCCATACGTTGGCCAGCGTATGGAGCGTATACGCCAGCATACACACGCTAGATGCCCAATCTCATACGCTGAACGCTATACGCAGATGCCAACACACGCCAAATAATTTCAAGACATGTTGAGGCTAAAAAAATAGGCTAGAGCATGAATCCAGAAGCCAGAGACATCATTCTTGTTGTAACATACAAATTCTTTTGTAAAGTTTAAGTTTTTTGAGCATTCCAAGCCTATACGCTAGGCATTCATATGCCAGCGTGTACGCTACATGCTGTACAGTTGTAATGTATCCTGCACTCGGTCAATGCACCACCTGTCTCCCGATGTAAATTTTTCTCGCCTCACAGCCACTCATCTCCTTCTAGATCCGAATCTAATGCCCAAGATCTCATAAAAATCCTGATTTTTCACTAAATCTAGGTTGGCAATTTTTACAAAGGGACAAAAAAATGGAATTTGGTACACTTAGCAAATCTTTACATCAACCTCTATACACTGGGCATCAGACTTGGACACTGCATTTCCCTACAACCCAAAACCTGCATCTTCCAGCACACGTCATCACCCACCGGGGCTAAACGTCCACCTTGTGATCAATCCACAACTGCGTTCTGATCGGTGCACACTGTAATCATTTTTCAATACAAAATAGTTTATATTTTGCCTAGATTTATTATAGTTTTCTTTATTTCTCCATTTTACATTTACATTTCCATTTACATTATTCCGCCTGTTTACATTACCGTTTACGTTTAATGTGCATCGTTTAAGTATAACCCAACACATTGAAAAGTGCATGCATTGGGGAAGTCCTCGTTTGATCTATGCAAAGACCATTCAAGGTACTCTGCCTTCATCCATTCCAACTTGCCCTCAAGCAAAGGTAGGATCTTCTATATTTCTTCTGAGGATCTCCCGGTGTTTGTTTCATTCCAGCCTTGCACCGACGATTTCAGACAATACATCTGCGAATCTCCAGGTGTTGTATTCATAGTGCTTGGGCAGCTAAGAGGCCCCTAAGTAACCCCTCATACTCTACTACATTGTTTGTACAAGGAAACACAAAACGATAAGCAAAAGGTTGTATTTCCCCGAGGGGAAGATGATGACGGTAGTTGCACTACCCCCTTGCATGGTCGAGGCACTGTCGAAATGTAAAGTAGCCTCAAGATGTGGCAAGATGGCATGGATAGTGCTAACATGCTCATCTGGAAATTTGGGATCTATGATCACCTGGTCATCAATGGGTGAGGTCATAAGTTGCGTCGTTATGGCTTAACCCTTCATTGACAACTGGCTCACATAATGCAAATCAAATTCTATGGTTATTGCTTTCCATTGGGCTATACTACTACTTTCGTACAGATTGTTTGTGATAGCTCGGAGTATGTTGCTCTTAGAAATAATGTTAATCTTGCTACGAAATAGGTAGTTTCTTCACTTTTTCAATGCAAAAACTAAGGCAAGGTAGTTTCTCTCTACCTCATTGTATTTTGCTTCATACGCTATCAGTGCATGACTTAGGTAGTACACTGGTCTCTCAAAGCTGTCTTCTCGTTTTTGACATAATAGTGCCATGATAGATGTGTCTGAGGTGGCAAGGTAAATGAAGAAAGGCTTATCCATTTGTGGTGAATAAACAATTGGGAGGTGCAAAATCTCTTTTCTCAAATCATCAAAGTCTTGTTGGCATTGAGTTGTCCACTCGAAGTTAACCCCTTTCTTTAAAAGATGTTGCATAGGGTGTAACTTGTCAGTCAACTTTGCTATAAATCTTCTGATGAACTATACTCTACCTTGTAACCTGCACAGTTCTTTAAGATTTGTAGGAGGTGCTAGGTTAATGATGGCCTTAACTTTGTTAGGGTCCACCCGTATTTCGGCCTCCAACACTATGAACCCTAACATGCGTCCGGTTCTCACCCCGAAGACACACTTTTTTGGGTTAAGAAGTAAGTCATGCATTTGACGACACTTGAGAACTACACCTAGATTATGGGGATGATCAGCGGCCTCTTTAGATTTAACCACTATATCATCTACGTAATCGTTTAGCGTTTCTAAGATGTAGTTGCTAAAGATGTAAGTTATGGCTCGCTTGTAGGTTGCTCCGGCGTTCTTGAGCCCAAAAGGCATCATAGTGTAACAAAAGGTACCACATGTGGTCATGAAGGTTATTGTTAACTGATGCTTTGGGTTAATGTGAATTTGGTTGTAGCTGGAAAAATCATCCATGAAGGATAACAGAGCATGACCAACCGTAGTGTCGATGAGTTGATCAATACTTGGAAGTGGAAAATTTTCTTTAATTGTTGCCTTGTTTAGATCCTGGAGGTCTATACAGATTCATATTCCTCCCATTTTCATAGAAACTACAACGATGTTAGACACTCATTCCAAGTAATCAACTGCCCGAATGAAACCAGCCTAGTATAGCTTAGTGATTTCATCCCATACGGCCAATGCGATCTCTTGTTTAACCTTGCAATCCTTCTGCTTAATTTCTTTCATGTGTGGGTCTAAGACGATGTTGTGCTGCATTAGCCTTGAATCTAAACTTGACATGTCATTGTATGACCATGCAAAGACTTCAGTGTTATCCTGCAGAATTTTAGCTACATCTTTGTGTGTCTACGAATCTAGGAGGGAACTGAGTTTTAATGTTTTTGCTTCCCCCCTAGATGTTGTCACAATCATTTTGATGAGAGGATCCTTAATTACATCCCTAGCCTCTAAATACAGGGCTCAGACCAGATGCCTAGGTCAATCTAGGGATGCTTCCAAGGATGCCACAATGATAACTATGGGTGATTTCCAGTCTATTAAATCTGGGTTCAGTTTTCTTGCAAGTTTGCCATGCAGACCTGTTGAAGCTAAATGTGAAGTGAGATCATGATCGATTTCCATTCTTGCTCAACTTGCCAAAATGAGATGAATGTTTGGTCTAAGGATACCTACTTGTGGCAATTGTGCATAGGGAATATTTGAAAAGTAGCAATGAGATGTAATTGGTAGGTGCAAGTATAAAGTATGATATCAAGTTTTAAAATTTGCTAGTTTAAGGTCGTGGTGGATTGTTAAGACATAAGAATGCAAAACTGCTAATGTAAAAGTGTAAAACTGATGATGTAAAAATGCAAAACTGCTAGTTTAATGTCATTGCAGACTACTAATGAGTAAAGGGTCGAAACTACTAGTTTAAGTTCTTTGTGGACTACTTAAAATAAAAAAGTGTTAAAACTATTAGTTTAAGGTCTTTTCAGACTACTAGAATGCAAGGGTGTTAAACTACTAGTTTAAGGTCTTTGCGGACCGCCTAAAATGCAAAAGCGCAAAACTGCTAGTTTAAGGTCTTTGCGGACCGCTAATAAGATATTTTGTGAAGATGCTAGTTTAAGGTCTTTTCGGACTGTCAGAATGCGAAATGTGGAAGGTGCTAGTTTAAGGTCTTTGTGGACCACTAACAAGATATTTTTATGAAGGCAAATGGCTAGTTTAAAGCATGTCAATTCCTCCCACTTGGTCCCACCTGCGTTAATGCGAACAATGTTGCTACACTATGGCGGGCATGCTACGCTCCACAAAATACTCCGCATTGAATAGAGAGAGAGAATGACAAGTTTCCTTTTTACCATTGTAGCTATAAATAAGGGTTAACCCCTAGTAAACTCATCATTTTTATCATAACAACGTAGAGCCCACATTTGGAGAGTAGAGCCCACATTCAGAGCGCAGAGAGATTGTGTTAATGAAGAGCGAGGTGGTTCAACATAGCAACTGAGGAAGAGTCGACAAGAAAAACGATGGCTCCTAGGAAAGAACGCAAACACCTCACACTCACCAAGGTCAAAGAAGTAAAGGAAACCATAGGGCATGTGTTGCAAGCACGCGTTGCGGTGAGAGAGGAGACACCGTTGACCCAGTAGGCTACTATGCCTTCTCTATTTTCTTATGCATCTATTATTGTTTCTACCTTTTTCCTTGTCTTTTATATCTACAATTTTATTTAGCTATTCATGTTTTTTCTAGTCATCATGTTGTCATTATTTTGGCCCTTACACCGTCGTTGTTTTTGTTTTGGCCACGGTAGATGTACAGATGCTACGCTAAGGTTGCATGCAAGGTCGCCTAGACCACCATTGCTGCAGCTGTCATTACCGCATAGGCTTAAACGGTTTGAGCCACTTGGCATGGAAATAGCATAGTGTACAACCCTTAGGAGGGTTTGGCCATGTGCGTGATGTGACAGTGTAACACGTGTTCTATCACGGTGTGGTGCTAATCACTTTGTTAGGGCTAATCGCTTTGTTGCTACGCTAAGCTAATTTTGCTACGCTATATGTAAGATCCACTCAGACATGGTGCTAACATTTGCTATTATGTTATGCAGGGTAGCAATAAGGCTAATCTTGATTGTCCTAGAAATCCTAGGGGTCCTGTGCTGCATGAGTGAACCAATGATCAATGTTCCTCTACCCCATGCACGTGTGGGGAAGTAGGCAGTCTAGTTCCAGGAGGGAGCGTAGGAGTTCCTATAATTTCTCCTCCAACACTTCAATGTGATCATTTGGTCACACTTGGCAAAGGAGGTAGTGGCCATCATAATGGAAACCCTGTTGCCTGGGGAAAATTGGAGTATTCTAAGATTTTTAATGAATGGAGCGATTAGCAGCAGGTAGGGAGAAGGATCCAGTCAACGCCCTAGCAATTTGAGGCATTTGGCTTGGATCTAGGAGATGCCTGAGTATAATTGCTACCATCCCTACAACACTCTATTTATTTCACATCATATGGGAACGTGTTTCGAAAATCCACCAAGAACCATTTACAGTGTTGGTGGGTGAGTTTTGTAACCATGTTCCGCTACGTTATGCAATGTTTGCTATGCTAGCCAAATGTTAACAGTGTGTTTTTGTTACAATATTTTTGATCAACAAGAATGGGCTTCATGATGATATGGATGTGTTGCCCATAGCATAGATGGTGCTACGAGAATTTTCTTCTGCTGAGAATTTGTGCACAGGTGTGATAGGCCAATGTAGAGCTGAGTACAAGACCTACCCAACCCAGTATTCTAGACTCTACGATAGATGCAAAGAGTTTGGTTTGTTGGATGAGGGATGGGCACCCTTTAAACTAATCACCATTGAAGATTTCATAGTTAATCTTTCGCCATTCCCATTACCATTTAAACCTGGTAAGCTAAACAGCAAGCTACTGCATGTTTGAGTGTCATTCTTATTTTTTTCTACTACTTATGTTATGCCTAACTTGTTTTTTGCTTCTTTTTGCTTTTTCTTGTGTTCTTGTGTTTTTGTGCTATAGGGGTGAAAAAGTATCAAGAGGTGATATTGATTACCTCTAGGAACTAGGAGGCCAACATCTACTTCAAGTATGGGGAGGTAGATGAGAGCCAACGTTGGATATGCAGTGTAGCCTCGAAATCCCTGATCAAGCACCTTCAAGATGCTGGTCTCATGGATCTGTTTCAGGCCCTAAACCCAAGTGTCCCTACCATTGAGATGCTTGTCCTAGTAGACTCCTTTCTTGAAAAGGCAAACCGCTTCTGCACACATATACACGGTGTGCTAGTGATCCTTGAAATCAATGACTAGCTATTCATGGACCTTTTTGGTGTCCCTGCTAATCGTATCCCTATAGGGTCAAAGACCAAGAAAGAGGTGAACCATCAGAAGGAGGACATTGAGGAGTGTCTAGGGATTGTAAAAGGGTGAAAAGGGATCCCCATGGAGAAGGTTAAGCTGAGAGAAACAAAGAGATTTATCCCATCTTCCGTGCCCATGTTTTCCCCAAGCTATGTTCCCAAGGAAAGATCATTGGGATTGAACAAGCTTGGGTGATGTGGGAGGTCATGGAAGAGGGGGCCCACTACAACTAGGCTAGGCATTTGTGCAAGGGCCTACAAACCAAAATGGTCACACTTCATAGGAAGTAAGAGTCTCATTTCAACATGCACTATGTGTTTTACATAGCTTGCTTGCGGCGTTTCGTGAAGTTTTGGTAGTCCATGAGAATGGAGTCTGGGTCATGCAAGATCGCAACCAGATTTCCAAATTGTGGATCTACCAAATCCTCTAGACCACCCAATCCCAAGATCCCCCAGAGGCTATTGGGGAGTCATTTTCTATGATGACTAAGGATTGAGTGGCCTGCAACATTCATGGCTAGGAAAGCGTGGGAGAGGCACCCCCTGCTGCTACAGTAGCGTATCACAGGGGAAACATCTCATCACTGAGATAGTAGCCACTAAGTTGTGACGAAAGAGGCCTCCTCTAGATGAGGAACCTTCCCGTATAGTCAAGGAAGGAGGACTATCACTGCAATTTAAGCTACGCAGGACACAGCCTCCCATCGGTAAATTCTCTTCTTTGTGCTTGTCTCTTCTCCTTTTGATTAAATTCTTGCTACGCTATGCTATGCTAGGGAACATAGCATACCATAGCACCTACTTTAGGTAATGTGGTTTAAGCTATAATGTGAATATGTTTTTTTTTTCTACTAGAGGAAGAAGAAGAAGAAGAAGAAGGTGAAGAAGAGGTGTCAGCCCCCAAGGTGGGGGTAGCAAATAAAGATGCGGAGGGCCTAGTCATAGAAGAAAGGGCTCCTGTCAATAATGAAAATCCTACTACTAATGAGAAGGACATTTTTGGAGATGAAGAGGAGTCTCCTATGGATGAGGAGTGTGTTGGTGCCTTGAAAAGAAAGGTGCTAGTAAATAAAGAGGAAGCCCGCATCAGCCAAAAAGGGACTTCTATCAAAGGTCCCTATGCCGAATGCAGCCCAACGTTGGGAGAGAAGTCAAATGCTAAGGGTGCTGCTATAGTTTTGAGCCAGAAAAGAGGGGAATTACAATTAGATGCTGGTGAATTTAACAATATATTCAATGATATGTTGATGGAAGATTCCCCCGTTATCACCCCCGAGGGTTTACTGGGTAGGATCCCTTACACTATTGTTTGCGTTACTTATAGCTTTATTGCAGTCCATCTCAGTCATTATTGATGTGTTTGGTTGCATAACAGACACCACTTTCAATGCTATAGGACCTCCCCAACAACCATGGGCCAAGACCCCCAACAAGCTTACATTCATGCAGGGGTTCGTCGATGACATGATCAACCATCTTAGGCAAGTCAATCTTGAAGTGGGTAAGTAAAGTAGCTATACTAGGCTTTTGGGGGTTGCTACGCTAGCCTTCATGAATTGCTAACTTTGCTACGCTAGTGTGACTAAGGTACTCTTTGTGTGGTTACAACCTCTCGACTCAACTGGAACCTGAAACAGGCATTGCAAGTAGGTGTCGTGCCTACATTCCTGCCCAAAGTGGTCGAGGTGCCTCGTCGCATATACGACGAGGCTAGCAAATGGGCTTTGCACTCGGCACACTCCTTGTGGCAGTGTAGGTATGTCAATGAGGACTTATGGAAATGGGTCCAAAAAACTAAGAAAGAAAAGGCCGAATTGAGCACCGAAGTGGAAGACCTCAAATCTAGGAACGAATTCCTCATGGCCCGTGATACTAATGATGGCAGTAGGTGCACGACTATAATAGATTATGCTAGATATTGGATAGTTGTGCGACACAACAATGAAGCCAGCTAGGAAATCATAGAATAACAAATGTAGATGGACCTATTAGCCTAATAGAACTAGGACTGGAAAGACTCTAGTGCCAGAGTTTATAAATAGGGGCAGTCCCAGAAGAACCATAAACATATGTATAAACTAGAACGTGCCACCTATCGTAAACTATACCGAGATGCTTCAGTTAAGGTGTTTACCCATGAAGCATTCCTAAATTCCATTGGTGCTATTGAGGCTTATAACAAGTTCATGGAGTAGGTAACAGTTAGTGAGTCTTCTAAATGGGAAGTGGATATTCCCATAGGTGAGACCGCTATCGCCTCCTTTTCTCCTGAACCGCCAAGATGGACAACCGTCGAAAAGAATAAAGCTACTGCAAATGCTAAACAAAACGATAGGCATTGGGCAAATATCACAGAGGAGGAGGTCTGGCATCCCCTTGAGCTCAATTTGGATAGTATATTGTTTGAAGCAAATGCGGGGCCATCTCGGGTTAGTCACATTTTTGCTATGTAAAGGCTTATGCTCTATCCTAGCTTTCATATGTTGCTCTAGATAACTACTTCACTTTTGCAATGCAGATCCCAAATGAAGATGCAGGGCCCGTAGAGGGTAGACATGAAGGGGCAAAAGAAGGAAGTGTAGAGGAAGGCGATGTGGAAGGGAATGATGCTGAAGGCAATGGTGTAGGCAAAGATGATGTAGGTGAAGATGACCCATGACAACATGGGGTTTTTGAAATTTTGAGTTTTTTTACAAAACTATTGAAAACATTGTTTAAGTAAAAAAATATTTGAATGAAAAAGGAGAATTTTGGAAAAATAATTGGTTCTATGTTGGCTTATGCATTGTCTATGTGATCGATTTTATGTTAAGTTCTCATTTTTGATGTTTTAGTTTTAGGCCATTTCGGGCTATCGCTAGTTTTAGGCCATTTCAAGCCATTGGACATGTTGTAAATAGAAGAAATCCTACCACTTTTAGGCCTTAGCTGGCTGTATATAGTTTTAGGCCATTTCGGGCCATTGCTAGTTTTAGGCCATTTCGGGCCTTAGGATGGTAGCATAGTTTTAGGCCATTTCGGGCCATGGGATAGTAGCGTAGTTTTAGGCCATTTCAAGCCATGGGATGGTAAAAAAATGATATGATAATGATTTAGAGAGCAGCTAATTAGTACCTAGCATAGATGAATGGATGTAAAACAAAAAGGTGGTAAGTGTACAAAGGATGGCAACTGGGCAAGAAGTAGTGGTGTTGCTATGCTATGTGTAATTGTTTCTTGACCCATCATGGATTGGGCAAGGCATAAAGTCGACACGCTTTGCTACAACCTTCATCTACATTATCGTCCGCTACTTGGAAGGGTAACTCAGCCCACACATTTTCATTTTCTAAACTGATATGCTGAGCTGACTCTCTTGTTAAGTGATTAGTATCTACACAGACAGGCACTTTTTTCTCAGAGGTTATGACCTACATTGTTGATAGCTTGTGTTACTACCTCATCACCATGGATCATCACCTCCCTACCTGCATAAGCTAGATGAATCTCCTGATGGATGGGTGAAGAGACAGCCCTAAGTTGTGCTAACCATGATCTCCCAAGATCAAGTTAAACTTGGGCATCTCTTCAACCATGATAAACATTGTGTTTGTGGGGAATTGGTCCCCTACCATGATGTCAATGTGGATCGTGCCTTTCACCATGACCTATGCCCCATTGAATGAATTTAAGCATGATGTTGTTATGGGTCTGATCTGGTCAACCAAGCTTAGCTTATCCATAATAGGGAAGGGGATGACATTTGTGGTAGCTCCATCATCAACGTGTATCCTTTGGATCTTATGTTGGCTGACCTGAATTGTGATGAAAAGAGGTGTTGTAGTCACTTGACCCTTTTCAGGGTCTTCCCTAATGGAATCATTGCAAAACGTTAGTTGGGGTGGCTTTGGTTCTATAGGTGCAGAAGGAAGCATGACCGAGTGGATCATCTTCTCTTCCGCTGGCATGTTCTCATCAACTGGAATTACCGTTAACATGTGGACCAAAGCCTCATAGTGTGTGGTAGATGTCATGATCAGGTCATACAGGCTCAGGGTAGTCTTTTTCTATTTTAGAGCTTGCTTGACCTGAGTGAGGGCACTCAAAAGGTCCTAGCCACCTTCCGATTTACTACCTTTCCCCTCTTCTATTCATCCTAGGAGATGAATTTCCTAAGGAGGGACAGTTTCGGGTCTGGGTTCAGAGCCTTTTGGGTGAGGTGGAGAAGACTATGCAAGCATGGCAACACTTCCTTTTGGTAATGAGGGTGTAGATGCAGGGGGTGAGGGCATAGTTTTGGAAGTACCTGGGGTGGTACGTTCCTTTGATGTCTCACTTGTGAAGCGCACTTCTTGTTTCCTAGGACGAGAAGGCTATGAAGTTGTCTTATGTGGGGCGGGGACTATTGAATGGCTTGGCCCCTTGATAACGAATGGAGCTAACTATGTTAGTGTACACAGTGGTGCGGTTTTGCTAATAGGTGCTACAAGGGTAGATGCCGAGGGAGGGACTCTTAGAACAAAAGGTT
Source organism: Gnetum montanum (assembly GCA_015680685.1). NCBI lineage: Eukaryota > Viridiplantae > Streptophyta > Gnetopsida > Gnetales > Gnetaceae > Gnetum > Gnetum montanum. The sequence continues at coordinate 109,327 of MNCI01016660.1, read as the reverse complement.
GCTACAAAGTTTGATTAGCCGTTGGTGGTATTGGTGTGCTACGCTGAGGCACACAGACCACAAACAGCTGTCGAGGCAGTCTAGGATTACTGTCAACATTGATGGTGTTGATGATGTAATAGACGTTGTTGGTGTTGAGAGGATTGGTGTAGACATGCAAGGATTGATTCTTGGGGCATACTGGGCTACTTTCATCTAGTACCAGTTTCCCTTGATCAATCATCCTTTGGATGTCATCTTTCAATGCCATGCAGTAATCCATGTCATGACCACACTATTGATGGTAGTCATAGAACCGCTCTAGCTTGAAACCCTTAGGAACTGGGAGCTCATTGGGAAAAGCCAAGGGGGGTTCCTACGGAGTTTGTAGTACCATTGATGCTTCCTGGCTCCTTCCTCTGACATCTGCTTGTGTTGGATGTACCCCACCACCAATAGTTTCTTCAAAATGTTTGAAGGCTTGACAGGCAGCGGGGTATAATTTGAGCGATCTTTACACTTAAATTTTAGTTTGAGTGGTGCAGATGTCTCAGGTGCAGATGAAGAAGGTTGCAGTGCATTTCCTTGCTTGGGCATGGGGTTAGTTGTAGGTGTGATTAGTTTCTTATTGTTCTTGTTACTGTTATTGGGTTTGGCTTCATTAGCCACAACGGCCACTGTGGCTGTTGCAGCCTTACCCTTATCCTTGTCCTTCTTCATAAAGGTGTTCTTGTATGCAACGTAGGCCAGGTCTTTGCTTGCCTCAACTGCATCTTGTATGCTCTTAGTCTAGGTGAAAGCCTAACTAAGAGTGTGCAAAGTGAGATAATACAGCTTAGACTTAATAAAGTCATTCACTGCACCCTTAAAAATAGCCAGTAAGTGGGCCTCTACGATGGGCTCATAGATTTCATTAAGGGTCATGCTCCAATGTTGGATGAACTTCTAGACTAGTTCTAACGAGTCTTATTTTATGCTCATCAGCTAATCCAGTGTGACCTCTGGTCTCAAGTTGTACTTGAAACGCATCATGAACTGGGTTAGAAGCTCCTCTAGAGTTGAGATGGAGGAGCGTGAAAGTACATGGTACCAGTCCAGGGCTTGTCCCATTAGGGACATGGAGAAGACATGAATAATCATATGTGGCCATTGTTACAGAAGAAGGAACTCAGACTTGAACATAACAAGATGTGTGTTGGGATCCCCCTCCCTGTTGTATTTTGTAAAGTGGGAAAGTGACATCCCAAGGGGTAACATTAGTGTAGGGACTACTGGGCTGATGGGATCATCCTGGTAGAAGTTCATGACTTGTACCATATCAGACCTGATAGCCTTCAGACATTTTATTTCCTTAGTAAGGGTTTGGATAAGCTAAAATGCTTGATCAAGACCTAGGAATGATGCAAACAATTGTGGTACCACTAGGGCAGCTCCCATCTGTGGAGTGGTAGGGGTAGCAACGTGACCCATTGGTGGTGTCGTTGGGGTAGCCCCTGTGAATGGTGTTGCTTGCATTGTCCACCACCCATTAGGTGGTGCTATTGAAGCAACAAACATGGGTTGAGCTAGGGTGTAGGTGGCTTGTGTAACCAGTGGAATAGACCATAGTCCCATGCTAGGTTGTACCGTTTGCGGGGCTTGATAGGTTTGATGGCAAATGTAGTGAGACATCTACGATGGTAGTGTAGCAAGAGGAAAAGTGAATGGGGTCCACTGGGTGGAAGGGCCTGGGCCCACCACTGATGGTGGGATAGGTGTAAATGTAGGAATGGACACAGAGATGGTATGCAACTGTGAGGTAGGTACTGTGTGAATGTGGGGCAGGGTAGCCGTGATTGACGCATGATGTGATACAGGTACAAACTGGGGAATGGTTGGCAGAGGGGTAGTGGTTGAGAATGAAATAGGGGAGTATACATGTTAATACACTGAGGACATGACATGGCTACCCATCATCGATGTAATCGTGGGTTGCGATAGTGCAGACGTGATCCTAAAGGAAGAAGCGGTATACAACGGGTTCATCCAAAAGGATGAAGTAGAAGGTATGGTGGCAGGGTTGGTTTGACTCCCCCCCTCAGATTGAGAATCCAGCTCCTCCTATCTATCCTGGAAAGCCTCTTCATGATGAGACACTGTGTCTTATAAATCCTCGGGCCTAGTCACTTGGATCAACTGATCTATAAGCCATTTTTTCATTTGTGTCAAAGGGATGGAAATGCCAAGAGTGGGAATAAATTCCTTCCCATTGCAGTAGGTGAACTCGAAGCTATGCTTCTCTTCGAGCTCTTATGCATCTAAGATCAAGTTTTCCTACACCTTAACGTAGAGAAAGTTGTATCGCTTATGTTGTTGGACCAAGTCGTCAGGTTCCCGATTTTGGATCCTGAGGGACCGACATGGACCCAGCACCAAGCTAAGTGGTTGCTCGGCACTTGTGATGCCTTGAACCAGAACAGGAACTTCAAGGTTCATGGTAGCAACAATGGTAGTTGAAGAAGTCATTGTTGTAAGGCTAAAAGAGGTGTAAACAAAGGAAAAAATAGAAGATCTAGGGATGATCTATGGCTTTATGTCTTGCAGGGTTCCAAAGGAAATGTCGGAGCGACCGATCTGTACCACACGATGCATAAACAACCTCAAAAGGTGTCAAGTTTATGCTAGTGCATGATGGGGTAAAAAATGCTTGCAAGACTACTATGAAACGAGTAGGTAAAATGGTGATCGAAGGCTTTATGTCTTGCACGGTTCCGAAGGAATCGTCGAAGCGACCGCTCTACAGCACATGATCCGTAAACAACCACAAAAGGGTGTCGAGTTTATGCTAGTGCATGTCAAGGTGCAGAACGCTTACAGGACTACTATAAAATATGGAAAGGGAACTAAAAAGGGCCTTCTTCTAGTGCCAAAAAACTATAGCAACTAAAAATTTCGAAGGCTAGAAACATCGAGAGGTCATTGGTCAGACAGTCTTAACCCTGGATCCGCGCAAGGGCTGTGCTGGACTAAGCAAAAATGGGGTGCCTTGAATAGTCTAGTTGATCAGACAGGGACTTAGTCGGTGTCACTAAACCTTTTGCAAATGTGTGATTTGAAAATAATGTTTATAACATAAAGTAATGATTATTATATGCAAGGAACAAAAACGATGTAAAATGCAATGATAAGTAGGAGAATAAAGTAGAATGGAGTTAAGAAATGCACTTCTTCAAGCTTACAAATTTACTTTATCAAGGTGGATATGATCAATTGCATGATGCTGGGAAGCAAAAAGATCCCAAAAGTAACCAAAGATGTTCAAAGCAAGCCAACTGTACGCTCGAACATGGATTCAGGAGCTAACGATGCAAAATGTTACAAAGGCAATAGAAAGGAGCTAACGGAATTCCAAATGGGAATGCTAACTATTTGATTTTTTTCAGCTCGCCAATGTTAACAATACTCAAGATTTCCAACCCTGCTAAAATTTTCCAATAGGTTTTCAATTGATTTTCCAAACAAAAAATGCCAACAATGCTCAAAATTTCCAATGCTTCTCAAATTTTTCCAACCAATTTGCTAACAACCTTTAAACTTTGCCAACCCTTTGAGTGTTGCTCATCGGGGTATTTATAGGACCAGGAGCACACGAGAGATGTGGCTTGGATACCATGTGTCCTGGACTGATGGTCTATGCTGCATAGACATGAAAAGCTGATTGATGGGCCTGCCACGCTGCAATCACATTGTCAAAACTAGAGATGCTGGGCTCAAGTATGCTAATGATGCAAACAAGGAGTGAACCACACCGATGTAGCATAGTTGCCTACTACGCTATGCTGCATTGTGGAGTATAGCCTGTTAGCATAGCATGGCTGCTTGCTATGTTATGCTATGCCCAATCGCCTAATATGCTGTGTTACACTGTAAATCATACATGTTAGCATACCGTGGCTGCTTGCTACGCTGTGTAGCATAGCATAGCATAGCCACTAGTTTGGAGAAGAAATTTGCATTGGAGTTAATTACAAGTGTTAGAAACCTTTGAACTGTGTTGACTGGTTTTGCATGTTTGCTATGCTACGTAGTGTAGCATAGCATAGTAGCTAGCCTTAACTGCGATTTGCACTTAATTTGTAAAAACTTACTTGAGGATCATGCTACCAATTTGCAACGTCTCTTCTCTACTATATGAAGTCTTTGAACTTGCTGATCCTGCATTTTGAGATGCCTTTTGTCATTCTTTGTATTGTTGCTATGCTATGCTATACTGTGTAGCGTAGCATAGTGTAGCAACCATGATAGCTTGCTTTTTGCTTGATTCACCACTTTTTAGGTAAGAGACATTTTGCTGAAGGAGTTGAAGTTGAAATAGATAGCTAATTCTGAAGGTCAGAGTGCTTGTCGAGTGTAGTTGAAATCACTGGACAAGCTAGGCCTATGTTTCTTTGCCTTTGCTACATTATGCTATGCTACACAGCATAGCATAATGTAGCATTTTTTCTTGCAACATTTCGTAGTTAATTGCCTAAACAACCATCTCCCGAGGCCTGCTACGCTACATAGCGTAGCATAGCATAGCAAACTTCTTAACTAGAAAACTTGCCAAAATGTTTTGTGTAGCTTGAACACCACTAACAACTCCATGCATCATTTCTAAGTAGGCTATTAGCTAGATGAATTGTCCTGGTGGGCAGGCTGGAGTGTCCGTCGGGCCTGTCAACACTGGGTGTAGAAAAATTACCAAACTGGACAGTCTAAACTCAGAGCATCCATCTCCTGATGAACTACCATGATGCTACCTAAATTCCAAGAACCTGGTGAAGTAAGAATGCCTTGAAAATTTAGGGTGTCTCAATGCCTAGGGTTGATGATGCTATGAATGCTCCTATGACAATTGGAAACATCAATGGTTGAAACACTGAGAGGTTAGCAAACGTATAGTCTAACCTTGAGTCCATGCGAGGGCTATTCTAGAAACGAAGATGAGGTGTCCTAAATAATCTTTTTGATCAAATAGGAACTTACAAGGTGAAACACCCCAAAATTCAAAGACATCCTTGCTTCACCAGGTCTTTGCAAATTGCACAGTGTCATGGCAGCTCTTCAGGAGATGGATGCTATGAAGTTTAGACTGTCCAATTTGGCAAGTTTTCTACCCCAAGTATTAACAGGCTAAACAAATTCTCTAGCCTACCCACCTGAGTAGTTCATCTAGTCAACAACACACTTAGGAGTAGTGCTCAGAACGCGCAAAACACTCCAGTGAGTTTTCTAAGTCAAGGAGTTTTTCTACGCTATGTAGCGTAGCAGACTCTAGAAGATGTTTGTAGAAGCACAGTGCTACTCTATGGTGTGCTACACAGTGTAGCACAGCATAGCAAAAGCTGGACAATCAGTCCCCTTGCCCGAGTCCAAGTCCTTTAGCAATGTCTCCTTCTGTCAGAAAGCAACGAACTTAGCCAAAATTAGGTCATGGTTGCTACTATGCTACGCTAAGCTACATGGTACAGCGAGGTGTAGCAATTTTGCAGAAGTTGACAGAAGGCATCTCAAAGGGTGGGATTAGCAAGTTCACAAGCCTCACAATACAAAAGGCAAAGTTTGCATATTGGCAACATTTTTACAACTAAGAACGGCTGCTACACTATGATACGCTACGTAGTGTAGCATAGCGTAGCGTAGTGTAGCGTAGCATAGCAAATCTGCGACTAGCAGTCACAACACTGCAAAGGTTTCCAACACATGCAGCAAGATGTAACACAAATTCTTTGCTTCAAACTAGTGGCTATTCTATGTTGTGTGGTATACCACAGCGTGATAGGATGCTATGCTACAAAGTATAGTAAGCCATGGCAAGTGGTTACATGACATCAATGCACCTCACCTAATTGCACCATTGCTTTGACAGCGTAATTATGATGTGGAAGGCCTATAATTACAGCATGATAGGCCTCACCCAATAGTCATGCAGGCATGTATAGCATAGACAGGTTAGCATAGGCCCAAGGCACGTGGTGTCCAAACCGCATCTTTTCCACACCCTTCATCCTATAAATAGCCCAATGAGCGATGCTTAGTGAGATTTTTTGGGGACCTCTAGCTTCTGGCACTCTAGCTCTCTTTTCGCACTTTCGGGTTCCCATTTTCTGAGCAATCTGGTAGGCTAACAATTTTTTTGGCTGACAAGAAAAAAGTTGGCATTGTAATCTTGGGCATTTTGTCTTGCTCTACACGTCTTGGTTACTCTCGAGATCTCTGCACTTCTTAGCACTATTCAACAAATTGTATCCATCTTGATAGAGCGAAGCCGTAGCTTCGAAGTGGTGCATTTTCGTAACTACATTTCACTTTGTCCCTTGTNATTCAGGGTGCCCCATACCCATTCCATCCAGCATGATCCTCTCGTAGATATGGAGTTAAGACTATCAATGGTCGACGACCCCTTGGCGTTTTTCCAGCCACCGATGTTTTTGGTCACTCTAGTTTTTTCTAGGACTAGAAGGAGGGCCTTTTGGTGCCCTTTCCACATGTCATGGTCATCCTGTAAGCCTTCTGCATCCTAATATGCATTAACGTAAACTTGACACCTGTCTATGGTTGTTTACACGTCGTGCGGTGCAAATCGGTCACCTCGATGGTTCCTCAAGAGCCCTACAGGACATAAAGCCTCCAATTTCCAGTTGACTTGCTTTTTTTCTTTTTCGGTAGTCTTACATGCGTTCTGTACCCTATTTTGCACTAGCATAAATGTGACACCCTTTTGCAGTTGTTTACGCATCATGTGGTACAGATCAGTCGCCTCAATGGTTCCTCGAGAGCCCTACAAGACATAAAGCCTTCTTGATTATTTGCCAACTTCTTTGCTCTTCCCATTCGCAAAAGTGTTTAGTTGTTCAATCTCTTTGATTTTTTCTGTTTGCAAAACTGCCTAGCTTAGTAACAATGGCTTTCGCAACTACTACTGTTAATACCTTCAACATTGAAGTTCCCATCATGGTTCAAGGTACCACTGGTGCCAAAAAATTGGTGAACCCGATGCTGGAAACACGTCGATCCCTTACGATCCAAAATTAAGGACTTGAGAGATTGGCCCAGCAACATGAGCATTATAACTTCCTCTGTGCAAAGGTTTAGCAAAACATGCCTTTGGATGTACATGAATTCAAAAGCAAACATAGCTTTGTGTTTGCTTATTGCGACGGGAAGGAGTTTGTTCCCACTCCCAATGCTTCCATACCTTTGACACAGATAAACCAAAGGCTGCTAGACTAGCTAATCTAGTTGGCTAGGCTTAGGGAGCAACAAGACACAATGTCTAACCAGGATGATACCTTCTAGGATGGATAGGAGGATCTCGATTCCCAATCCGACGAGGGAGGTCAAACCAACCATGTTCCTATCCCTCCTACCCAGTCCTTCTGGGCCAATCCGTTGTCTGTCACGGCTCCCTTTGTCATCACACCTATGCTCCTACAACCTACAACTATAACTACAATGGATAGCCATGTCACCTTCACAGCGTATCAATGCCCTTATTCTCCTATTTCATTTACAACAACTATTCCTCCACAAACTGTTCATCAATCCATTCCTGTAGCGCATCACATACCAATCATGGCTACCCTACCACATGTTCATACGGTACCTACTTTGCAATCGTATGCAACTTCCATTTCAATTCCTATGTTCACATCTGTTCCATCCACTGCGGCAGGCCCAGCCCGTCCACATGGTGGACCCCATTCACTTCTTCACCTATTCCACAACTGTCGCAGATGTCTCATTATGTTCGCCCTCAGACCTACCAAACCCCACAAATAGTGCAACCCAATGCGGGGTTATGGTCTATTCCGCTGGTGACACAAGTGGTCTATATGGCAACACAACCCATGGTTACTACTCCAACCACACCACCTGCTGGGTGGTGGATAGTGTAAGCATCACCGCTTGCGGGGGCTACCCCAATGGTACCATCGATGGGTCACACTGCCACCCCTGCCATTCCACATATGGAAACTACCTATATAGTTCCCCAACAGTCCACAACGTCGCAAGGTCTAGACCAAGCGTTCCAACTCATCCAAACACTCATTGAGGAAATCAAACGCCTCAAAGATATTAGGTCTAACACGGTATAAGTCATGGACTTTTACCAAGATGACCCTATCAGCCTTGCAATCCCTACTTTGACATTACCCCAAGGGATGTCTCTTCCACACTTCACGAAGTACAATGGGAATTGGGATCTCAATGCACATCTAGTTAACTTTAGGTCTAAGTCTCTCCTGTTGCAATAATGGCCACACACGATCATTCATGTCTTTGCTATGTCCCTATCTAAGAGAGCCTCGGATTGGTACCTCGTGCTGCCACGCTCATCTATTTCAACTCTAGAGGAGCTTCTAACCAAGTTCGTGACATGCTTCAAGTATAACTTGAAGTCAAAAATCACACTGGACCAGCTGATGAGCATGAAGCAGGAGCCTCTAGAACCGGTCTAGAAGTTCATTCAGTGATGGAGCGCAACCCTTAATGAAATCTATGAGCCCATCATAGAGGCCCACTTGTTGGCCATCTTTAAAGATGAAGTGAATTATTTTATCAAGTCTAAACTATACTACCTCATCCCTCGCACTCTTAGTCAAGCCTTCACTCAGACTCAGAGCATACAAGATGCAGTCGAGGCAAGCAAAGACCCAACGTACATCGCTTACAAAAACACCTTCACAAAGAAGGATAATGGTAAAGCCCTAACAACCATAGTCGTCATTGTGATGACCAAGGCCAAACCTAAACTGAGTAACACTAGTAACAAGAACAACAAGAAACTGACCATACCCGCAGCTAACCCCATGCCCAAGTAGGGCAATATGTCACTACCTCCAATTCCTGCACCTAAGACATCTGCATAACCCAAACCAAACTTCAAGCATAAAGATCACTTGAAGTACACCCCACTACCTCTCAAGCCTTCAGAACTTCTAAAGAAGCTATTGGTAGTGGGGCACATTCAACACAAGCAGATGTTGGAAGAAGCAAGTACGAGACATCAACACTACTACAAGCTCCTTAGGAACCCCTCCTTGGCCCTACCTAATGAGGCCCCAGTTCCTAAGGATTTTAGAATTGACAGGTTTTGTGACTATCACCAACAGTGTGGTCATAACACAGATTACTATCTAGCATTGTAGGATGATATTCAGAGGTTGATCGATTAGGGAAAATTTATATTGGATGGAAGCAACCCAGTACACGTTGAAAACCAATCTATGTATGTCTACAGAGAGCCCCTCAACACCAACAATGCCAGTTACATCATCAATGCCATCGGTATTGATAGTGATCCTAGGTCACCCCAATAGCCATTCGTGGTCCATGTGCCACAGCATAGTGCACTAGCACCAACAACGGCTGGTCAAAGCTCGCAGGAGCTATTCGTCCTGAGAGTCCATCCCCAGACATCCATCTCTTCGCCACCTATTAGCAAAACTATGCCACCTGTGTGTTAACACCATTAACTCCTTTTATCATTAGGGGGCAGATCCGTTCGACAACCCCTGCCCTGCACAAGATAGCTGAGCAACCTTCTCATCCTAAAACACAAGAAGTGTGCTTTGTGGGTGGGACGTCAAAAGGAAACACAACCCAAGGCATTCCCAAGCCTACTTCTCCACCCCCTACGTCTACGCCCTCATTAGCAAAGATGAACATTGCTATAATCATATAGTCTACGCCGCCCTGCCAAAAAGGATCTGAGCCTACATCCGAAGTTACCCCTCCTCGGGAAATTCATTTTTTGGGATGAATAGAAGAGGAGGAAAGCGTTGAACAGGGGGCAGCCAAGACCTTTTGGATGCCTTCACTTAGGTCAAGCAAGCTCTAAAACAAAAAAATACTACACTAAGCTTGTATGACCTAATCATGATGTATTTCCCACATCGTGAGGCTCTGATCCACATGTTGACAGTGATTCCAGTCAATGAAGACATGCTAGTGGAAGAGGAAGTGATCCACTCGATCATGCTTTCCTCTGCACCCATAGAGCCAGAACTATCTCAACTCACCTTCTATGATGACTCCATTAGGGAAGATCCCAAAAGGGGTTATGTGAAGATAGTGCCTCTATTCATCATAATTTGGTTCAACCAACACCGGATCCAAAGGGTACACGTTGATGATGGGGCTACCATGAATGTCATCCCTTTCCCTATTGTGGACCAATTGGGCTTGGTCAACCAAATCAAACACACAATGACATTGTGCCTGAGGTCATTCAATGGGGCATGCATCCTAGTGAAAGGCACAGTTCACATAGACTTCGTAGCAGGGGACCAGTTCCCCACAAATGCAATGTTCATCGTGGTTGAGGAAATGCCCAGGATTAACCTGATCTTGGGAAGATCATGGTTGGCACAACTTAGGGCTGTCTCCTTACTCATACACCAGGAAATCCACCTACCATATGTGGGTAGGGAGGTGGTGATCCATGATGAAAAAGTAGCAGCGTAAGCAATCAATAACATAGACATGGAGCAGGGCTCAGAGGTCATAACCTTTGAGAATGAAGTGCTTGTTTACACACACATTAACCACCCAGCAGGAGAATCGGCCTAGTAGGCTGGTTTCCAAAATGAAAGTATGTGGGTTGAGTTTCCCTTCCAAGCATAAGACAATGATGCAAACGAGGGCCCTAGTAAAGCACCTCGGCGTTACACTCCACTCAACCCACGATGGATCAAGAAGTAGCTATGTATAGCATAGCAATGCAACTTCTCCTTGCCTAGTTACCATCCCTTGTACATTCACCACCTTTTGCTTTGCTAACATCCTTTTGGCATGCTACGCTATGGCTCAAAATGGCCTAAAACTATGCTATGCTATGGCCCAAAATAGCCTAAAACTATGCTACGCTATGGCCCAAAATGACCTAAAAATATGTTACGCAGAGGTCTGAAATGGCCTAAAACTAGCAAAGGCCCAAAATGGCCTAAAACTAGCAATGGCCTGAAACGGCCTAAAACTAGCACGTGAAAGCATGAGCATTCTACATGAAACACAACACATATACAATCCACAAGTTATCATAGAAGCAATTTCTAATGCATACTATCACATAATGTCACACTCAACATGCACTCCATATATATTACCAAAGATGTTATCATTCCCTTCACCCTCTCATCCACACTCTAAAGCCTAGCCCCCAACATGATCCTTCTACTTCATATGCTATAATCATCATGCCATTGAAATCCTCACAACACCATCAAAGCAAAAATCATTGTAGCTACCTACAATCCTACATGGCACTGTAGCTAAGAAATCCTACTCTACCACTCTCCTTTTTTGTACTACCATCCAAAATCCCTCACATTATCAAACCCTAGTATGCAAAGCTTTCTTTGTATCTACATTATGCCATTGACCAGTCTATACTCCTTTCCCTTACGTAGGTAAAACTCCATCACTATGCTCATTGTGCAATCCATACCTACTAAATCTTACACCATACCTAAAACACAACATGCATAATTATGCATAGAATGCCATAAAATCCTAATGTTTCATCTTGCATGTGTTAGCCCATACTTTTCCTAATGCTAACCTTGTTCCTAAATACTAGGTTGTGCATGCCTTTCATAACTATCAACCAATACCACTGCTAAAATATCAACACTAAGATGTATCCCTACCATCAACATCATACACAACCCTATTCTTTGAAACCTTCTTTTAAGAAAAATTATAAAACCAACAAAAAAGTGTAAGGTGGGAACATTCACCTTAGTTACAATGGTGCATATTTTGATGACACCTCCCTTGCCTCCATTGTGAATCTTCCATGATATCCCCATGGATCCCGGCCTTCTCTTAATCATGTGCTAGCCCCAACATGCTTCCCTCACATTTCATCATTTCAACATGCTCCAATAGAAAGTAGTACTAAGATGAAATGAATGTACATAAGTAAAGTGTCTTGGTCAAGTTTCATTGACCAATTTATACTTCATGTTACATATTACACAACACATGGTAGCATTAGCATTACTACATCACCTAAGCACATCATCATGTCATGTGCTTGTGTTTTCTAACTACACTAACAAAACAATGTTTTAGAATTCAAATGTTTTCAAGCTAGATCAACATAGGATCCTTTCCATCCATCCCCTTTCACATCCAATCTCAAGTTAATCTTAAACATTATTGAAAATATCAACTTTATGATCATTTAATCATTAAATTTAACAAAATTTATCAATTTAAACATCATCAAAATATGCATTCTCCATGTTATCTCTTCATTAATTCTTGAATTCATCATGATATATTGTAGGGCATGGACCCCACCATCATTGTATGCTTTTCTAAACCACTTATCATAGATGAGCTTCATGGTCACATCACAAGATAACTCAACGAGAAATTAATTAACCTATCTTTACTTAATCCCTCAAAAACACTAATCTCATCTCTTGATTAAACCAAGGAAGGCCTTATTCCTTAATTCAACATAGCCTTTTTGAATCAAAATTCAATTTTAACCAACAATCCCCTTACCAAACTAGTTATCATCAACCACAAGAATGAGAACATGGTTTAAAAATTAGGGGTAAATTTACTTGAGAATATTAAAACCTTTTGCTTGGTCACATTACAAAAGAATTCTTGTTAAAATTATTACCATATTACAAGAAAAAATAACTTAAGAAGGTAATGTACTAAAGAAATTAATAATTTATGAAACATTAGTAATGTAAAGAACTTTGTAATCTACTATATCTTGATGGAACAAATCTTCTAAATAACTTAATTTAGAGCTTTTGGTTCTAATACTTATTCTTGAATCTTGGCAACTATTATTCTTAATTTCTTTACCAACTATACTTACTTATAGACTTGGTACAAGCCAAATATTTAACTTGATAAGGAGTCATTACTTAATACAATAACATAATTCAACAACCTTTTGTGAATCAAGATAATATGTAAATTATTTTCAAACACTCCTTAATTCATACTTAGTCTTTAATCTTGATTCTTCTGAATCTTGATCAACAATGTAAAGTGAATTTGAGATATAATAGAGATGTTGGAGGGTTCCTACTCTAGACATAACATTAAATTCCTTTCATAATCTTTACATTCTTTAAATATCAATTCTTCTCCTCACTTTAGATTATAACGAAGCAAAGTTTAAAAAATGATATTCTTAGAAGGCATCAAAGCATTGTTTAGTAAGGGCCTTTGTAAATCCATCATCTTTCTAGGACTTGATGGATATATATTAAATATCTCTATTTACTTTTTTTAGATAAAGTGTATGTTGATCTTAATGTATTTACTAATAAACTAGTTTTCAAACAACCTTGATTGTTGTTTGATTATCACAATGGATCATAATGGGCTTAGAAAGCTTAATACTAATCTCTATAAGTAATTGTTCAATCCATAAAACATCTTGAACTATTTCTCATAATGCATAGTATTTAGCTTCCATAGATAAAACGGATACTAATTGTTGCTTACTTCTCTTTTAACTTATAATATTCTGATAAATTTTAATTAAGAATGTAGTTTGGAAAATTTGATCAATGATATCACCAACCTAATTTTCATCTATATAGACTTTCATAACCTCTACTAACATAAATTTCAAGGCTAATCCATAAGATATTACACTTTCGATATATTTTAGGATTAAGAAGATGACCTGCATATGATGACAATTTGATTTCTACATTGCCATTGTCAACTGATTGACAACATATCAGGTATATTATATTATGTTTATAAGATACATAAGAGCATTATTAATTTTTTGATACTATGTAGGATCAATGATGACTCCTCGAATATTAATTTTGAATCAAAGAGTCATAGGAATATGAGTTTTTTATACTTCATCATCTTGTATTTATCTAATAAATTAGTTGTATATTTCATCTAATATAGGGTAATTTCATCTAGCTTCCATCGTAACTTCATTTCCAAGTAGTGGTCAACTAGACCAAGGTCAAAAATGTTAAATCGTAAGCATAAATGATGAGTAGTGAGTATCCCCTACTCCTAATCATATGAATCATAAGTGTATACATACAATCTAATTGAATGTTGTGGATGGAACTAGTGTGCTATCTAGATTGTTAAGCATTGATCATAGGTCACTATCTTCTCACTTAGACTAGTGGTAGCTTTATCATGTATGGTCTAGTCCAAAGTGAGGCTTATGATTAATGAGTAGTGAGGTATCCCTATGCTCAACCATACAAATACAAGTGTCATGCACGATCCAATAAAATTCCAAGGACTAAGTGCTTATGCACCTTTGTGGAACAAGAATGGGTTGATCAATCATTGTCTTCCCAAGCTTACTTGTATGTCACGATTGTATGGTAAGTAAACTTGAGGCATATGATTTTTATACCTTTTTTTGTTTTTATGTCCTACTACTAATAAGGGAGGAGAGAGATAACTAAGTAACTAATTTAATTTGACTACTTATTAGCTAGGCTCTAACTAATACTAACATCAGTATCATTTCTCGCTTGTCATACACATCCTAAAGCAGTACTACTAGGATTACCAAATGCTAATCGTCACTAGGTTACCAAATGTTACATGCATGCTCGAAGAAATCGTACTATGTGTGCTTACTTAGGAGAGTTTTAGGGTGAGAGAGAATCATTAATTAATTAAGGAAAGCATTAAGTAATAGTAATTAACATTAATTAGTATATTCTGAATGCTACAAGGTTTATCAAAAATTTTGTCTTTATTGTTGTACATAAGGTGTGCTTAGGTACACAATGCTTGAATAAATATCCGTTCACTTTATGACACCTACTGTAGGCATGCAAAAATAATTCTAACTCTAAGAGGGAGAAAAGGCAAGAGTTTGGGTAAGGGACTAAGACTAACTATGCAAACCAAGTGCACCCACCTCTTATTTATAGGCAATTAGGTAGGTTGCGATATCGCATATGTGATATCTAATGAAAGGCCACAATATCGCGTACACGATATCGTGGCTCATCATACAATGATGAGCAGTGAGGTATCCCTATGCTCAACCATACAAATACAAGGGTCCACGCATGATCCAGTCAAATTCCAAGGACTAAGTGCTTATGTTCCTTTATGGAACAAGAATGGGTTGATCAATTATTATCTTCCCAAGCTTACTTGTATGTTATGATTGTATGGTTAAGTAAACTTGAGGCATATGATTTTTATACCTTTTTGTGTTTTTATGTCCTACTACTAATAAGGGAGGAGAGAGATAACTAGGCTCTAACTAATCCTAACACTAGTATTTGTTCTCACTTGCCATACACATCCTAAACCAGTGCAATACTACTGGGATTGCCAAATGCTAATCGTCACTAGGTTACCAAATGTTACACGCATGCTCGAAGTGATCGTACTATGTGTGCTAACTTAGGATAATTTTAGGGTGAGAGAGAATCATTAATTAATTAAGGAAAGTATTAAGTAATATTAATTAACATTAATTAGTCTATTCTGAATGCTACAAGGTTTATCACAAAGTTTTTCTTTATTGTCATACACAAGGTGTGCTCAAGTACACAATGCTCAAATAAAGATCTGTTCACTTTAGACTCCTACTACAGGCACGTAGAAATAATTCTAACTTTGAGAGGGAGAGAAGACAAGAGTTTGAGTAAGGGACTAAGACTAACTATGCAAACCAAGTGTGCCCACCTCTTATTTACAGGTAATGAGGCAGGTTGTGATATCACATGGAAGGCCATGATATCGTGTAGACAATATTGCAGACATGATATCACAGCTCATCATACCCCCATGACTGAATGAAAACTTGTCCCTAAGTTTGTTACAAAATATTGGGAAGGTATGAGATTATTGACTGAATGAAAACTGACAACAACAGGGAATAACAAACTCAAAGTGCCTAGTGAATAGATCGACAAACATATTACAACATTGGTGTTCACACCCTTTGTGGTGAACATTGTACATGGATGACATCTAGACCTTTGCTTGATATCTTGAAGAGAAAGAGCGAGAAAAGAAAATGAGGTGTGTTGCTGCCAATGCTACGATTGTGCCCTCTGTTGTTTATCCATAACCATGCAACCAAACTTGTTCCCAATGTAAATATTTCGGTTCTAGTCCATATCAAGTGCTTCCTCCTATTCTAGTCTGTAGTTCATGTAATTACCATCTACACACACAACATAGTCACAAATGAGTAAGGATAAGTAAGCCAAAATGCAATTGATACCTTTCGTCGATATAAAGTGCATTAGCTGCGTTATGGTTATGGAAAAAACTGGGTTAGAGGTTTATTACTGATAACTACCCAAGGTGTAGGGGCTAGGCAAGTAATAGAATGGAGAAATTGAAAAATTTGGGAAAAACCTCCAATAGCAATAAGATGGAAAAATATAAGGAATACGAAAGATGGGAAAAAATAACAACGGCAACGCTAATAAAGTGGATGTCAAAGATGGGGATGAAACGAGAAATGGTTGATTGCAGAGAATGTTTAAGAAAAAGAACTTAACAATTGCACCAAAAAGAAATGCCAACGGATCCTCTTCAAAGCAAGCTCATGTCCTTTATGCCTTGACAAACACACAAACAAAAGATTCCATAGGCTCTAGGAATGTCATTTAGAAGTAAGAGTTAAAAACTTACCAACAAGGATTAACCAAGAAAAAACAATGCATCAACCAAGATATGGACTAATGATAAACCTGGTAATGAGGTGGAAAATGGAAAGAAATATGGACAGTAGAAATGGAATGAAATCCCAAGAGCAAAGTTGTGTAAATTCCCTTATGTATGTCATGGTTAATGTGATTAAATAGAACTCATTCCAAATCAGGACTTAAATGAACCATAGTCAGTGACCTTGCATCAATACACTTGGTCAATCTGTCCTCTTGAAGTAACAGGAATACCTCCACAAAGAGTCACCACCATCCCAAGGAGGGCGAGATGGAGAAGCAGGAAGCGAGAAAGGGCCTTAGTTAGAGAAGTAGGAAGCATGAGGAACATGTATTTCTAGTCCCATAACCAATGCTTGTAGCCCATATTACTTTATTATGTCTAAGGGGTGTGCTTTGAATTCCCAATTTTTTCCCACCTTTTTTTTCGTGAGAACCACACAATGCAAAGACTTCTTTTTATTCACTCAGCTTCCTGATATTTGTTCAATGGTATAATGGCAAAAAACCAAAGAAAAATCATCCAAGAACCCAAGAGAATGTCCAGCACAAATGAATTAAATCCCCCTTGAAGTCACACTATTTTCAACCATTGAGTCCTTCCTTTAGTTTGAAAAATACCAAGACACCAATTTATTAAGAAGTTGATTAGAAAAAAGGGACTGTATAGTTCCAAGCCAAGGGAGACCATAGAGTTGAATGGATGAATGGATGACGTGGACTCATTGCATGTTTTATCAAAAGAACCATATCATAATATCAACATCATAATTCAGAGGTAAAAACCAAACATTAGCAATCAATAGTATATAATTCAATCTATGATTAGGAGCACTTATTATATGATGACTGAAAGTAAATCAACAAAATAAAGAAATAGAAAAATGTGAATGATGGTGTAAAACAAAAATAAGAAAGATTAAAGAAATGTGTAAAACAAAAATACAAAAAAGGGCTAAGGACCTAGAATGGTTGCCATAGATGGCCATCTCCCCCATGACTAAGTTGGAAGGAGGAGATCCAAAATAGAGAGTAAGGTTGTTTACCAACAGAGGTAGTATGAGTACTAGCTATTCTAAGCTCATGGAAAGGTTTCATTTATTGGATTTTTACCAACAATCTCTTATCTAGGCTCTCAGGTTTATATATCATCATGACCCCTGAAGGAAAAGTTGCATGAATGACATAAGGTCCTTCCCACAACGTTTGAAATTTGGTATGTTGTGGCACATGTGTGGGATTCTAGTAGAGAACCTTATCTTCTAGTTGATATTTAACTCTTCTAATTCTTAGGTCATGACATTATTTATTGAAGGCCTTGTGTAATTCATTAGATGACACACGGTGGCCAATTGGTTCTCATCTAGTAGGTTAAGGGTCATCAACCATTTTTTTTGTGCTAGATCAAGGTCAAGGTTGAGGTCACATGCTGTGGATAGTGTACGGAGCTCAATTTGAATTGCAAGTGTTGGTAATTTACCGTACACTAACTCATAGGGAGAGTAGCCTATAGGGAGTTTTCATGTGTAGTGGTATTCCTAAAGAGCATCATTCAGTTTAGTTCTCCAATCTCACCTAAACTTGCTAATGGTTCTTGTCAATATCTTCATAATCTCCTTGTTGGTGACTTTGGCTTGACCATTCAATTGGGGGTGATATGGTGTAGTCAATTTGTGCTCAACCCCTAAGTGTTGCATTAATTTTTGAAAAGTTGTACCTATGAAGTATGTACCATTGTCTGAATTAAGAGCATGAGGCATACCAAACCTATTTATGATTTGTTGTTGAACAAATTATGCCACTATAGATGATGTACAATACTTAACAACAGCTACTTCTATGCATTTTGTAAGGTAATCAACATCAACAATTATGTAAGCTTTTCCATTGGACATTGGTGTAATGGATCCCATAAAATAAATTCTCCATATGTTGAAGGGTTCTAAAGGTTGAATTCATTGTTGTGGATCCTCCATTCTAGTAATCATCCCCCCATCATGTTGGTAGTGCTCACAAGATTGGATGTAATGATGGACGTCCCGAAACAATGTAGACCAATAATATCCTACAAGCAAGATCTTAATGGTCGTTCGTCTCCTGGCATAATGACCCCCACAAGGATCCTCATGAATTTCTTGGAGAACTCACAGTTGATCTACATTGGGAATACACCAGTAGACCAAGCCATCAGGACATACTTTGTAAAGTTTTCGATTGATTTCCATAAAATACTTGGCTCGGTGAAGAAACTGTTGTTTCTTTTTAGCATCAAACCCTTGTGGTCTTTGTTGTGTAAGGAGATATGTGAGAATGTTACTATACCAGTTTGTCTCCATGGTTAATTGATTATTCACTACACCTACAAAGAGGATTTCATCTAGGAAATAATCAAAAATTAGATATTCATCCTCTTTATTGTCCCATCGCAACTGAGATAAATGATCAGCAACTACGTTCTCGGTGCCTTTACGATCGATCATCGTAAGATTAAACTCTTGTAAGATTACAAGCCATCGTATGATGCAAGGGCTTACCATTGGTTTATTAATCAAGAACCCTATTGCACTATGATCTGTGTGCATGAATACCTTATAGCTCAAGACATAGTGCATAAATTTTTCTAGTGCAAACACTATAGCCATTAATTCTTTCTCTATTGTAGTGTAGTTAAGTTGTGCACCAGTGATACTTCTACTTGCACAATGGATATAATAAGGATGTTTTTGATCATCTAACTATGTATGTACGGCTCCTAAAGAAAAGTTGGATGCATGATTCATTATGTGGAATGGTCTAAACTAGTCAGGAGCTTGTAGAATGGGTGTTTCTACGAGCCTCTATTTTAAAGTTTTGAAGGATAGTTCGCATTCCCTGGTCCATTCGAAAGGTATATCCTTTTTTTTTAGTTTAACCAATGGTTTTGCAACCTTTAAAAATTTTTCAATAACCCTTCTATAGTAGCTAGTGTGTCAAAGGAATGGCTGGATATCTTTTATAGTTTCTAGTTGACAAGTAATTCCTTGGATAACTTTGATCTTTTCAGGGTCTACCTCTATCCCTGTTCATGAAATTTTATGCCCTAGTACGATGCCTTCTTGGACCATCAAATGGATTTTTTGCCAGTTGAGCCTTAAATTTGTTTTTACACATCATTTTAATACTTTCTCTAACCGATCCAATGCTTGATCAAAGTTTGCTCCATAGGTGGAGAAGTCATCCATGAAGACCTCCAAACCATTTCCTATCTACTACTAGAATATTCTTAGAACTAATCATTGAAATGTTGCAAGGGCATTGCACAAGCCAAAAAACATCTATTTGTATGCACATGTTCCCCAAGGACTTCTAAACGTAGTCTTGGCTTGGTCTTCTATGGCTATTTGTATTTAGTTGTACCCACTATACCCGTCCAGGAAACTATAGTAGTGATGCCCTGCGATGGTTTCTAAGACTTGGTTAACGAATGGCAACAAAAAGTTGTCCTTGAATGTTTCCACGTTTAGTAGCCTGAAATTGATGCACACCCTCCATTTGCCTCCCTTTTTGGGTACTATAACTAAGGGGCTAACCCATTCATTATCAGCAATAAGGTAGATGAACCTAGCTTTTATAAGCTATTCAATTTCTTCCTTAACTACTTGCTTCAGCTTTGGGTTCAATTGTCTCTACGGTTGTCTTCAAGGCTTCATTGTAAATCCTATGTTGGCATATCCTAGGATCTATTCTAGTTAATTTGGGATATGACCAAGTGAATGATTTCGACCATTTATTTATCACTTTCAACAGTCTTTCTTTTTGTTGAGGAGCAAGCTTCACGTTAATAATTACTGGATTTTCATTTTTAAGAAACATGTATTCTATACCAGTGGGCAATGGTTTTAGCTCAAGGGGCTCTTACTTAAACATATTAGGGATTTCCAACTTCTCCCAGTTGATATTCTCAAGGTCAAGACTTTTAAGTTTGCAATAGACTTGCTCCAATGTGTCTATGCTATTGATGTAAGTGCAAGTCAAGCCCTCAATTGGTTCCATGCATATAGTTAAATTTCTCTCTTGATCAGTTGTCAGCCACTAGGTGCCTTCCTATCTTGTGGCTACTACATATAGGCATCTTTGTATATCAGTCACTTGTGCACACTGAATGCATGCAGGCAATGTTAAACATTCCATGAACCATGACTTCTGCACGCAATTACACCCTAAGTCACTATATGCAATGCATGGAACTTTCTTCTTCTTGATCTTTCCTTTGATAGTTCCAAGAAAAGATCATGGATTCCTAGGCACGTGTCAACTATGCTTAGTAATGCTCTTTCCATTATGAATGGGAAGTCCCCCTTATTGTTGTTCACTTGAATCACTAGGAAGTCAACTAGATACAACCACCCACAAACAATGTTGACAATGTCCTCCACTAGTCCCAACAGGACAGTGATGGACTAGTCAGCCAACTCTAAACAAATGTTACTCTTTTTTAGTGGAGGTAGGTTCTAGGCCTTGTACATTTTGTAAGAAAACAAGTTAACACCAGAACCTAAATCCAAAATATCTTTGCATGGTTCATTTCCAGTGATTTGTAGATATATCAAAGGACTCCCAGGATTAGAGAATTTCCTAGGAAGATGGCCAGCTTTTATCCAATCGGTGATGGCATGAGTTAACATGATTGTATGTGTTGAGCATGGTTTTTGGATTGAAGGGAGCTCTGAAGCTCCAAGTGATAGTGAGGAAGTTGAAGAATTAGCTGCTTGTGGTTGCAAGGGCTTAGTTGGATTGTTGGTCCTATAGAAAGGTCTTTTCCTCACACGATTGTCAAAACCAACAGTACGTTGAGGGTTAACAGCCCTGGTGGCATTACTTTGTTGTGGCTCAGTAGGGAGTTCACCTTGCATAGCTGGAGCAGGTGGTAATGGAGTTAAGGGTGGAAGAGATGTAGCCAGATGTGAAGGATGGTATTTTTGTGGAACACCACCCCTAGGAGAAGGATTCCTATAATACTCACAAGCTTGGTAGTGGGGTTGAGGTGTAACGTGACCAGTAGAGTCACATGGAGAGATTGGCTACTACACGTATTATCCATATGGGTCAGGTTGTCGATAAGGATACTGTTGCCTTGGGGGTGGAATTCCCCATGATTGTGGGTACTACCATTGTTGATACTACTGAATCAATTATGGTGGAGTTCCACTTGGATAATACGTTAAGGGTTGGTGGAACTATCTTGAGTTACCTTAAGGATAAGGTAACCTTCGGGGTGTTTGCCTTTTGTTTAATCATGGGTTGAGTGCATACACCCCAAACACCTACAGATGTGAGATTATAGGCAACATCCCTTAGGATGGTCATATTGGCATATCTCGCATCCACTATCATTGACTGTATTTGAATCCACAACCTTCTTAATAATGAAAAATTTTTCCTTACCCTTGTTATGTGCATGTTCAGCTTCTCTCTTTTTTCCTTTTTCATGATCACTACCTTGCTCTCTAGACTCCTCTACTATTTTTAGAATGGTTTGAAATCTATCATATAGGGAATCCCATATTTGGTCTACCTTTGCTGATACTTTCGATGCTAATTTTTTGATAGGCAAGGTTCTCTTATTCACCATCTCTTTGAGTGGTGACTCTTCTTCATCCTCACAGAATCTTACTCCCCTCTTTAGGAGGGAAGGATCTCTATTATATTCCTCTACACTCTCTCTTTTTCTTAACTTGCCTTCCTCTTTAGTAACTTGCTCCAATAATCTTTGAACTTGATGGGTCCTAAGCTCAGATAGCCTCCCTTAGGCATACGTTCCAAGGGTTCTTCATGTATCATGCCTAAGCCCATCTACGAGATGGCGTAGTTGATCCCTCTGCAAATAAAAATGGCCAGGACAATGATATAATAGTGAATTATAACATCCAATGGAAACATCCAAGGGTTCATGACCTCCTTGCTTCCATACTTGGATTTGCTTTTGCAAGTTGGACACTTGGGAGTACGTCTGGTAGTTATCATTGAACAATTCTAACATGGTAATCCACCTACAAATGAATTCTTGTTCTAAGGATGGGTACCAGCTCTCCACTTCTTTGACTAGTGTCTATGGGAACAACTTAAGTTTTTGCCATTTCCTTTCTATATTTTGTAATACACATGCATCATGAAATTCTTGTAGATGATTTTGAGGATCAGCGTTGTACAACCCCCCCACCCCCTTCAAATCATGGGATGTTTTTTATGTCTAATCTCTTAATCCTACTATCTTTTTGGTGCCTTGTTATAATCCTAACAGCCCCAATTATGTCTAGCATACTTCAAGTAGCAAATAGGGGTTCATCGTGATTGTCCCTTCTATGGCGTCTATGATGCCTATGTTGTTCCCTACTCTCACTTCTTTCACGTTGTGTTTCCCTAAAGTTCCCTTTTCCCCTTTCTTGACTATTTTATCTATGACTCTCATTTTTCTTATCCTTATCCTCATGGTCTTTTTCTTTGTGACCGCATCCAGATCCTAAAGGAGAGGGTGAAGGAGATGATGAATGTGAAGAAGAAGGGATCCGTCACCATGTCGATGTCTGCTTCCTTCTCTTCAGTCGTTGTGGCCTCAATCGCAGTTATGATTAGAATGTCCATCTTTATCATGTGTTTGTGTTCCTTTTTTAGATCCTTTGTATCTGTCAATACCAAAATCCAGGTTATGGATAGTTGAGTAAAGATTCTGATACACAACCCCTTGCCTAAAGTTAATGGGAGGAATATCATTTTGTGGGAGGAACATCATTGTGTGGGTGACTACCTAAGGAAAGTTCACCACCCTCATTTTCTCTTAGGACATATGGGACATTTTGTAACAACTTTCCCTTCATGGATTCATGATTTCTCTCCTATTGTAAGTCCCTTTGACACTGTGCCTCAATGGGTCGATACTCTCTCGAGTCATGATCATGCACAATGTACTCTTCCTATAAGTGCTACATGCCAATTCATGTGAGATCACAAAGGAGCATGCCCAAGACTGAATGATCAAGAGGTAATACTATGTTACCTTCCATATCTTACCAATGCAGTTGTTCATCCTAGTGGAGAATAAAGGTAAAGTTTGATACATATTCATCGGGATGAACATATACTACTGTACTGACCTAAATCATCGATGCAAGGCTAGAAGGGAAACAAATACCAAAAGATTGTCAGGCAGACATAGCTGACCCTACCTTCGCTTGAGGGCAAGCTCAAAAAGTAAACGAAGGTAGAGTGCCTTGGATGATCTGCACGCAAATCAACCAAGGACTTCCCCGAGCATAAACTATGGCTTGCGCTGGGTTGTTCATAAACTGATGTTCGAAATGTAAATGGCGACACATGAAATTTAAACAGTATGTAAACAGAGAACTATATTGTAAACAAAGCATAAATTGAATTTAAAGTAGAGTAAACAATATAATGGCTGGCAAAATGAATTGTATTATATTGCATAGAAAAGGTGTGCACCGGTCAAAGCGTAACTGCACGTGTGGATGGCAGGTCAAGCGCCAAGCCTTGGGACAATGTGATGTGATGTGATGTAATTCAGAAGTGCTTGGATGTTGGGAGTCAAATGTGCCGAGCACCCAAGGATTGCTGGTTTTCTGTATGTTCTCAGAATTGCCAATGTATCCAATTGCCAACCCCTGTTCATGTGAATTGACAGGGTATTTATAGGACTAGGCTGGGCTCAGGTGCAGAATTCTAGAACGGAATCAACGGTTGGGATTTAACAAGAAAATAGATCAAGTGACACATGTCCAATGGACAGCCGTGTGTGAGTTGTTCATGTGCCAGCAAGCTACGTTTTTGACCAAGTACATTGCATTTTACAACTCATGGGTTATTCAAGCCCATGGAAGTACATATAATTTAGACCATGAGTGCTCGACATGCCCACAAATGAAGAAAATTTGCAAAGAAAATCAAAGGGATTGACTCCATCTCGCTTGAAACTTCTTGATCCCTAAATCGATTACTATAGGATGTCAATATAAAGGGTTTCATGGCTACTTAAGGTGGTTCTGTTCTACCAGAGCTTCCTGTGTGAATGGATGTGGGCTTCAGTGTGTGTTGATTTCAGCTTCAACATACTCATGCTGCATTCATGCCCAGCATTTTTCTTCAGTGTGTGTGTCCCAACATCCTAGCATCCCAATGTCCAGCATGCATACGCTGGACTCACATTGTATTCACGCCCAGCATGACCTTCAGTGTGAGTGGGGCAAAAGACACGTTTTGACACCAATTTCTAAATTTCAAAGCCTGATTCTTGAAGTGTAACTGCTTCCTGCCTATGTGTGATCTTGAGGTTGATGTATCTTATTCTTGAGCCTTTTTGGTAGGTCACGCTGGACTCACACTATAGTGTGCCCACAGCATGACCTGCAGTGTCACCTGCAGCATCACCTGCAAACACCTGTGAAAACATACAATTTTTGACTTAAAATTTAGAGATTCTGGAGGCTACAGTCTAGAGGTTGTCGATGGTGAGCCTAAGGATGATTTTCTCCTTTGAAAATATAATTGTTTTGACTTGATTTGAAGGCTTTGAGAGTTGGCCATGCTGGGGGAAACTTGCAGTGTGACCATAGTGTGCCCTTCACCTTTTGACTTGATTTTGATGCTGTTTGGAGTTGGTTACATTGGGGCAAGCTAGTTTTGACAACGTGAGCAACTTTCCTTAGGCAAGCTGGGTGTGAGCTCCATGCCTTAGCCAAATTTTACCTCTAGAATGCTGGGGAGGGCTTGGGTCATCCTCGTTTCAAAGTGCTAGGCCAAAATTAGTGGTGTTTCAACCACACGAAACTGTTAAGGGATTGGCAGATTATCATGTGTACTACACCTCCAATTGTTCCATGTATCAGACCTAGGAAATGAAACACTTTCATACGAAGAAGGAGACACAATTATCTATTTAGTGTGCAATGTATTCTTATTTATTATTTTTCTTTAACCAACCCCAAGGCTTCATTCCAACGATGTGAAAGATTTCTTATGTTCTGGTTAGCGTACAAACAACAAAGTCCCCAACAACAGTGCCAATGATGAGGGGTAAGGTATCCCTATGCTCAGCCATATGCATGTGAGCGTCCATGCATGATCCGGTCAAATTCCAAGGACTAAGTGCTAATGTGCCTTTGTGGAACAAGAATGGGTTGAACAATTGTTGTCTTCCCAAGCTTATGTGTATGTCACGATTGTATGGTTAAGTAAACTTGAGGCATATGATTTTTATACCCTTTTGTGTTTTTATGTCCTGCTACTAATAAGGAAGGAGAGATATAACTAAGTAACTAATTTAATTTGACTACTTATTAACTAAGCTCTAATTGATCCTCATACGAGTATCCATTCTCACTTATCATACACATCCTAAACCAATGTAATACTACTAGGATTACCAAACACTAATTGTCACTGGGTTACCAAATGTTACATGCATGCTTGAAGTGATCGTACTATGTGTGCTTACTTAGGAGAGTTGTAGGGTGAGAGAGAATCATTAATTAATTAAATAAAGAATTACGTAATAGTAATTAACATTAATTTGTATATTCTGAATGCTACAAGGTTTATCACAAAGTTTGTCTTTATTGTCATACACAAGGTATGCTCAGGTACATAATGCTCAAATAAAGATCCATTCACTTTATGACTCCTACTGTGGGCACATAGAAATAATTCTAACTCTAAGAGTGAGAAAAGGCAAGAGTTTGGGTAAGGGACTAAAACTAACTATGCAAACCAAGTGCGCCCACCTCTTATTTATAGGAAATAAGGCAAGCTATGATATCGTGTATGTGATATCACATGGAAGGCCACGATATCACAGACACGATATCGCAAATGTGATATCATGGATGCGATATCGCAGATGTGATATCATGGCTCATCAATGATTATTGGTGTTGTTGGAGCTTTAAACTAACTAAATACTAACATAGAAACTAATTATTTAATCTAATTAATACTAAAATTAAATCTTAAACTATCCTAAGGACAATGAGTGTCTATTTCTAGCTTGTCATACATGTCTTAAACTCACATACCCACTGTTGGGATTAATAAGTGTTATGCTACTAGGCAACCCAAGTAATAATGCGATTGGGATACCAAGAAAATACATATTTACACTCAAAACTAATCATGTTCATTCTACCAATTGATTAATATGCATGGAAATGTAAATATTAACTGAGTACATCGAAAGTAAATTACATTGAAAGTAAATCTATTCTAAGTCAAAGTACTACAATGAATATGAATCAATCTTGATCTTATTTCCATTCATGGAATGTGTCTAGGTACAATGCCACTCAAATAAGACTTTGTACAATTGACTTAAATCCACATTGTGGGAACTCACTAACTATTTGCTAACATTATGAAATAAAATTGCAAGAGTACAAGTATACTATTGATCAAATGATGTCAAATACACAATAGGTGCTTACATATTTATAGGAAAATATAAGCATTGCATCGATGGGGGTGCCTTAATACATTTGACTATGTCAACATGGATGCATTGATGAGGATGTTTCAACATAGCTAAGTTATAGCAAATGTGATATTGCATCTATGATATAGCATATGCAATGTAGCATCTATGATGTAGCAGCCAATTAAGATGCATCAACAGGGATGCTACAATGCAAATGTGGTGTAGCATCTAAAATATCTCAACCAACTAATACACTTGACAAAATGATGCTTCATCATATCCCATGACTTAGCTACCTAACATAATACATGTGATCATTAAATAATTCTTAAACTATATTACAATCTTTATTTCCATTTTTACCACCAATATCATCTACATGAAAGGTGAGAAATTTTTTCTTTATTCTTTTGTATGTATAGGTTGTTATCTTTCTAAGACTTCATGAATCTATAATTAATTAAAAATTAATTAATCTTTCAATATTATACTCTTGGTGCTTCTTTGAGATCATGTAATAATTTTCATAACTTACACACTAGCTTGTCATTCTTCACAAAACATTTTGATTTTTCCATATAAATTTCTTCTTGTTAATAACCATAAAAGAAGATAGAATTAACATTATTTTGATGAATTTTCTATTTCAACATGACAAATAGGAATATCATTATTGTGAATTTCATCATTCATGCTATAGGAATAAAAACTTATTCATTATCTATACTTTTAATATATAAATTTATTTTGTATCTAATCTTATCTTGTATTTATTTAATGTTTTTTCTTCCTTCAACTTAGTTGTCAAAACCCAATAATTGTTAATATATTTTTATTCTTTTGGGCATGATAATAACTCTCACACTCCTTGTTTTTCATCATCATAATTTCTTCTCCCATTGTATTTTTCTAATGCTTCATCATAAAGGCTTAGGTAACTATTTTAGGAATATCTTTATCTTGTATACTAATGTTGGTAATAATATCATTATGGTGAAACTTATAATCTTGGCTTCTTGTAAGTCTTTGTTCAACACTATCCAAATTGGGTGGGTATCAAACACTCTTAATTATCATTTCTCACTAGATCTTTTCGATTCTCCATCATTACTCCTCACATTATTATGAGGATTATTACTTCAATTATAGTATCCACAGAGGTATTTGATATTTCTTAATCTAATTTTTTGTCTTTGTGGTAATATTCATTTATATATACTTGTGAGTTATGATTAACATCACTATCATTGTCATCTTCGTAACTATTATTCTTAAGGTATTCATTGTTGGGCCTTTCTTTTAATAGTTCTTCTTCATTAAATAGTACATCACTTGTAATAACTAATTTAGATGACTCAAATTCTAGATTAAATATCCTTTTATATGTAGGTCATATCCTACAAAATATCCTTTTCTTACTTTTTGAATTGATTTGGTCTCAAATTAAATAATATAATATACTTTGCAAATAAAAATTCATAACTATCCTAAATTGGTTCTTCTTCCATTCCACATAATATTAGGAAATTCAAAACATATATGTAATGTTGGATTTTTGTTAACTATATGAACTATAGTTTGTATTGTTTCCTCCCAAAATATTTTGTCCAATTTTAATTATGCTAGCATACAACCTATCATCTCTCCATTTTTTCAATTCTCTTTTTCTACTACACTATTGTGTTTAGGGAAATATAAATCTTTCTTTTGCTAAATAATCCCTTCAATTATAAGATACTCATGAAACCCTTTATTTGTATATTTTGTTCCATTTTTAGTTTGTAATTTTATGATAGGTAAGCTAGTTTGTTTTTCCACTAATGCTTGAACTTCTTGAGATATTAAACTTGATAATATATATCCATACTTTATGTATGAAAACATGAATGTAAGATACAAAATACTTGGTTCCTCCCAATGATGTCAAAGTACCATACAAACCAACATCTAAATGCATTATTTCCAACTTAGCTCTAGTAGTAGTATTCCTTATATGTGGAAAATTCATTCTACTTTACTTACCAATGGAACACAATTTGCATAACATATTTTAACTTAAGTTTAGATTAGAAAACCTCGGAAAAGATTGTAACAATTTGTACATATATCTTTTATTCATATTGTCAACTCTCTCATGCCATAGTTTCTCTTCTTGGTGTTTATGAGATGCTACACAAATAACTTATTTCACTAGATGTAACTTCAATAATCCATTTTCTTTATTGATTTCTACTATTTTATTTTTTAATTCATCCTTTAATATGATATATTTGACATTCTTTCTTTGATCTTATTCAAAGATTATCTTATTTCCTACTTTCACCAGTTATAATACTAATAATAAATTATGTCCCTTTAGTGTTCCAATATAATGCACATTTTTTATCTATACTAGTTGATCTGCAATCTTCATGTTGATATCTCCAATGCCTTTATACTTAGAAATAACTCCTGTGGATGTTTTTGCTTCACTAACATTTATAGTACATAGATTCTTAAACAAATTATGATTTCCTTATACATGTTTGAAACATCCAAAATCAAAGTATCAAGTATTATGTTCTATCTTAGCAAATTTATCTTTATTCATTAAATTATTGATAATTGAGACCACTTTATCTTCAAGTAGATTTTCTTCATTCATATGATAGTTTTTCCAATTATCATTATTGTATCTATTTCAATTCTATCATTCCATCTTTTATCTGATAATCCTTCTTTAAATTACAAAGGATCTTGGATTCTTAAAATTAAATCAAAAGTTCCTAAGTTCATGCTCTTTTCCTTCATAGATAGGATGATTTTAAGATTGATTTGATTGATTATTAAATCTTGATCCATGTTTTTCATCATAATGTTAGTTCTATGTTCAACATTCTTCTTATTTATTTCTTAAAGTATATAGCTTGCTCTATGTTCACTAATTTTCTTCTAATTCCATCTTAGTTTCTTGCAATTGCAATCAGGCTATTAATGTTGGAAATTTTTGGTCTTTCTCCCATGACATCAAGTGCTTAATTAAATCCTTTATCCTTATCAAAGAGTAATCTTGGAAGATAACTTACTCTTTCATCATCTATTACCTCTTTTTCCCTACATCTAAGTTCCAATATAACTCCTTTCATGTTGTTTATGAAATTTTTTAATTTCTTATTTGCATTAATTTTTATCATTCATAATATTAGGAAGATATTATCTTTTCTTTCTTGATTAAAACACGTAAATATTTTCTTCATCTACAATGCAAACATCATACAACTTGTAAAATTTTTTGAACTTGGTATGTTATATGGTGATTATTCCTAAGAAACATAGAGCCATTAGGATATGCATCAATTTCTATGATCCCAACAAGTTTACACTTAAAGATACCTTTTCATTGTTGAACATAAATCAATTTATTGACACAATAGCTAGTCATGCCTATTATCCTTAATGGACGATTTTTTGGATTACAATCAAATATAAATTAACAATGAGCATAAATGTTTTATAACCTTTAGGATCCCATGGGAAATGTTTTGCTATACTAAAATAACCTTTAGGATCAAGAATACCAAAGATACATATCAAAGAGTAATAATAATAATGTGATGTTTCAATTGATTAATAACTACATAGATAATTTAACTATCAAAATTTTCATATCATTTGATCATCTCATTGATCTTCACATTGACTTAACTTGATGCAATCAATACAATCTCTATTTGAATATCAAAAAATATATTTTTGACATAGAAATAATTAATATGCTAGGATTTCTTATTTTAGCTAAGAATATTGCAGTGGATCGTAATCAATTTAAAGAAATTTTGAACCTCCCTTTACCCAAGTACCTTAAAGACATGCATAACTTGCAAAGTTTTCTCTAATAAATTTTATGTTTTATTTGCAATCTCATATGTCAAATTCATCTTTTATCTCATCATTTTAAAAAATCCACAACTTTCAACTAGAAAATGAATTACCAAAAGGCTTTCAATACAATCAAGCATTTTCTTTCCAACCTTCTTACCTTTATCCTCCTTAATTTTATCTTTAATTTTAACTTTATCTTTCCAAAGTTGATCATTCTATCATAATCATGCTTTTCCAACAATGTAAAGATGACATAAAAATTCATATCTACTACATTTTCCATACATTTGAAAAATGTAAAATGTGATACTCTGATATGAAAAAATATTGCATAGGCCTTGTCTTTATTTTAAAAAATAGAGACACTACCTACTAGGGGTAAAGGTTCATGTTATATGCTGCAACAACATCTTGTAATCAATCACATCTAATCTGTATGATAATAATCACATGATAAAATGGAAAATACTTCTTACAAAGTTTTATTTATCCTACCTTACTCAACATTCCATTAAGATCCAAGTCATAGTATATCTTCTTATATCAACATCATTATCAAAGCCATTTGCTAAAACCATCCAAGCTCCTCTCGAGAAACCAAACATAAGAGAAATTAATCTATGACTAGATACAACTATAATAAATAAGAATTTTGATTCTCACTTGTACTTTGATGGTTCTCACATGGCTCAAGGATCAAGTACCTCTTGAATTCTCAATTGCAAAGGCATGAATTCCCTTTATCAAACTTATAGATTTGATTTTTCTTATACAAACAATGTAGCTAAATATGAGGGTCTTTATCATAGTTTACTCCTAGTTATCTAAATAGGAATAAAAATGCTTTTAATTTAAGGAAATTTTCAAGTAGTCATTTATTGGGTTAATGACAAATATTCTTGTAAGGCTAAACATATTTAGCCTTATCTATATTTAGCTAAAAAGCTCATTGTATAGTTTGAAAAATACTTGTGACGTATATCCATCATGTAGAAAACATGCTTGTAGATCCATTAGCTACTTTGGGACTTCTTGTAGATTTTTCTCTTCTTAAAGATTATTTAGCTCACTCAACATAATATACATCCATCACTCTCACAGATACACAACATTTTAGCTTAACTTAAAATAATTAAACAATTTAGAGACATCATACAATATTTACAAAATGGAGTAACTTCCAAAAACTTATCCTCATCCTAAAAGAATATTATTTATAAATGCTCTAAAAATTTTTATATCATTAATCCTAGTATTCTATATCATATCTCCACATTAGATGTTCTACATTTCTTAAGTCATGATGAAGCACAAATGGTCATAGAATAGGTACATTCTATATATGTAGTGGCTAGTTAAGATTACAATCTCTAATAGCTTCCATCATCTCACTAGGTTATTGATGGTCTATGATGTTAAGGGGCATCCATACTATAGTTAAAATTTATTATATATGTCAACATCATCCTCCACTTATCTATGTACCATCTTAGAAGCTTAGGACTTTAGAAATCATATGATCCTTCCATAAATAGAGGCTAGATTTCATAGGTTCTATTAATTCCTTATCTTTTACTAATCATTATTTTATATTAAAAATTATAGAGTGCTTCACCAACTAGGTCAAATGCATTCCCTTAAAATCTATCACATATAATTGTATTTGTGATTTTATCTTAGATCACATCATCATCCACTTTGGTATTCTCCTACATATCATGACTAACAATGGATCTTAATTTACAAGGAAAGAAGTTGATAAGTTTTATGATCAATATCAAACCACCCAACCATTTTTATCTTCTTGTTATCTCCAATCCAATGTTTAAGTCAAGTCAACCAATATATCCCTTATTCATTTGCTTAAAACCATGATTGGTCAATCTTAGAGAAATTAGAATACCCAATTATTCTATACCCTTTGGGTATACTAAACTACCTTTCCTAATGTAACTAGCCAAACTCCATTCCTACTAACTTATAAATCTAAAGAAATATTATTGATGAAACTAAATGTTCCTTGTCTTCGAGTCAGCTTAAATAATTGCATGACAGTCAAAGAGAATGATAAGATACATTATGTTAAGTTAAATACTCTATAAAAAATTCATAAGCAAGAAGCAATCAATATTTAGAATCATCAAGAAGCTATACGCCATCACCATGGCAAGAATGTTTAACTAAGAAAGATTAAGGAAGGTTATCATATACTACAACATTTTCCAAATATCAAAACATCCAAGTCCTTTTTCAATTGGCAAGGTTCCTACATCATCATCAAAAATATTGGTAATGAAGTGTATTATCTAGCAAATTCATATGGGAATCTAAATCTAAATCTTGTTAATCAAGCATTATTATGTTTCCTCTAATCCTTATCTTCTATATCATCTATATTTTATTGCATTATTTTTTATTCCATTCATGTATTTCTCTTCATCATTTTCTCTCTATCTATTTTCTACTATTGATCTTCTATATATCTTCTATGAAATATTATCTATTTTCTCCAATTCCTACCTATCTTATTTTACCAATATTTCTTCTTATCCACATGCTATGGTAAGGATATTTACAAGTGATTTGTCTCATGTAGAGAGCCATGACTATTCTACCATTTTTACTTCATGCAAGAGTGTGTTGAGTGTGAGTAGGATAGAAAGAAAATTTATCAAGTTATTAAGTATCAATATCATTAGAGTATGAAATCTAGTCATGCTCTACTTCTATGGCATAGCAACTTAACTTGGTATATTTGTCATAACCTTTATTTCTTTCCTAGTTTATTGCTTTCTCAATTTCATAGCTCTATAATTCATCTATGCTCTCTTATGTTTTTCAATTCCTCCTCTAAATATCCTTCCTATCTATTTCTCTTTCTCTTGTTTATACACCAATAAGAATTAAGTGATTTTTTCTATCCTAGTGAGAATGTGTTGAGAGCTTGAGTGGAATAGGATAAGAACATTATCAATGGCATCATTTTAGTCATTTTATATGTAAGATTCAGTCATGCTCCTTCTTGTGGAATAACATCATTCTCATGAATAGTTTATTAGCAATGTCCTAATATTCTTCCCTTACCCTACTTTTTTTCTTCCTCTCTTTCTATTATAGATAAATCATTAAATTATCATGCATCTTCTGCTTGATGGATCCTTATTTAACATCTCAATAGCATTCATCAAGACAGGACAATTTTATGTCCACTTTTTTTATGCTTCAACAACCAAGACAGCTATGGCTTTAGCATTGTCACATCCACTTGAGCCATGACAATGCTCTCAAAATCATCATCATGAGTAATTTTTTAAACTCTTATATATCCCTAAAAAGTGTTCCATTCCATCCTAAAACACCACCAAAATGCATGTTATAACTTTTGTAACCCTCATCCCATGAAACTCGAGGCTAAACATTCATTGTAAATGTGAAGATTGCAATCCAAGAGCTGTAATTTCATAAACTTTAGCTTTTGGAACTGAAAAATGCCTCATAAATGGTCAAATCCTTAACCCCCAAGTGAAAAAAAATCCATATCATGCCTATATTTGGCCTTAGGGGCTCAAAAATGCCTTTTGGATTGCCAAAATTGGTATTTTTATGGGTTTTGTTGGGGGGTGGGGTTTTTAACATTTGCTACACTAGAAACACTTGTGGGAGGTTTATCATCACTCATGATTAGAATTTGTGGTATAACTCTTAGCCCTAGTGTTGCCACTACATCCCCTAGCATTACACCTACCCCCAACATTGCTCAAGCATGTCTCAAAACTTCAGCATTGCTCCAACTCTCACGTTGACCCTGCACTTTAGCATTGGTGTTGGAAGGCCCAGCATGGGTGGAAGAAGCCAACATGGGTAAAATCCTATTTTACCATTTTTGGTCAATGCAATGGTTTTGATGCCATGGGATATCAAAACTTACCATACATAATAACCTAACTAGATTTGTACACCTACAACACTTGCACATAGCCAGAATTCTATTAGCAATCAGGAAGAATTTGTAGCCATATTTATGATCAAAATCCTATAAAAAGCCAATCTCTAATACCATAGAGTGGTTGTACAAATTTTTGAAATTCCACTCTTTCACATTCAAGAGCTCTTGTAATCCTATAAACATGAAGCTTCTTGAATCTCCCCCTCCCCCTGGCCTAGAATCTATAGCCATCATAGCCATTGTTACATCCCCCCACCCTCCCTAAGATTGTGTGGATTTTGACATCAATGCTAGGAACTTGAGCATCAAGACTCCCAGTGTGGCTCACTTTTGTGATCCTGAACCCCCACACATCTTAACCCCTACATCACTAATGTTGTAGATCTAGTGCAAAGATCAACAACATTCAATAAAATTTGGTGTTTCAAAACCTTTGGATTAGGGAGCTAACTATCTCATTTAAAGCCACTAATTTTAATAGACTTTGAATCCCTAGCAAAGTGAACCCCCTCCTCATCTAGGAACATCTTGTACACATTTTTTTAATCCTCTTTATTTCTATTAAAATAATTTACAATTATGTTTGTATGCAAGTTAGACTATAGTTTCTTTTCTAATTCAATCAATTTATTTTTTTCAAATCTATATTTGCATTTTTATTTTTACAACCCCTATTTGATCCTTCTTAAGTCCCTAGGTGATATTTTTGACCATATAGGATACCTCAGATCCTATTCTTCATGGAGGCCCTTGGGATCTAGGGTCAAAGCTACAACACTAGGATCTTCGATTTTCTAGTGATCGAATTTTCTAGTTGTTATAGTTTTCTGATGCTAGAAGGAGGGCCTTTGTCCAAATTCTACATTCAAACCTATGGCCAATTTGATAGTGTTTTAAAATTATTTTACACCTTTTTTATTGCAAAACCAATGCTACAACCCACTCTCCCTACCAGCGAAACCTAGTGTGGAGGTTGCAAGAGATTTGGGTTTTCAAAAATTTCATAGTAGTTGTTGGAAATCTGAAACCTAGTACTAGTGTCTTATCAAAACCTTTATCCCTTTTGCTGCAAAAGGTTTTCAACTAGGCCAACATTGGTGATTTCATCACCCAAAGCTCCATCCCCACACTCACACCCCAACCCCCACCCCCCACCCCCTTGTTGTGAAGCTTTTCTAGTAGGGTTAGCATTAGATTGTCAAATCCATCCTTTGGAAAAGTCACAATTTCAATTTTTGTTCTTAGCCTAAACTAAACCTACCAAAAGTAAACCCCCTCCTCCAACACTGTGAAGAGAGGTGTAAGACTTTTCATCTTATCCCCCTTCTTCACATCTTTTCTCTCCCAACATTGGTGTGGCTAGTTAGTCTAGCATGGTTTGGGTTTGATACCCACTTTTTTCCTTTTCTAAGTAAAGGGGTATATCCTCTTTAATAATCATTTATACTTTGTAGCCCATAGCCCTTGACAACTATACCCTTGAACCTTCTATAAATTCCACTTGGTAGAATTTTCATTCTATCAATTAACTAAACATCTTTATTAAGCCATTTTCAATATGTTGTTTAGCTATTTGACCATCCTACCCTTCAACTTCACTAATAACAGGTCTAGCCAATAGGCCATGAGGGTCTATGACCCCAAGGACCCCTTCATGGTTGAGTGTAGATAATCTTTGAGGATTAGGGGGTGAAGTCCTCATTTCTAGATCATAAATGAAGATCATTATAACTTCATTTATGTCAAGATCTAGGCTAGCACACTAATTCCATGAATGGAAGCAGAAGTCAAGAGGGAGCATGAACTTATACATAGAGATGGGAAGGAGTGTATTCCTTCCTCATATGATCAAATACCCCTCACCGAAACTTATGTGTGCATCCTATCTCAGTTAATTTAGATGGATGAGGAGGATGCTAAGGCTAGCTTAAATGAGCAGCAAGAGGAAGAGGATGAGTTCAAGGTAGAATTCGAACATGAGAACATCCTAGGTGGGCTTTTTCATCAAATGACTCCTAAGGTTACAATGCCTACTTCCACTCCTCTCATCTCTTCCATGGGACAAATTCATCAATCCTCCACCCTTTCCTACCCAACCATGTTTGGACCCATGCCCATCATCACAATACACCAAACACAATTAGTGCCACAATCCATAATATTCCATTTATCCATGTCTTTTGCTACAAAACTTTGGTTTATGTGGCCATTTTCAGCGGTTTTCACCACCACCAATCCTTTAACCACCCTGATGGCATCCGCTATGGAACCTCAAATAACCTAGGGGTTGCATGTCCCTTTTGTCCCATTTGTGTCCTAGATACCAACACAAACAACTTTCTCTCTATTTAGCCCATCTACCACTATGATGATGCAACCTCTCCCCTTAGTGCCATAACTAATAGCAAGGTCATAGGCCTCCCAATAGATACCTCAACTCTTCATGTAGATGCCACAATCAAAGGGAGCATCCCAGGGTCTAGATCAAGCCTTTTAGATTATCTAGGACCTGACCAAGGAGTTAAAGAGGCTCAAGGCCTCTATTTCCCATACTATTAAGATCATGAACTTCTACTAGGATGATCCCATCGATCTTATGGTCCCACCTCTAACTCTTCCCCCTAGTGTTTCCATATTGTAGTTCACCAAGTACAATGGTGAAGGTGATTCCAACTCTCATCTTATAACCTTTTGCTCTAATTTCTTGTTATTAAAAGCTTGGTCACACATAATAACTACGATATTTCCTATGTCCCTCATGGAAAAGGCCCTTGACTGATACTGCACCCTACTGAGAGGATCTATATCCTCATTAGAAGATTTGATATTGTAATTTGTTAACCACTTCAAGTATAACTTAAAGCCTAATACCACCCTTGCTTAGCTAATGAAGATCAAACAAGAATCTCTTGAACTAGTGCAAAATTTCATCCAATAATGGAATGGTTTGCTTAATGAAATACTAAAACCTATAAATGAATCTCACCTTTGGACTATATTCAAGAAGGTAGTTGAAACACCACTAATTTCTACCTAACACTTTGAAATGAGAAACAACTCATGCCTTTTCGATGCTTTCGGGAGGCAAAATTTCACTAAGGCATGGAACTCATGTTGTCAAGCTAGCTTTCCCTCAGTGTGAGAAACTCCAATAGCTTCAGATCAAGTCAAAAAAGGTCCAAATATGAGGGTGTAATCCATCCAAAGGGTGACTAATGTCCACTCCAAGTTTCAGCATTCACGGATTCAAATTTCAAGACAAATTGTTCACATTTTCACACTCACATTGTCACTCATGCTGAGGACATGCTGGTAGCGTGAATACAGTGTGAGAAAATTTTAAAGCCTCAAAACTGAGTCAAAATGACTTGATTTCAAGGGTGCAAGTCATCCTCAAGGTTCACTATTGAAACCTATGGGTCCTAGCCTCCAAAATGCTAGATTTCAGGTCCAAAATTGCAAGTTTTTACAGCTCATGTTGTGGTCACACTACACTCACGCTAGCAGCGTGAGTCTAGTGTGAGCTACCTAAAAGTGGTATAAAACAAGTCACATCAGGCTCAATTTTTGACTTGCATATCATTCTCAAGGTCAATTACAATCAGGCAATCATTACACTTCAAGAAATAGGCTTCAAAAATCAAATTTTTTGGAAAATACGTCATTCTAGCTCACTCATGCTGAGGTCACACTGAGGTCACGCTGGCAGCATGAGTGTAGTGTGAATGTAGCATGAGTATAGCATGAGCACACTAAGGACACACTAAGACAAAATCAACTCATGCTGGAAGTTCTAGTTAGGTGAAGATGCCTCAAACAGCCACAGAACCAGTCGAATCAACATCCTACAGCAGTCAAGTTAGAGATCCAGAAGTTTCAAGTGAGCTAGAGTTAATTTCTCTTATTGTACATTATCATTTCATTGTAAATTTTTATCATTTGTGAGCTTGTTAGGCTCTTACACTCCAAATTGTATGTGCCTCCATGAGCATAAGCTAGCTTGAGTAAGTTATCACATGCTATAAGATACAATGCACCTAGTTAAGAACATAACTTTCCCACACACGTCCAACTCACACAGCTTTCCATCAGACATGTGTCACTAGATTTGTTTTTCTCTCATCTCTCAGCCATTGATTCCACCCATGAATTTTGCACCTGAGCCTAGCCAAACCCTATAAATACCTTGTCAATTTACATTAATAGGATTGGCAATTTTGGAGGTTGATAGCTTAGGAAACTCAGACTAGCAATCCTTGGGTGCTCAGGAACACTTGACTCCTAGCATCCAAGCACTTTTGAAACACATCACATCACCCCGAGGCTTAGTGCTTGACTTTCCATCTACACATGCGACTACACTTTGACCAGTGCACATATTTTCTAAGCAATACAATACAATTCATTTTTCTAGCCATTATATTGTTTACTCTTTTTTACATTCAGTTTATGTTTTGTATGCAATACTATTCAAAATATGTTCTTTTTGCATTTCATACATTACTGCTTACATTTTGTGCATCATTAGTTATGATAACCCCAGTGCAAGCCATAGTTTATGCTTGGGAAAGTCCTTGGTTGATTTGCGTGCAGACCATCCAAAGCACTCTACCATCATTTCCTTTTCCAACTTGCCCTCAGGCGAAGGCAGGGTTAGCTATGTCTGCTTGACAATCTTTCAGTGTTTTTTTCCCTTCCAGCCTTACACTGATGATTTAGGTCAGTATAGTAAATTGGCACTAGAAGGAGAGTAGACTTGTTTACTATCCATCAAAATTTTGATCACGCTACCTGTCCAAATGCTGCACAGATGAAGTGCTGAAACTAAATCCCAGCTTGTCGAACTAGCTTACACACGCCATCTTGACTTACCCACCCTATCCCCAGATACCTCATGCTGTAGGTACTCATGTTGCAGCTACACACGCTATAGCTACTCATACTACAGCTACTCACACTACAACTACTCACACTGTAGGTACTCACATTGCAACTACGCACACTGTAGCTACTCACGCTGTAGCTATTCACACTATCAGTTCACGTTGTCAGTTGTTCTATCAACTTGCTCATGTTGTCAACTTACTCATGCTACAACTACTCATGCTAAGGTTACTCACGTTGAGCCCACTCACTCACGCTGAGGTTACTCATGTTGAAACCAATCACTCATGCTAAGACCAATCACTCACACTGAGGTTACTTACACTAAGACTAGTCACTCATGCTGAGGTTACTCACACTAAGACTAGTCACTCACGCTGAGGTTACTCACACTAAGACTAGTCACTCACGTTGAGACCAGTCACTCATGCTCAGGTTACTCACACTGAGCTCAGTAACTCACGTTGAGGTTACTCACACTGAGACCAGTCACTCATGCTAAGGTTACTCACGTTGAGACCAGTCACTCATGCTGAGGTTACTTATGCTGAGACCAGTCACTCACACTGAGGTTACTCATGTTG
This sequence comes from Gnetum montanum, assembly GCA_015680685.1. Taxonomy (NCBI): domain Eukaryota; kingdom Viridiplantae; phylum Streptophyta; class Gnetopsida; order Gnetales; family Gnetaceae; genus Gnetum; species Gnetum montanum. The sequence goes on along the minus strand of MNCI01016660.1, from coordinate 68,914 downwards.
AGCCCAGTCACTCACATTGAGATTACTCACACCGAGACCAGTTACTCACACCCCACCTTGACCAGCCAGCTTGCTCACGCTACTATGGAATCTTCCCACATCAACACAGTGATGCTTCAGATCTCAAACTTTGTGGTTAGGACCTTGAACCTTGTGACTTCCATAACTGCCATTGAAACCATAAACCTATGCAACTCTTACACCCAAATAGTATAACTTCATCTATGTCAAGATCCAAGCCAACTTGCCTATCAATTGTGTAAAGAGGGAAGTGAAGCGAGACTATGAACTTATTTACAAAGGAGGTCATGAGTTTATCTCCTCAGCATTTGATATAATCCCTCTTTTTGAACACCATCATAGAATCATATCCCAGCTTCTCATGGCAAGAAGTCAAGCCTTACAGCCACCTCCAATAGAGCCTGAGAGTGGAGATGAGGAAGATCACTTCGTAGCCCAATCTGAACATGGGAATTCGTACCATACCATCAGTCCCCATGCCCATAAAAACTCATTGTTCCAACCCTTCCTGGAAGAGACCATACTTCCACCTTTATCTACAAACACTCTACCACTAGCTTCTCTACAGGAAGTACCCATCTCCATTCCCATCTTCTCCAGGCTCAACATTCAATCTGATACGTCCACTTCCATCATACCTCTGCAAATACAGTCCCAACAACCTCCTCCCCAAATTAATGTAGGATCAACCTTTTGACCTCAAGTAATTGGGATACCATCGGTTATGCCAACTTCCACGTCCACCAATTACATACCACAAGTACAAACCCATGGGACACCTCTGACTACTTCAGCACAACATGTTCAAGGCGTCACCCTACAAACTGTGGCTGGGCAGTGGGTCTCACTAGCTGTTTAGCAATATCAAACTACTCACTACAATGTACCACACCCTACAATCCCATCTCTGAATGTTGCTCCACCACAATAACCGACAATCCAATAGTATTCCTTTCAATAAATAATGCAACAGTCGAATTATTATCGATCGTTATCCACTCAACCCACTAGTCTGCCTACTGCCCAAGAGTGGGCAGAAACAAAGAAAATGATGCACTTCTTAGCTGAGGAGGTAAAGCGCCTTAAAACCATAAACACTAAGGAAATCAAGGTGTTGGGCTTCTACCAAGATGACCCAATCCACCCTTCAATTCCACCATTAACCTTGCCAAAGGAAATCTCATTACCTCAACTAACCAAGTACAATGAATAGGGAGATCTAAACACCCACCTAGTGACATTCTGACTAGAATGTCTATTGCTTCAGGCCTGGCCCCAAACAATTCTGCGTGTATTTGCTTTGTCCTTAATAAGAAAATCCTTAAACTAGTATTGAGCTTTACCCTATAACTCCATATCCTCTTTGGAGGATTTGTTACATCAATTTGTTACCCGTTTTAAATATAATCTAAAGCCTGAAGCCACACTGGATAGCTTGATTCAAATTAAACAAGCATCGTTAGAGCCGGTGCAAAAATTTATCCAAAGGTGGAGTGCAGCCCTAAATGAACTTCACGAACCCATCCCCGAGACATACTTGCTTACCATCCTTAAGGCTGCTATAAATGACTTTTTCAATCAAAACTTTATTATTTGAGTGCTTTCACTTTGAGCCAAGCATTCGCATAGATTAAGAACATAGAAGAGACGGTGCAATCAAGCAATGACCCAACTTATGTGGCCTACAGAAACCAACATGCTTGCAAGCAAAACACAACAGTGGCAACAGTGGCCACAAGCACAAAAGCAACCAACTAGGGCCCAACAGCTAAGCAAACCAAAGCCCCAGCTAACAAAACTACCAACTTTGGTGCCAACTCACCTACATTAGCAGAGGCCACCCCAAGGCCCAACTTTCAGCGCAAGGACCGCTCAAAGTATGCACCACTACCAATGCAACCCTCTGAACTACTGGAGCAACTCTTGAAAGCTAGGCAAATCCAACACAAATACTTGTCGGTGATTACCCACCAAAAACATGATAGGTACTGTGAACTAGTAAGGAACCCCACATTAGCAGTACCAAATGAGCCCCCGGGCCCATGACATTTTCAATTGGACCAATACTATCATTACCATCAATTGGCTGGCCACAGTATAGACAACTGTCGTGCCTTGCAGGATGACCTACAGGGACTGATAGAACAAGGCCAACTAGTGATTGACATGGCAATCTAATCCAACACAGATGATGCCTCCTATGTCATAAATTCCATTAGCATAGGTGGCAACCCCAAACCTATGCAACAATCTTTTGTGATCCATGTGCCTCCTAACTAGGCAAAGGTCCTCGTAGCCTCCACAAGCAAGAGGCCTCCCTTTGTTTTCAAAGTGCCTCCTCAAGCACCCACAACACCCTTTGTGGTCAAGGTTCCACAGTAATCGTCCGCTAAGATGTTAAATTGGCATGACGCTAAGAAACCTTTTGTCATCAAGGTGCCACAACAAGTTGGCCACACAAAAACTCTACCTAAATCACCATTTTTCATAAGGATGCCACAACATGTTGGCCCCTCACCTACCCAAAGCCCAACAATGGGCAACATCTCGATCCCTTCGCCTTCAAGGGTTGATCCTACTAGTAATCCGGGTAGGCCCACCAAATGGCAACGCAAGAGGACAAACAAGAACCTCGCAACCCCCATGGCTGAAGTGAAGGCCACAACCAACAAACAACAATTGAACACTGGGATCCCTACCCCCAAGCAGGCTAAGCAAACCAAGCTTAAGTCCCCTCTGCGAGAGATCTATCTCTCAAGCCACATGGAGGAAGTCAAAGCCAACACAATAGCCAATGACAAGAACTTTGTAGTTGCATTAACCCAGGTAAAACAAGCACTCAAGCAAAAGAACACAACATTAAGCTTGTACGACCTGGTCATGAACTCATCTGCTTAATGCCAAGCATTGGCCTAGGTCTTGGCCTCCATTCCTGTTACGGAGGACATCCCTACAAATGAGGCATCCATCCATGCAACAATGTTGCCCCCTACACCACAAGAATCGAGTTCAACATCCCTAGTGTTCCACGACAATGCAATCAAAGTTAACCCCAAACAAGGGGAGGTCACTACAACTCCCCTATCAATTAGCATACGTGTTGGGCAATGCACCATCCGTAGAGTGCATGTCGATGATGGTGCAGCAACAAACGTAGTCTTGTACTTTATCATTAACAAGCTAGGCCTGGCAGATGAAATCAGGCCAACCAAAACCACATGTCTAAAATCCTTCAACAAATCACATGTCACAATCAGAGGTATAATCAACTTAGCCTTTGTAGCAAGAGAGAAATTCCCCACTAGTGCATATTTCACAATCATTGAGGAGATGCCAAGTTTCAACATGATTCTAGGTAGGCCTTGGCTACCCCAACTAAGGGCCATCTCCTCTCCCATCCACCAAGAGATCCACCTTCCATACGAAGGAGGTCAAGTTATCATCCATGGTGATAATGCTTCCTCTTCGACTACCCACAACACATACATGGCGCAAGTTTTGGAAGAAGAGTTTCTTGGTGGTACACCTACGATAACCAACGTAACGTCTAAGGCTAACACACCTGAACGAGTGATTGAAGCCAACAGCCCCCTAGAGGATCCTAAACCTTGCATGCTCCCTAATCCACATTCGGTTAGGAAGCAACTATATGACCAAGACTTTCCCTTGGCCAAAAATGTGTTAGATGCTTGCTTACCCTTTGCCTCCCCTTACCATGTATTTTTTACATTCATTTACATTGCACTAGCCTATGCGTTTACATTTTTCCCACTCACTTAGATCATGCATTTTTCTTTATTTACACATTCGTCAACTTAGTTTACACATTACATTTGATAAACATCAAACATAAAAAAAAACATAAAACTACAAAAACACATGGCCCAAAAAGGCCTTAAACTAGCCTATGGCCCGGAACGACCTAAAACTATCACTTTTTGCATTGCTTCTCTTTCATTCATACATTTTAACTCTATTTACGATAAGTGTTGCTTGATGTTGTTTTCTTTCTAGTTGATTTTTGTAGGATCTTACAAGCACATAGCATGACCATGCATGTAGCATCACACTTTACACAAGCAAGGTAAGCACTAGTCCGCTATGAATATAAACTGGAACAGACAATCTGCTATGACTATAAACTGGCATAGATAGTCCACTATGACTATAAACTGGCATAGCTCGTCCTTGAGTCATGACGTTAAACTGGCACAATATCCGATCCTAGGGCTATGACTTGAAACTGACACCATAGAGTGTCTTAGAGTCACTATAGTAAACTAACACCACAGAGCTCTGTCCAGCATGACACTAAACTACCACATTCGTCTGCCATGACATAAAACTAGCGTGCAGAGTTCGCTAAGACTATAAACTGGTTTGCCCCTTCACAGTCTACTATGACTATAAACTAGCACTGTACCATCCACTACGACACTAAACTGGCACTGTCCAAAGAGTTATGACATGAAACTAACTCACAACAATCCACTAAGACTATAAACTGGTGACATCATCGACATGTTGCTGCAATTGGCTATATGTGTTCCACAAAGACTTGCTACATAATTTTTCTCCTATAAACACTCTACAAGATTCCTGTTTCTCCAAAGAACACACTTCCTATGTCTTGGTTCTAAGTCTACTAAAAATCAGCTACGACAAGAACTAAAGATATGGCTTGTTCATGTGAGAGCATTCCTCTTCCACATCAACTCTTGATTTCCCCAGTTACAACCAATCCCCATGCATCTTGAACTACATTTCCCCAATCCCATGTACTTCTAAACACAGTGTGATGACATCCAGCCAAGGGTAGATGATAATGCCTGGTACTTGGTTGTTCATGGTGTTTTGCACTTCTTTGTCAACGCCTCTCGAGTGGATTCCTCAATACGTCAACAAAGAGGGACCAATGAAACACCACTAATTTTGGCCTAATACTTTGAAATGAGAAATGACTCAAGCCCTTTCGATGCTTTTGGGAGGTAAAATTTGACTAAGGAATGGAACTCATGCTGTCAAGCTAGCTTGCCCTCAGTGTGAGCAACTCCAAAAACTCCAAGATCAAGTCAAAATGGTCCAAATATGAGGGTGTAATCCATCCTAAAGGGCCACTAATGTCCACTCCAAGTTTCAACATTTGCGGATTCAAATTTTGAGACAAATTGTTCACATTTTCACACTCACACTGTCACTCACGTTGAGGTCACGCTGGCAGCGTGAGTACATCGTGAGAAACATTTAGAGCCTCAAAATTGAGTCAAAATGACTTGATTTCAAGGGTGCAAGTCATCCTCAAGGTTTACTATTGACAGCTATGGGTCCCAGCCTCTAAGATGCTAGATTTTGGGTCCAAAATTGCAAGTTTTTGTAGCTCACACTATGGTCACGCTACACTCACACTGGCAGCATGAGTCTAATGTGAGCTACCCAAAAGTGGTGTAAAAAAAGTCACATCAGGCTCAATTTTTGGCTTGCAGATCTTTCTTAAGGTCAATTATAGTCAGGAAATCATTACACTTCAAGAAAAATACTTCAAAAATCAAAATTTGATGGAAAATATGTCATTTTGACTCACTCACACTGAGGTCACACTGGCAATGTGAGTGTAGTGTGAATGTAGCATGAGTACAGTGTGAGCATGCTGAGGACATGCTAAGACAAAATCAACTCACGCTGGAAGTTCTAGTCAAGCGAAGATGCCTCAAACAGCCACAGAACCACTCGAATCGACATCCTACAGTAGTCAAGTCAGAGATCTAGAAGTTTCAAGTGAGCCAGAGTCAATTTCTCTTGTTGTACATTATCATTTCATTGTCAATTTTCATCATTTATGAGCTTTTCAGGCTCTTACATTCCAAATTGTATGTGCCTCCATGAGTGTAAGCTAGATTGAGTAAGTTATCACACGTTGTAAGATACAATGCACCTAGTCAAGAACATAGCTTACCCACAAACATCCAACTCACACACAGTTGTCCATTGGACATGTGTCACTAGATCTATTTTTCTCTCATCTCTCAGCCATTGATTCCACCCATGAATTCCACACTCGAGCCTAGCCAAACCCTATAAATACCCTGTCAATTCACATAAACAGGGTTGGTAATTTTGGAGGTTGACGGCTTAGGAAACTCAAACCAACAATCCTTGGGCACTCGGGCACATTTGACTCCTAGCATCCAAGCATTTCTGAAACACATCACATCACCCCAAGGCTTGGCACTTGACTTGTCATCTACACATGCAACTATGCTTTGACTGATGCACATCGTTTCTAAGCAATACAATACAGTTCATTTTTATAGCCATTATATTGTTTACTCTATTTTATGTTTAGTTTACATTTTGTTTGCAATACTATTCTGAATATGTTCTGTTTGCATTTCGTACATTACTGTTTACCTTTCGTGGATCATTAGTTACGATAACCCCAGCGCAAGCCATAGTTTATGCTCAGCGAAGTCTTTGGTTGATTTGCGTGCAGACCATCCAAGGAACTCTACCTTCATTTCCTTTTCCAGCTTGCCCTCAGGCGAAGGTAGGGTCAACTGTGTCTGCCTGACAATCTTTCAGTGTTTATTTTCCCCTTCCAGCCTTACACTGACAATTTAGGTCAGTATAGTAGTTAATGATTTTATCAAGTTAAAGTTGTATTATCTTGATCCATGATCACCAAGTTAAGTCTTTTCCAAGATCAAAAACATAGAGGATGCTACAAAGGCTAGCCATGACCCTACCTATGTGGCATATAATAACCAACATGCACAAAAAGACAAGAAGAGGGGAAGATAAAACAATGTGGCATTGGCAATTGTAACCAAAGAGAGTAAGAAAACCAACTAGGAGCCAAGAACTAAACCACCTAAGGCCCTTACTAACAACCACAACAACTAGACCTCAACATTTGAGGCCTCTGCATCAACTACTTCTAGATCCAACTTTGAGTGGAAAGATCAAAACCAAATGTACTAGGTTACCTTTGAAACCATCTAAACTTTTGGACCAATTTTTGAAGAGTTGGAGAATCCAATACAAGTATATGAATGAAAAAACTTGCAAGAGGCATGAGAGGCTATTTGAAATAGTAAAGGATCACACTCAAGAAATAAAAGATGACCCTCAAGTACCCAAGTATTTTAAGCTTGACCACTTTTGCCACTATCATCAATTGCTAGGTCATGACACTAACTTCTACCTTATGTTGAGCTTAATGTGGAGCTTTAAATTTTACAAATTTTAAAGGGGGATTGCAAAGTCACAACATCATAGAGTTTCTATGTTGGATTCAAGAGAAAATAAGTGTGGAAACTTAAAAAAACTCTTAAGTGCTTGAAAACACCCAAGTGTAGAACTTCCAAATTGTTGAAAAGTGTAAAGTGCTAAACCTATAAATAGTGTTTGAGGCTAATTTTTATAGGTTTTGGGCCATGAATGAGGCTACAAAATGGTTGTAATCTGGCTGGAAAATGGTTGCAAATTGGCTGCCAACTTGCTACAAATTCACTACCAAATTGTTGCAAAATTTCTACCTTGTTCAGGTGATATGGATGCCCAACTTTGGGGGGTTACTATACATAGTAAGCACCTTCCACCATTGTCATTCCATTTACTATAAATAGTAACTAAGGCACACCTTCCATGTTGGAGATGAATCATCCACACTAAGCTCTCTACCATGCTTACTGAAGTGGATGGTCAATGTTGAAGTGCATGAAGTGATGAATTTTGGCTTTGGTGACTTCCATGCTAGGGGATGTAATTTTCAATGCTAAGGGTTAAGATTCCACACTAGGGATACTTCCATGCTAAAGGGGGAAGGTTTCTAGGTTGTGCATGTAGTCTCCACACTAAAGGAAGAAATTTTCCAAAACCCCCACCCTTCCGCATTGGAGGTAGGGAAGATTTACCCCTACATGTGTTTCTAGCATAGAAAAGTATATACTCCACCTAAAATCTATCAAATTACCATTTTTGGCATTCCAAAAGGTATTTTTGACCCCTCACCCTCTACTACCCACAAACACACCACCCCACCACCCCCCTCCCCCCCCACCTAAAATATAGACACTAGGTGACTTTTTTTACTTAGGGAATGAGGTTTAGACCACTTATGAGACATTTTTCAATCCCAAACATATATAGTATGTGAAATTGTCCACTATAGGCTACAATCTTCAAATTTATAATGAAGTTTCACCTCAGATTTCATGGGTTGAAAGCTGCATGATGAGAATTGACTATAAGATCCAAATTTTTTTGGTGTTTCAATGGTTCCTCTTTGTTTGGTTTTTGAGGATTGACCCAAGAGGCACTGACAAAGAATACTAAAAACCACTGCATATTATAATTCTACAATGCATATAGGCCACATGAGAAGCAAAATATCCAGGTCATCAAAGCTACTAGTTTAAGGTTGTGGTGGGTCATGGTATTAATTTAAGGCCATAGCAGGCCATGTTTCTAATTTAAGGTCATAGTAGACCATGGTACCAATTTAACACCTTGGTAGGCTATGCTACTAATTTAAGGTCATAGTAAATCATTCAAAGTAGGCTTGCTTACTAATGATTGTCAGCTACATGTAGTATGACTTTATATTGGAATGATTGACAAGATTAGTCAATTCATTTCCATCCATGTTAGATATTCTAAATGCACCATTTCCATAGGCTCTATTGATAAGGAAGGACCCTTCCCAATTGAGTAAGAACTTGTCCACATGCTCATGGATGGATTTGAGAACCAAGTCATCTTCTTTGATCTTGCACATAGCCAAGCTATGATGATGTTGTTGCTTCTACCTCTCTTGATAGTATTCAATGTAAGTAAGCACTTACATATGTTGCTCCTCCATTGAGTCTAAGGCCACTATCCATAACTCCTTATTCTACTCATCATTTATGAAGTTGGTCAAGGCTACTTGAAGCAATGGCACCTATAATACAAGAGGTAAAACAACTTCAAAACCACAAACCAAGCTATAAGGGATCATACCAGTTGTCATGCGCTAGGGTATCTATATGCCTATAGTGCATGGACAAGTCTCTCATGCCACTTACATTTACTATTGTTGAGCATTTTTTTAAGCAAGTTGATGATGGCCTTATTGCTTGCTTCTACTTGTCCATTGGCTTGAAGGTAATAAGGTGATGAGAAAGAATTCTTGACACCTAGGTTGTGACAAAAATCTCTCATTTCATGGCTACTAAATTATGATTCATTATCTATAACTATGGTCATGGGTATGCCAAAACAAGCTACAATGCTATCTAGGGATGAAATTGTAGACTAGTTCAAATGTAGCCTTCCTTAGGGAAATAGCCTCAACCCACTTTGTAAAGTATTTAGTTGCGGTGATGATGAAGCTATGCCATGCAGAAGACTTACGCATTATGGGCCCAATCATATTCAACCCCCATTGTTGAAATGGCCATGTTATGTAAGTGGTATGCAACTCAATTGGTGAAACATGTATAAGTATGCTATATCCTTGCAATGTGTCACACCACTTAACCTTTTGTAGGCACTCATTTTCCATATGGGGTCACTAATAGCCTAATCATCTAATCTTAGCATCCATGGCTCTTAGTCCTATACATCCTTCACAAACACCCTCATGAACCTCCTCTAGGACTATTCTGACTTCGATTTTACCTAACCACTTTAGGACTATGTCATCACAGGATCATTGACATAATGTTTTATCATCTATAATGACAAACTACTTTGATCACTTTTTTACAACATCCTTTTGAGTAGTAGTTAGGCCTTATGAGGATTCTTCATGCATAAGGTCAAATTTGATATCATCATACCACTCCTTGGGAAAGCAGTATGAATGACAACCATAAAGGTATCCTCAATGTTTTGTATGATGGGAGTAGCACAGTCCATGGACAAGGTGTACAACTTGCTAAACACATTTCATGTCACAGTAAGGGTTAACATTGTAATTGCATTAGCTATGGCATTTTTATTTTAGGGTATGTGTTGGATATCAATGTTTGTGAATTTTTGTAACTACTTCCCTAGGTTATAGTAAGGCTGTAACTACTTAGATTTGCATGCATAGACTTTGGTTACTTAGTTAACCACAAGTTGTAAATCTCCTTTGATCATTAAGTTTTTAATTCCTATATCATGAGCTACCATCATCCCTTTGATCAAACCTTCATACCCCACTATGTTGTTGGTACATGGGAACTTAAAATGATAGGTAAAGAATCAGATTTCACTAGATAGAAATGTTATGATGGCAATGACACTAGCTCCATGGCTAGTTGAAGCTCCGTCAAAGTGCATGACTACCTCATAATCCTCAAGCACTTGGCTAACTACATTAATATTCTCATCAAGGAATTCAAGATCTATGATTTCTTCATCATCAATAGGCGAAATAGTGAGTTCTACGGTTATAGCTTGACGTTTTGTTGAGGATTGAGAGACATAATGAAGGTCAAACTCCATGGTTATGGCTTTCCATCAAGCTATATGACTATTTTCCTATATGTTAGTCATTATGGCTATAAGTGAAACACCACCAAATTCACATATTATAATCATGGTAACCCCATCCCATGAAACCCAAGGTAAAACTTCATTGTAAATGTGAGGATTATAATCCATGAGGTGCAATCTCACATACTTTACACTTTTGGGGCTGAAAAATGCCCCATAAGTGATAAAACACCTCATAGCCCAAGTGAAGAAAAGTCATGTAATGTCTATATATGGGCTTGGAGTGTTACAAATGCCTTTTGGGATGCCAAAACTAGCATTTTGATGGGTTTTATGGGGGGTATAGCATTTTCTGTGCTAAAAACACCTACCCCTAACTAGGATGCATGGGGGGAAAGCCCACCTATCCCCAACTAGGATGCATGGGAGAAACACCCACCTACCTCTAGCTTGGATGCATGGGGGGAAAGCTCACCTACTCCTAACTTGGATGCATGGAGGAAAAGCCCACTTACCTCTAGCTTGGATGCATGGGAGGAAAGCCCACCTACCCTCAACTAGGATGCATGGGAAGAAAGCCCACCTACCTCCAACTTGGATGCATGGAGCAAAGCCCACCTAACTCTAGCTTGGATGCATGGGAAGAAAGCCAACCTACCTCCATCTTGGATGCATGAGGGAAAAGCCCACTTACCTCTAGCTTGGATGCATGTGGGGAAAGCTCACCTACCTCCAACTTGGATGCATGTGGGAAAAGCCCATCTACCTGCAACTTGGATGCATGGGGAAAAACCTTTTTTCCCTCTTAACATGGAAGTTTCCCCCACAGCATGAAAAGCTTCCTCCCTCCCCAACATGGAAGCTTCAATTCCCTGGCCCCCTTCTCAACATGAAAGCTTTCTATAGAGTGGAAACAACATGCCCCCAACATGGAAGCCACAAAGACTAGATTTCAAAAATCCATGCACTCCAACATTGATCTAACATGCCAGTGTAGAAGGTTGAAGGCCCAACATAGAATATCTATCCTTAGTGTGGATGCCATCCCCCTGTTACTATTTATAGTAAATGGAATTTCCATGGAGGCTTAACAGTTACTATATATGGTAAACCCCAAATTTTGGCACCAACCCTACCTGAAGCATAGCCAAAATTTGTAGCCAAACCCTAGCCAATTTGCAACAAAAATTAAGGCAAAAAACCTATAAAAGCTAAACCCCAACACCATTTTCAAGGTTGGACACTCTTACAATTCCAGAATTTTTACAATTTTACAAGTTGGAGACTCTTTGGCAATTCAAAACTTTCTTCATGTTCACACTTAGGCATTTCTACGTACTCAAGAGCTCTTGCAATCTCCCATGATTGTATTCTCCTGAACCATAATCTGGAAGCATTTTAACAATTGTTGGAAAACTTCTAAGGCATGCATGGAAGGGTGTTACCCCCCACAACTAGGAAGCATGGGTATCATATCCTCCAATGTGGGTGTTTGGGTTTTGAGAATTTCACAATAGTTTCTAGAAATTTCAAAACCAATGTGGGTGTTCCACCTAAAACCTTACCCCCTTGCTGTAAAAAATTGTCCAACAAAACCAACATTAGCATCCTACCAAAAACTAAAACATACTTTTGAAAAAATCTAAGTTTCCACTTTGGTTTACTTCCTAAAAAGTAAACCCCCCTTCCCCAACACTGTGTAGGAAAGTGTAAAATTTCTAATCTTACCTCCCTCATTCCCCCATCTCCACCTTGTGGTTGTTAAACCCCCCTATTGAGGTCAACCTCACCCATGCTATCGCATGGGGCCATGATCAACAAGTAGCAGGGAAAAAATCAAATCTTACTATATAAATTGAAATAATGAATGAAATATAATTTAGCATTATAGATTTGGCCCATTAGAGAAAATAAATGAACAAAAAAAGAAGAAGAAAGAAAACCTTACAAAATGTTTACTTAAGCCAATGCACCTTTAGGAAGTTACCAAAGTAGCTATATCCCTTAAGAAACAAGGCTAGTAATACTTACACAGAAACTGCAAAGCTAAATCCACACAGACATTTTAGCTTTTAGTTGCTTATTACATAGTCATACCCATAGTTGATCGGTGGCATCATAAAATGCATGTAAAGCCTCTACAGTCCATGGAAATCCATGGGAAAGAGAAAAACAAGTTTAACATAAATAAGACTCTTTGTCCACATGGTAACCATGTAGGAAGTGTCTAGGGTGTGCTTGAACTTCTTTGTGCTCTTCTTTTTCAATTGCATCACAATGATGGTAGGCCTAGAATTTTACAATTAATTTCCACATTTTAGAGATTTTAATCGTATTTTACATTTGTTTCTGTAACTTTTTCATCTTCTAAAACATTCAAAAATATTTGTCTATCATGATGATACCATATCTAATAATACGTCAAATATACCTTATTATTAAATATGGTATACAAAGAGACTTGCATAAAACTACTAACATTATTATTTTTACAGCAATATGTATCACTTTTCTTTAAATACAAATAGTACTTACCTTATAAAAGTATTTACATAATTTAATTTATGATATAAACTTATAAAAATACTTAGAATTCAATTAAAAAATGCCTAATATGCAAGTGTAAATCCAAATTCCAAGCATGTAATATTGAAGGAACTAGACATTTCTAAATTTGAACATGCAACCTTGTCTAAATTTGAATTCATGATATCTACTCTAAAATGAAATAGATGAAATAAGTCACATGTTTATTTACTATTTTGTTAGTAGACTACAAACATGCACATGTAAATAGTGACACACTAGCAATTGACTGTAGGCAATGGTTATGGCAGGTGGTGGGCAACAGATGGTGAATGATGGTTATGACGAGTGGTGGACATCAGTTAACAGAAATGGTGATTGATGTTGGTTTCTCCCGTAGGTCACTATGAACCAAGGAGGTATCAGATGGTGTAGGGGGAGGAACCTAGGGCTAATAGCTAGTAGGTAGCCTCTTCAGGGACGAATGTAGGCTCTTCTGGGACATTCAGAGGAAACTAAGATAGACCTGTCTCTCTCCTCTCCCTCTTTTATTCTCTCTAGTTGGTGTAGCATGAACTAGTAGCTATCAAGATAGACATTTAGATGATGGCAAGTCCTCCAAGGGGTGGCATTGTGATTCCCTATCTTTGAGCCCATAAGAGAACAACACACGCAAATAGCAATGTGTCATTAATGTTAGTCTCTCTATGTAGCATGTGCATTAGACTCTCTCTCTATCTCTCCTATAGGCAAGTGACGAGTAACAATGTGGGCTTCTCGTCAATGGTACACAAATGACACATGCGATGGTGCAAATGTAGTAGCTCATCTATAGTACTATGCCTTACAGCAGCAAGTGTAGAACAATGATTTTCTATTTTTGCACCCAGAAATAGACACATTTCTTCTTCCAACAGCATAGATAGACAACTACTCCTATCAAAAAAAAATGGCAATGTAGTAATGAATTTAAAATGACATCAACATCATTCATTTTTTTATTTTTATTTTTCTCTACCTTCAAACAAATGGAAAAACACATGATGGTGCCCTTTCTCCTTAACAATGGTAGAGAAATAGTGAGTTCTTGTCATGATTATTTATTTCTTTGTTTTCCTTTTTTCCTTTCAAAATGGGTTGAGGTAAGTCTCTCTTAATAGCAGTCTCTCACATGCAAGAGCAGAGCTTCTTCTCTGATAATGATAGGTGACCAATGCCTGATAGTGGCTACTAACGTATCTGCATGCATCAAAGGCACGTAAGGAGACATCCATCAAATCCTAGAGGTGGCAAAGAGGAAACCCACAAACAATGATTTCTTTCTTCTCTACAGGAGCAATGGCTATCAATAGGTAAATGGTGGCTTCTCTCTCTATGCACTATTGATAAAGGGTAGCGAACAATGACTTCTCTCTCCACCAATGGTAGTAGTGTCTTTCTTTGTTGGCGATGAACAGTTGATGAAGGCTGACATGTTGCAGATGGTTGTTGCACTACATAAAACCATTAAGCCTCCTCTTCCCTCATCTAGTGGTAGCTATAGGTAAAATTGCAATAGTGTCCATAATGGACTAGCAACAAATAGGTGGTAGTAGCATGATCAAGAAAAATCTGAATTTTTCTCTTAGCTTACTTATTGTACTCTAAAATTTCACAAACATTCAATTTAAATTTTCAATTATTTTACTTGGTTTATTACTTTCAAAACATCACATAGCCCTCTTTAAAAAATATTTAATTTAAATATTTAATTATTTTTTATTATTTTCAAAACATCACATAGCCCTCTTTAGTTGACACTATTCTTGGGTTTTCATACCCATTCGGGAGGTGCCCTAGGTGATAGTCTCCTAAAATGAGTTTCCTAGGTGTTAGCATGTCCAAAATTTACACGTCAACACCTTTTTGGAGCTAGAAGAAGGATCTTTTCCCACCTTTTGGTTTCAACTCTTCTTGCCATTTTGTTATGCTCATTTTTTTCTTGATTCGATTCTTGAACCTGTCAAATTTTTATAAAATCTTTGTTTTCAAACCTTTAATTTTTATGCTTCCCATTTTTTGAAAATTATTTTTTCCAAAATCTTTTTCTTTTCAATTCCATTTTTGAATTTCTATTTTTGGTAGTCCATAACTAAGTCTCGACTTTGATAAGGTAGTTTTAATTATTCAACTTTAAATTTATTTTTTCTAAAATTTTTTTCCTTTTAAATTTCAAGTATTTTTTCTTTATTTTTAAAAAAATCATTTTTAATAGCATATTTTAGTGTTTTCTTTCCTTTTGTCAAATTTTTTTTAAAATATTGCACATTTTAGTGTTATTTTTCAAAAATATTTTTCCAATATTTATTTCTTATACTTAATTTTATAATTTACTTTAACATTTATAATCTGAAAATTCTTGTTTTATGAGCACACCCCCCTAACTAAAATCACTTATCCCTACCCAAACAGACCAATCACCCATCTCTTTACATTAAAGAAACAACAAGCTTCACATTTTCCAAGTTCTATTGTTGGGAAAACTCATACTAGGATGGTAGCCCATCAACCCCTGGATCCCTTGGTGAGTAATCCCTTTAACTTTACTAACTACCATGACATCCTAAAATTCCTCTAGAACATAAACCTATTCTTTGATCTCACAACCTTTACGAGTGATGCCCGCCAACACATACAATGTTTCAAAACCTTACTAAGAATCCATAACATTGTACAAAATGATGTGGCATGCAAGGCGTTTGTAATAACATTTGATGAGTGGTGAGGTACCCCTACAATAAACCATACGAATACGAGCGTGCACGCGCGATCCGGTCAAACTCCGCAGACTAAATGCCTTAATGCCACAAGAAACACTTGGGGTTAATCATTTGTTGTCTTCCCAGGCTTGCTTGTAGGTGTCACGGTGTATGGTTAAGCAAGTCTGAGGTATATGATTTTTTTGGTATTTTTCGGTTTATCTTCTAAGCTATGAGAGGAAAGGGTTGAGAAACTAAGCTAACTCTAACTAATGTCCTAAGTCTAAATTAACTAGCGTCAGCATCCGTTCCCACTTACCGGACACACCCTGAACTATGCAACT